>CM021101.1:509131222-509243523 GCA_007115665.2 Sequoiadendron giganteum | reverse complement strand
CACTATAAAAATTCATCAAACTTGTCCACTTTGTTTGTTTGTATGATTTTAATTGTATCTCCTAGTCAAAAAATAAAAACATTCACCTCATCCAATTATTCATATCCTAATCATCCCTTAACATCCTAATCATACCATCTTTTTTATCATAATCATCCCTTTTCATCATAATCACCTAATCATAATCATCTCATCCTAATCCACTATTATCATCTTAATCACCCCTTCTAATCCTAATCACCCTGCCATTTCTGTAACAAAGGGAAATTTCTATGGTTAGCAATGTAATATGCAGAACATAAAAACCCAAAGTATGGTAATGGAGTGCATTGGAATAGATGAACAACCTCAAAGGTTGTCTTCATCCTCCATGACTAACCTCCATTACACCTTCTAAATTTGCTGAAATAAATAACTTGCCCTCAGATTTACAAAGAGCAAGTCAATAGAAATGACAAGCCCTAAGAAAACATTGAAGGATTTGATAAACTATATGCTATACTATGCCCTAATGCAATTAGTAAGCATCTAACATTTCTAAATATCAAATGAAATCTAAACTATGCTATGCTAAATGAGAATAATAATGCTATGAAATGCTATGAAATGCAAACAATTCTAAAAATGCAAAGGACAAGAGATGTAAGAGATAATAATGGATAGCCAGTGATAAGAGATGAGACAAAATTGACATTTTATAGAAAATTCAATTTTGTATGGACGGGTGAGATTAAAGACTGATAAATGACCTAGAATCTATGGACAAGATTCAATATGACAACCCACAATTAGGGTTAGGGCAACATTAGGTCAAATTCGAAATGAATGGACAAGATTGATTTTAAGAAAAATCAAATCAAAGGTTGACAATGCATGTGACAAGGCACACAAACCGAAATTGTTGGGGAATCAAATAATAATTTAAAATTATTTAATTCAAGAGGGGTTGTTGACTTTTTAAATTAAAAACTATTTTAATTCAAAAAGGGTGGGGTCATGTGACAATAAATAATTTAAATTAAATTATTTACAAAAGAAGGGATTTTTAAAGAGGGACTTATTTTAAATAAATAAGATTTATTTAAAATGAGGAGAATGTGAAGATGGCCATAATTAAATAAATAAAAGAATTTATTTAATTACAAGAGGACTTTAAATTAGAGACATATTAAATAAATAAAGTTATTTATTTAATAATCAAGAAGACATAATGGACAAGGATAATTAAATAAATTAGGAAATTTATTTAATTATAGAAAGACATTAGACAATTAGTGACGTAATTAAATAAATAAATAAAATTTATTTATTTAATAATCATGAAGAATAAAAAAGATATGAATTAATTAAATAATCATGAATTATTTAATTAATAGTCGAATGTGGACCAAGGACATAATTAAAATGTCTTAATTATGCTAGGAAGAAAGAGATTAGAAATAGAGCTTGCAAGCCTAGCTCATTTTTATGTGTCTACATTTGCCCCTCTTTGTCATAATGCAGCCTGTCGCATTGTGGCAAAGAAAATAAGTCAAAAATATGCCCCAGTGCAAGATAAGATGAGGAAGAATGACGAGGAGGGTTGCGGTATGCCCCCTCGAGAGGACAGTTGGGTTTCAAGAACACAAGTGTGCTCTCGAAATGGAATGAGAAGAATAGAATACGGAGAAAAAGAAATATTAGTGAAAAAGATATGGTTGATGATATGAATGCAATGCCTACATGAGATGCATGTTAGTTCCTAAATCAAATCCTTCAACGTTTGCCAGAGTACTAATTGCTCGAATCATCATTGGGCGGTAAAAAAATGACACAAATGGACAACAAACACCATGGTATGACATAGACCAAGGTGTGCAAGGTCATCCACTTCCAAAACAGACAGTCATAGACAAGGAATGTCCTAACTCATACTAGACGCCCAATTGCCCCAGTCCTTTTGTCAAGACAATCCACAGACAATAGTCGAAGAAAAATAAAATAGGTCAATGAGACGTCATCGCACCTCTAAATCCTTCAGGGGACATCCTTGAGGTAGCTAGTAACATGACCAAAAGACAAGTCAATAAAAAGATAAGACAAAATAGCCAAAAAATTAACAACCATTTAATTGTATTGCCAATGTTTGTTTGCCGAAGATTAATTGTTTTGATAGTTTGACAGTTTTGATAGTTTGACGGTTTGACGGTGCCTAAGGTCAGGAAGGACACATCCTGAAAAGGCAAATGACATTTTGACGAGGTCCAAATCCAAGAAGGACACATCTTGAAGAGGACCAAAAAGGTGACGAGATTGATATTTTGACTAATGCTTTGGCAAGCTGACTGATTTTGACTGTATGATTGAGTGGCTTATGTTGTCTAATTTTGACCAATTTTGACAGTGACGTTTTGAATGACTGTCTTGTGTCAAGTGTGACTATGTCCACTTTATTTGACTGACGCAACCATGTTTGACTTATGATTTTATTTTGACAAACCTAAAAGGACTGACCTAATGTCTCGGGGATTCAAAGATGAATCTTGCCTACGTAGCAAATGCGCAGAGACAACGTAGTTCGGACTTGGACAAAAGATTGACTGATGTGATTGATTGAATTGATCAGATTGACTTTGACTTTGTTTTTGGGATTTTGACATTGATTTGGATGTTTTTGTATTTTCTCAGGACATTTTTCAATTTTTAGGTCTTTTTTCAGGACTTTATACAATTTTTAGGATTTTTTTAGGACTTTTTCAGATTTTTATGATTTTTTTGATGTTTTACGAAAATTATGACAAATGCATGTGAATGATGCTGATGCACATGAATCCAAGGACAACCATGATTTTGCTGCTAGCCAAGCTGAATACTGACGGACAGGTGATGATGACAATGACAACGTTGTTTGACGTGGGAAGGACACATCCCGAAACAACTTGAAAATGACAAATGTTGTTTGAAGTGGGAAGGACACATCCCGAAACAACGTGAAGATGACAATGATATTATTTGACAAGAGTATAAAAGTCTGCAGCAGGTCTAGGGACAAAGCCAAGGAATGTTTTGGATAATGCGCCAAGTTTTCCATATTGTTGCATTTTAAATGACTTAAGTGAGGACTAAATGGGATGACGGAGGATCTATAAACCATTGACAAGGGAAACCAAGATGGGTGATAGGTATAAAGCAAGAGAGACTGATGACTTGGACTAGGAGAATTATCATATGGTCTCCAAGGATGATGTAGCATAGTGAAATAGAGGCTATGAAGGTAATGACATGATACTTTGTGACTAGTGTATGACCAAAAGATAGACATGTCAAAAAAATTTCCAAAGCATGATTTGTATTTTTGCCCCAGTCTTTGTCAAGATCAAAGTAGGTGGGAAAAATGGATGGACGCGATAAGGTTTAGATGGGTGAATGGAAAATGTCATGGGAAATGCATGGGAGATGAGACAACTTGCCCCCAAGTGTAATGGTCCACATAGATGATTTATTCTACACGTGATGCCTGTTTGCCAGGTTTTCATCATGGTACTTATCCAGAGCGCCTGTTTGCCAGGTTTTCACCGTTGGATGAAATTATTTTTGTCTTTTTTTATCTTTGTCAATTTTTTTGTATTTTTGAATTTTTGCCGAATAGCCTTGATGCTTTACATGACCTCTGACTATGCTGAAGCTTTTGACGATGCCGATGTAGAGACTGGTGTCATGACATGCCAATAATGATCTTTCTGAAGTAGTTGCCTTGTCAGGATGATAGCACTTGCATAGAGCTGATTGATGTCATTGTGATCATTTTTGATACTAGAGTTGGCCTTATCAAAATACGCACATCGTGATAGAGTGTCATGAGAGTCCTTATGATAAAGCGTTGCTGCCAAGATGCGATGGATTTGTGACATGGGACGTTTGGTCTTTAAGGATGATGTAGGATTATGATAGATGACGGTGGACATGGACGGGTTGGTGGGATGTTTGGATGTAGCCGTTTTTATTCTCCAAACTTGGGTTAATTGATGATGGAGGTTGGATCTTTGATAGCGTTTGGAACCAACACTTTTATATGTCTTGTTTGATGGCCATTTTGAAGGAGGTGGACATTGATTATATGTGGGAGTCCTCTTATGCTGTGGCTCCACATTTTTCTTGACTTTTGGATTGGGCATATTTTCGTTGCCTGGTTTATTCTTTTCTTGACTTGACTCACTTTGTTTTGGGATCCATTTTAGCTTCATTCGTCCACTTGACTTTTTGTCTGATTTGATGGCCTTTGACATTTGATTTTGGACTTTAGACTTGTAATAATTTTGCTTTTGTTGGTTCCAAATGGAAGGCTTATTCTTGTTGGAATGGCGATGTATGGTGTGGATGGAAGGAGTGTTGGCAACAACCTTATGACAAGGACTACTCATGACATCCATTTTGATGTTTGTATTAGATAAAGTTGCCCCCAATATCGAGGAGGTATCATTAACATCATTAGATTTTCTGACTGATGAATAACCAAGACCTTGATGTCTGTAATTTGCTTGAACTTGTATAGGTTCAATAATGCCTTGTTCATGTAGGCCTAATCCTTTGCCTTGATAATGCATGTTTTGACAGATTTTGTTGGCGATGGGATACTTGTTATTGTGGAAGCAAGATGCTAACCCATCTTTATTGTGGAAATGATTGCTTGAAATCTTCTCATCTGTGAGAAAGCCTGCTCTGACAAAGATAGATGATCCTAATTGATAGGATGTTGTAGCTTCATTGACATATTGGACAGATTTTTGACTGACATCTTCGATTTGATTTCCTGTCATATCAAATTCTGATGATTCTATTGGTGCTTCCAAGTCTATGTCAAAACCATCTTCATGGTCATTGTCATAGAGCCCACTGAATTCAGTTATAGCTTGATCATTTGCAAATATGTCCATGCTAGGAGACTCTTGTTCTAGGGGAAGATCATCTATGTGTTCCATGGAGGCAAGTGTTTCATTGTGGAAAGTGTCAATACTTGAAGTTTGGATGGAATCATCTTCAAGTGTGTCATCATGAATGGCATATAGGTCAAGGAGTGGATCATTTTGGACTTCTTCAAAAGTAGTGTCTTGATCAAATATGGGCTCAGTTGAAATGACATGATCGAAAATAGGGTCTTGACCAAGGATAGGTTCGTCTTGAATGACATGGTTTTGGATGGACTCTTGACCAAGGATAGGTTCATCTTGAATGACATGGTTTTGCATGGACTCTTGACCAATGATAGGTTCATCTTGAATGAAATGGTTTTGGATGGACTCTTGACCAAGGATAGGTGTATTTGGTATGCCATGATGGTTTAGGAGGACTTCTTGAATGGATGTAAAGATGGGGTCATGGAATGGACTACTTTGATCTTGACATGATGGTGATGTTATGACGTTGTGCTTTGGACTTGCCTCTTGACATGTATCCTCAAGTGTATGCAAGGAGATGGGACTTTGGAGACCATGACTAGATGTGTTTTCATGACCCAATGGAGTGTCTTGAAATGGATTGGTGCATGTTGGACTAGGATATGACATGGAAGTTTGGACTTGGTTGAGGGATGAAGGACTAGGATTAGAATAGGACATGACTTCATGACAAGGATATGACATGGATAAAGGATTAGGATGTGATGTGGATGGAGGATTAGGATATGACATGGATAGTTGGTTTGGATTGATGGATGGTTGATTTCCCTTGTCAAAGTTAGGGTGGGTTTGACTAATGGAAGTTTGTTGTGACTTAGTGCCATGGATGGTGTTAGGGGACTCTTGATAGTAGATGGATAGAGGACTAGGACTCATGGATTGTTGGCAAGATGGATAGATGGATGGAGGGCTAGGGGTTGTAAATTTGGACTTGGATTGAAGGTATAGTATTTTGAATTCCCTAGCAAGTTGTGCTTGACCCTTACTATTGAATTGACATTCAATTTGACTAGCAAGCATGTCATAGTGATTTGAAGACATGATGGTGGATGAAATGAGACTATGCTTTATGCAAGGTGACAATGCAAAGTGATAAAAGGGGATTCCTTATGCCAAATGATCTTTAGGAAAGGTTTTCTAACCACTCAAAGTTTGACCAATGTCTTGATTTGGATTGTCAAAGGACTGATTTGAAGGACAAGATGATAAAATGACAAGGTGAGATTTCCACACTAGACTTATGAGTTGGAAGCAGCTCACCAAAGGACAATGACTAAGGATTGATTTATTTGACTTGGTCCAATGACAATGTATTTTAAGACAAAGGTTTGACAAAGAAAGGAAAGTTTTCCTATCCCAAAGTGTGCAAAATTGAGGACTTGATTTGACAAATGTGGTTCATGATGGAAAATTCGTTGCAAAAAGTGATTTGACAAAATTTTAGGTTGATTGCAAAGATTTGTTTTAGTTTGGAAAAGTTGTTTCAGATTTTGGCAAGTTTGATGTTTATTTGTTGGAATTGTCTGAAAATAGTTGGCAAACACATGGTGTTAAAAATCAACCACATAGAAGTCATTTTACAAAATCTTATGGCTGCAAGGACAATATTCTTTTGGATCCCACTAACCGCATATCCTTAGCGGATGAATTCAGAAGCTTGGCCCCACAGGCTCCCCCTTACAGTGCACTCACTTCTCAGGGCAACCAAGCTTCCAACCTCCATGAAACTCCCATGGCAGATTGATCATCTCTACTAAGAACTGCGCAGGTGCGGGTGTCATCACAACGACCGTTGTTGTACCAAAGAATAGAAGGTTTTTGGCTTGCTAAAACAAGGGATTTAATTCGGACATCCGTTCGAGTGGTTATACATGGGGCCAAGATTAAGCTCCATTATGGAGGCACTCCAGCCTGAAGAGGTTAAGCTCAACAGGGTTTTGGGGAGTACTACTTGGTCCGTATAACATATCTGCACTCGTAATCTTAGGCTTTCCCTTAAGATTCACATTTATATACCGGTCGGAAGTAGCTTGGCTAAAAAGCTTCGTTGCCGGTTTGAGTCGCTTTGGGGTGAGTACTTTTTCCCACCAAAGCAGGCCCAATTTTCTAAAGTTCAACAAAAGCAAATTAGAATATTCATAGTTCAATCGATCCTTGTTTAAAAACAAGAAGTGAAAACATGAATATCCTAACTCACACTCGCATGGTGTTCATTTTAAGCCCAAATCAAAATGTGTTGACAAACATAAAAAAAACATGGAGTTCATTTTAACCGTTTGTAGTATTTGTCAAAACATGGGGTTCATTTTAACTGTTTGTAGTGTGAGCTAACTAAGAGTTCATTTTAACCCAATGCTATGAAAATGCAAATTCATTTTAAACCAATGAGTTGTAATGCAAGTTGTGTTCTTTTTAGCCCAATGAGTATGCATGCATGTTCATTTTAACCCATGAATGTAAAATGCAAATTTGTCTAAGATTTGTGAAATAAACAAGAAAAATGTTAGACTCCTTGCCACAAGCTGCAAACAAAAAATTAGTAACCCAAAATCTTGAAGCTACTAAATAGAGAAAAAGTGTTGCCCTAACCCTATTTGACCTAGTGCATGCCCAATTCCTAGAGTCAATAACAATTTCTCTTACACCCAGGATCACACAAGTGTGCAAGGGGAGAGGATACTTCTATTATTGATCACTAGGGTTAGCTAGTCAAAGTAAATCTGATTTTTGGAACTACATTTTACATTAAAATTAAAAACACAGAAAATAGACCTTTACTGAAATTCAAAGAGCTTTCCAGAAATGTAAAGAAACTTGAATAATTCACTGTTTTGCATCCAAAATTAATTTTTTATGAAAAATAATAAAAAAATTATTAAAAATTGAAAACAGCTTCAAAAAAATTTATTTTTTTTACTTCAGGTGCCTGACATCATTCCAAACCTGCAAAAAAAAATTTGTGAACAGATCTGCAAAATTGTGTGAGATATAAGTCAATCTTTGCAAAACCCTAATTTTTAAAGATCTGTTTTTTGTCGAATTATTTTGCAGGAAAATTAAAAATATAAAAAACAGACCCCTATTGAAATTAAATGAGCTTTCTGAAAATGTAAAGAAATCCGAAAAATTCGCTAATATGCTCTCACAATTGATTTTTCATGAAAATAACCAAAAAAATTATTAAAAATTGAAAACAGATTGACAAAATCTGGTTTTTGGAAGGGAGGCTCTTGATAATGTCTGTAACCTGCAAAAAAAAATTTGTCTGAAAATATGCAGCCGTTTGAAAGATATGGTTGAATCTTTGAAAACCTACAAAATGGTGCTAAAACCTGCAACAAAAAGCCAAAAATACCTGCAACAAGAAAGATCCAACTCTAAAATTCTTCAAAATATGTCAAAATAGGTCAGGTTCACCACTCACCCGTCCATACAAAATTGCATTTTCTATAAAATGTCAATTTTGTCTCATATCTATCACTGGCTATCCATTATTATCTCTTACATCTCTGGTCCTTTGCATTTTTAGAATTGTTTGCATTTCATAGCATTATTATTCTCATTTAGCATAGCATAGTTTAGATTTCATTTGATATTTAGAAATGTTAGATGCTTACTAATTGCATTAGGGCATAGTATAGCATATAGTTTATCAAATCCTTCAATGTTTTCTTAGGGCTTGTCATTTCTATTGACTTGCTCTTTGTAAATCTGAGGGCAAGTTATTTATTTCAGCAAATTTAGAAGGTGTAATGGAGGTTATTCATGGAGGATGAAGACAACCTTTGAGGTTGTTCATCTATTCCAATGCACTCCATTACCATACTTTGGGTTTTTATGTTCTGCATATTACATTGCTAACCATAGAAATTTCCCTTTGTTACATTGGTGAAATTAAAGACTGATAAATGACCTAGAATCTATGGACAAGATTCAATATGACAACCCACAATTAGGGTTAGGGCAACATTAGGTCAAATTCGAAATGAATAGACAAGATTGATTTTAAGAAAAATCAAATCAAGGGTTGACAATGCATGTGACAAGGCACACAAACTGAAATTGTTGGGGAATCAAATAATAATTTAAAATTATTTAATTCAAGAGGGGTTGTTGACTTTTTAAATTAAAAACTATTTTAATTCAAAAAGGGTGGGGTCATGTGACAATAAATAATTTAAATTAAATTATTTACATAAGAAGGGATTTTTAAAGAGGGACTTATTTTAAATAAATAATTTTATTTAAAATGAGGAGAATGTGAAGATGGCCATAATTAAATAAATAAAAGAATTTATTTAATTACAAGAGGACTTTAAATTAGAGACATATTAAATAAATAAAGTTATTTATTTAATAATCAAGAAGACATAATGGACAAGGATAATTAAATAAATTAGGAAATTTATTTAATTATAGAAAGACATTAGACAATTAGTGACGTAATTAAATAAATAAATAAAAAAATTTATTTATTTAATAATCATGAAGAATAAAAAAGATATGAATTAATTAAATAATCATGAATTATTTAATTAATAGTCGAATGTGGACCAAGGACATAATTAAAATGTCTTAATTATGCTAGGAAGAAAGAGATTAGAAATAGAGCTTGCAAGCCTAGCTCATTTTTATGTGTCTACAATTTCATCATAAGCATCCCTTATTATCCTAAACATCTATTTTCATCCTATTCCCCCTTCTTAATCACCTTATCCTAATCATCCCACCATAGTCCTCTATAATCATTCTAATAATCTATCTTGTTCAAATCATCCCATAATTTATATCCAATCCATCCTTTAGGATCCTAAGCATAATTTCCCTAATCCATTTGGGGTCCTAATCATTATCTTAAGCATCTTCCATAACCCCTATCCAGTTTCATTATTAATCTTGGTCCTAGTATCCTCTACGCAACATCATCCTTAATTCATCCTTCATTATCATCCTTAATCTTCATCCTTCATAATCATCTTAATCCAACCCCCCTTTCCCACCTAATACAATTTTAACCAAATCCTAATCTAATCCATCCACCCCTCCTCAAAAATCCAATCATCTATTATCCATCTACCTACCTCAACCATACATCCAATCCCCCATCCTCAATCAAAAACCATCATTTGAACATCAAAATTTGGTTAAGGAAGTAATTTCCTTCATACATCATATCTTTTCATCATCATCCAAATCCTTTGTCTAATTATTTTATCCTTAATACAATATCATCCTTTTCAAATCCAATCTGCCAATCAAAAATCAAGACCTTAATTTGATTTCATCTTTAATCCAAAATTTCTGAAGAACATTAGCCTATCTTAAGTATAGTTACCAAATCCAATCAATTCCTACTTAATAACTTTGCCTATTTTAAGTAGAAATGAAATCCAATTAACGCTTGCTTGGGAACATTAGCCTATCCTAAGTATATATAATCAACCTTAATCAAATCAAATAATCTTAAGGTCTTGACATTTGATCCAAAGTCTAATCCCATCCTTCATATTTGTCTTCATATTTTCTTCCTCTAATCACCCATATTTTCCTAATCATCCCCTAACATATATCTAATCCATCCCTAATCTATCCCCATCCAAAACCAATCCCAAAGTTTCCACTTCCAATTAACCCTCCATCCAACCTAATCTATTCTAATCCACCTTCATCCATTCTAATCCAATCTAATATCATGAACTTGTATCCTAATCCCTATGATGATAGTGAGAATATTGTGAGTTACCTTGAATCCACTATACAGAATTATCTAAGCCTTCACCAATCACCCATACAAAGTTCCCCTCAAACCAATCATCCTCATGGGATCCCATCACCAATCATCTCCTCAACCACTACTTTAATAATTATAATGATGCCATGATTAGCCATCTCCTTGGCATTGGTGCTAAACTTCCACCCTCCCCACCTTCATCCAATCCCAACCCATCCTCTCTTTCTTACCATTCCCCTTCCTTTGACAAGGGAGACCAAGCCTTAAACCAAAAACTCCCCATCACAAATCCCCATCTCCACATCCTTTTCAAGTTCCCCATCCTTATCATCCATTTACCAATCCATGAAAAATTCCACCTCTTATTCCACTTATTCATCTCCCACATCCTTACAATCCACAACACCCCAATCTTATCGATCAAATTCATCTCATGTCCCTCATAATGGTTGGATCCAAGGACTAATTTCAAAGTTTCTTAATTCCCCATGCAAAAACAAATTTGTTGAATCTTCCCATGTCATACATCCACCTCCACATCAAGATAAATCTCGATCCCCTAAGTCCCATGAATCCTCTACTACTCCATCCATTCAAGTTGAAACATCTTTCCAACCTTCCTCCCCCATCACACCATCTACATCAAATGAACCATGTCCATATCCTAATCCAAAGCATACTAACATAGACACCCCTCCATATAAAGATAAAAATACCCCTTCCACTCTATTTCATGATTCCTCTCTTAATCAATATCAAATTACACCTTCTACCCCATCTAATATTCCTCTCCCCTCTCATGATCAAAATACCCCTATCACTTCATGTCATGATCACCCTCCATCTCATAACCAAGAGTACACTATACCATCTACCCCATCCCATGATCCTACCCCAATTCAAGATCAAAGCATCCCTTCATCTCCATCTCATGATCCTAATCCCCCACAAGATCACATCACCCCTATCCAAGCTACCCATGAACCCCATAAGTATCAAATGGGTTCCTCCACATTCATCCATGCAAGTCTACTCCAAGACCTTATCATTCCTTCCATGTCATATACCCCTCAAAATGGAATTGCATCTTGCTTCCAAAATAACAAGTATCCCATTGGTAAAAGGATTTTCCAAGCCATGTATCATCAAGGAAAATGGTTAGACCTCCATGAGCAAGGCATCTTAGAACCCCTACAAATACAATCAAATCCTAATTATCATGGCCTTGGATATAAAGCTCTAGATGTTGGTACTCCTTGCACCCATCCTAAATCTAAAATCCCTCCATCTAAAACCAAATACCCACATTACCCATCCTCAAAATCTATCTCGGGCCCTTATGTTCCAAAGCGCAAATCCTCACCCCTTCCATCTATTTTGGGTCCATATGTCCCAAAAAAAATTCCTTCATGCCCTCCATCCATTTTAGGTCCCTACATTCCACCACCTAACATTCCTATTCCAAAATCCCATTATCCTCTCTATCCATCACCTCATATCCCAAATCAAGATCAACCAAGGCAAACACCTTTTAAACCCTTCCAAATTTTTACCAGCATTAACCCATCTATAATACATCCACATCCTTCATCTCCATCCAAAAATCCCATTGATATTGGAGGCAATTTGGATGCCAAGTATAAAATTCATAAATCCAAAAATTCCACAAAAAATCAAAGGATCAACATGTCCCCTCAAAAAGACATGCAAAAACAAAGAAAAATATGATCAAAAATAAAAACATCCTAAAGGCCACAAAGGCCGATGAAGAAAAAATAAAATCCAAAAACCGTGTGGATTCCAAAAATATTCATAGAATCAATGCATCCCAAAGAAAAATAAAAATTTGCATCCAAACTTTCTCACCCAAAAGCTTCATCTAATCCTAAGTCCTTCACCCCATCTAAAAATCCTTCATCTTATCCATCTATTTTGGGTCCTTATGTCCCAAAATCTACTTCCATTCCTCCATCTAAACCTCCAAATTCAAAATACATTTCTCTTCCATAACTCCACCACCCTTCAAGGTGTGTGCCAATGTTGATCTTTCCAACATTCCCATCTACTCATCCACATTTCCTTTACCAACCCATCCATTATCCAACATCCATTCTCCATCCTTCCCTCCCTCTTATCCAATACTTTACATAAATCCACATCCCTCTCCATCTTTCAATCCATCTTACCCTCCCTACCATCATTCCACCAACATCTATGAGCATAATAGCACACAATCAAGGAATACCATCTATTTAACTATATGATAGAATCCTTCTTCCCCATCCCATTGCACTCCACACTTGGGGGAAATCTCCATGCATACCACATCTTATCCACATACTCCACTATCATTAATCATCTATCCATCATCCTATCTAAATCCATCCTCCCCTTCCCTCCTTTTATCTTGACAAGGTTAAGGATCTACATGAGCATCACATATCCCATATCTATTATCCCATCCATATCATCCATCACATATCCCTCATCCTATCTAAATCTATATTTCCTTCCAAACTTTGATCTTGATAAAGATCCTAGGGATCAAATATCAACACATCCATATCTTATCCACTTAACCTTGATCATCCTATCCATATCCTCCATCCCCCCTATCCTAGCCAATTCATCCTCTCTTTTCACCCTTGGTATTTATAGAAAGCTAGGGGAGAAATATTCATGCATTCTTTGGAGAATTCCATCTTCACTCTTACTTCCGTCCACATCCTTGATGCACTATCCTTCCATCTCATGCTACTAGCCTTCCATCCATGAGTGCACTGCCTCTAGTGTGGGGAATCTTAGTTCTTTGCAACTAGTCCATGGACCTCCATCATCCTATCCTTCATTCACCATCCTCTTATCTCCCATCACCTATCTTCCATCCACTAAATTCATTTATCTTCTAACCACACAATCCATTTATCCTTCCATCCTTTTCCTAAGAATTGGTTTCTCCCTTTTCATTGGATCCCATATATTCCATTTATCCTCTATTGTTCCCATCCAACCATCCCCATTTAATTCTATCTAATGTAATCATTCCTTTAATCCATTCAATCCAATCTTGCAATATAGCTCATCATCCTTAAGCAATCCATTGTCTTAATCCAAATCAAGCTCAAATCCATTAATCCACTTTAATCCAACTATAATCATAAGGATGTATCCTTCACAATCCAATCATCATCGTCACCAAACCATTAATCAACCCATCAATTGATTTTTAGCTTGACTTGGAGTATATTCCTTGTTTGCTTTTGGTTTTTTGTACATGCTTGCTTGTTACTTGTGTGTTTTATCATTTTTTTGATTTATCATGGTGTCATAAGTAATATGTTTTCACTTGACCTTTTTGATCATGTACTTAGCACATTATCATCCCAATTCCTCATACCTTGGTGCATAATTTCAAGTACAATATCAAATCTAGGTTGCTCTTATCATGACAACATGATGATCATCCATCCTCCCTCTCCATCCATGTCTTCATCATCATTATCTTCTCCCATCCATCCTTATGTTTTTCATCTTTTTATCCTTCTAGTCTTCTCATCTATTTCGAGAGAACATTCGTGTTCTCCTAACCTCCATGTCCTCTTGAGGGGGCATACCTTTATCTCCTCATCATCCTTCCTTACCCTCACTAGTGACTGGGGGATCATGCTTCTATTCCTTATCCCTTGCCTACCCACTGTGCTTTATTCTTCTTTGAAATGTTTTTACTTCTCTTAGTCGCAACATCATCTCAAAGAGGGGAAAAATGTAGTCACCCAAAATAATATTTAATTAAATAAATACTTGTTATTTATTTAATTTAGCCTGTGTCCCTTATCCTAATAATTAATTAAATGAATATTTATTATTTATTTAATTAATTTCCACATTATTCTTACATTCCACCACCTTTAATTTATTAAATCCACATTTATTTAATTAAAGCTACCCTTTACCCTTATTCCTGTAAATCCCCCAACCCTATTTAAGTTAATTAATCCTTGATTACTTGACTTTATCCCCATCCTAATCATCATTATCCCATTCTCCAACTTTTAACTCCACATAAGTTAATAAACCCTTGGTTTATTAATTGAACCTATCCTCATTAATCAATTAATCCTTTATTAATTGATCTAACCCTCATCCCTAATCATCAAATGTATCATTATTTCCTAATTTTAAATTTCTACATCTCACCTACCCCCACTAACCTCTTCCATAAGCTACCCTATGAGACACTATCTCTTACAAAAATTTAATGCCTCTCTTCCCAATGTGTGCTCACACATGTGTGAGAATGTGTGAGCACACCTCCACATTTCACCCCTATCCATCTTGTGAAACTTGTCACAAGGATAATCAATCCTCATCCTTGATCCAAACCTCACCTTCTCAATCAATCTCAACCCTCTATTAGCCATTCAATCCTAGCCCTTGATTCCTCTCACCAAATTTCTATATAATGAGGCGTTGAATCTCATTATTTGAACACACATTCTCCATATCCATATGTTTCTCAAATCTCCATCAAATACATCTTCATAATACCATCATCATGCTAAAATATTGATCCACCACATCCATCTAAATATTTGTAGCAAATCTAAAAGAAAATGGCGCTTCTTGTGAGCTCAATCCATGAAGAAGGAGGAGCTATGAAGGTATAACATTCTTGTGTTTATTTCTTATTCATTTTCATCTATTTACCTTCTTATTCATCTTTGCCATCTTCAAGATGAAGAGTTTTATTGTAGATACAAGGAAAGTTTGAGGCATAAATAAGTTTTCCACAAGTTCTTCCATGGTGGAGGCAAAGAGGAGCATTAAAGTGATTGTATTGTAATCTCATTTGTTTGAAGATAATTCATACTTGACCTCTCTTCTTGGTGGATTTTTTTCTCAAAGGGTTTCTCCACGCAAATCCTATGTTATGTGATGCTCTTGTGTTGTTGATTTGTGCCTCATTGATGCTATATTATGGTGATGTTATTGTTTATATATTTGTTATAAGTTCATATAAGATGGTGTTATTAAGAATTATATGTTGGTTGATTTAAATAAAATCATTAAGAAGATGGATCTAATCATGGTAATTCCATATTAAGGAAAAATAATTTTGCAGATTTGCATATAAGTTTTAGATTTTCTTTTTGCTGTAGTCCAAGCCTTATATCTCATCCATTGTATTCACTTTTGGATAGAGACTGAATTTCCCAATAATTGGTATGATTTTTAGCATCATTAAGAAGATGGATCTAATCATGATAATTCCATATTAATGTAAATTAATTTTTAGATTTACACATATGTTCTAGATTTTCATGTTCCTATAGTCCAAGCTTTATATCTCATACATTGAAGTCAATTTTGGATAGAGATTGAATTTCCTAATAATTGGTATATGAACCTATTTATTTTTCATCAACCATGTGGTGCGATTCCTCATAATCAAGAAGCCAGTTGTGTGATGTTTGTTTGTAGAATTAATGAGCATCATACATTTATTCTTATCCTTTCCTAAATATGTAAAATGATGCGGATGGAGAAAAGGAAGAACCACTTATCCTAGATGTATGCAGTTGAATTTTATTTTATTCAAGAAGATTCTTCAAGTTGAATAGATTTCCTTTTTATAACATTGTTGTTCATCATGCTCTATTTTTTATAATAAGTAAATTTTGGATTCTCCTTCGAATTTTTCCCTTTTGATGAGGGAGATGAATCTAATGGTTTCTTTGATTTTGATCCCTTAGCTTGATCCTTAGTTTGTTTGTTTCCCTTAGATGATTGAGAAACTAATGCCTAACTTTTTGAAGAGGTGATAACATCCATAGAGATTAACTTAGATTGTTCTTGTGTGAGTCTATTACAAAAATTCTCAAAAGAAGATATTGTATTTGTTGTTCCAAGATCATCCATTGTAGAGTAGAAAGAAGAAGTAAAGATTTGATAAAGAATTTTTATCTTTGAAAAAATCAATAAGACACATTTTTGTTTTTTTTTTTACCACAACCCTTAATTCAAGAAAGAAAAGACTTAAACTAAACCAAGAAATCTTCAATAGATGGAAATGAATCAAGAGACAATATTGTTAAGTTAGCATCCAATTATAGTATTTTGAATTAATAAATTGTACCAAAGAGATATTTAATCTTGTCCCACATTTTCTTAGGAGTTATACATTCTAAAATATGGAATTGTAAGTTATTGAAAACATGGACACCAATGATGCCCATTTCCTCATCTAACATGTTCTAATAAGTAAACTGTTCAAAATATCTAGTAAATTACATTTTTTGTCCATTGATCATTTTCTATAATCCCTTAGATTTAAGAAGTTATACTTTTAATTTCCATGTGTGGAAATTGTGTGGTGTTAACATGTCAAACTTTAGATCCATGATGCACACACAATAAGGCAATTAAATTATGGCTTACAAAATTTCCCAAAATTTTATCATATTTGAATGTAGACTCCCCCAAAAGATGCAAGACAATATTTACAAGATTTTGTTAAGTTTGGAAGTGAAATAGTTCATTTATAACTCATAGATATTTTTAAAAATATAAAAAAATGGGCTTTCCAAAAATTATTTTTGATTATAAATCTAAAATCCTTATGAAATTCTAATGGATTTGAAAAAAAAAATCAATTTTTGATAAATGGGGTGAAAGTTATGCCGGTCAAAATTTTCACAAATTACACTTACATTTAAAGCATAAAAAATAGATTAAAAAATTAAAAATTTGAAATTATCTCGATTTCAAAATTTTAGCAATGGAACTAGCTTCACGTTGACTATTCACATTCAAAAAATTGTCTCCCTATTTGCAAGTTTGTATGTGGCCTAATGGTTAACTAACTATAACATTTAAATTGTTAATAAT
This sequence comes from Sequoiadendron giganteum, assembly GCA_007115665.2. Lineage (NCBI taxonomy): Eukaryota > Viridiplantae > Streptophyta > Pinopsida > Cupressales > Cupressaceae > Sequoiadendron > Sequoiadendron giganteum. Next base: position 509,225,970 of record CM021101.1, on the reverse strand, counting down.
TAAGAAAAAAGTTAGAATAAGAGTTGATGCTAAATCTAACCATAAAGCTTGAGCCAAATGGGCATATTTGGAGTAGAAACAACAACTTGAAGGGATTCATTGGGAGGATGTAATGTCTGGAGTAGAAATAAACTCCTCAAAGTATGGTGCTTAGTATGGAGGTTGATCTATAGAGTGGATGGCCATGTGTGGAGGTTGAGGTGTGAAATATAGAGGTGTTGAGATGTGACTTAGCCTTAGTCTTGTGCTAGCCATTTGGAGGAGTTGTAATCTATTGAGGGGCATTGAATTGGTCTAATGTTGAGATGTAATGAATATGTCACCAATGGGGGATATTTTGGCCACTTGACTCTAATATGAGGTGTTGCAAGAAAAAAAATACTAAAGGTGTTGTGGAAATTTTGCTAGTGTTCTCGTTGATGTCAACCAGTCAAGCGGTTACCTACTAGTTGTTGTTGGCTATATATGTTGAGGATATTGAGAAAATTGTAATAAAGATATGTTGCATGTATTCAATGCTTGCTCTGAGTTCTTGGTCCAGATTTGATCCTATTATTGTGCAGCTCATATATGTTGTTCATGGTTGTTAATAGCTGTTATATCTAGGTTTTTGGTTGTTGATTCGTTGTACAGTGCAATTTGTGTTCACCAGTTGTGAACTATGGTTTTCTATGTTTCTAGTTGAGGTGTGGGAGAAATGTAGTTGGTCCAGATTTCTCTTTGATGAAGTCTTATAACTTGTGGTTCTAGATTTGTGTTGACCTAGTTCTATTGAAGATAGTTTCAACATTTGGAAGATTCACACTTAATGGTTCTATGTGTTTTACGCTGGTTTGGCCGACCTTGTGTGAAATAATACTTTCAAGGATGATGAAGCATGTTGGATGTTTTTAGATCCCTTGAAGCATGTGTTTAGGTCGCCCTCATTCTAATCCCACTCGAGGATTTTTTGGCACTGACCTAATTTGAATTTGAATTTCAATGGCCAACTTTGGATATGTTTCAAAGTTGAAGATGCGATAAATGCAAGATGAGTTAATGGTGAAGATAAGATAAAAGAGCGAAGAAGTAGAGCGATAAGAGAAAAGAGAAAGTGTAGTTTGATGTGGTATTGATTCTATTCAGTAGGTGTGTGTGTTGAGAGTGTGGGAGATTAATGCAAAGCTTAATGTTGAGTTTCTGGATGTAGTGAGAAAAATGAAAACTTTATCAGTGATGCATATATGTGATCAATTGTGGTGGAATCCTTTGTTGTATTAGGATTGCAGTCTCTTTGGTAAAAAAATTATTTTTCTTCTTTGTATCTTTGTGGTAGTGAACCCTCTAGGTTGTAGCCTTGTTAGACAGTGAGTCCTTGTTCTAGATAGTGAGTCCTCATTTCAAGTAGTGAGCCTTATTTTAGGCAGTGAGCCTTGTTTCAAGCAGTGAACCTTTTGTAATCAGTTTTGATATTATCTATAGTGTGAGTTAATCCTCACCATGGTTTTCCCTTATTGGGTTTTCCACATAAATCCGATGTTTTGATGAAGGGTAAAAAATGGGTTTTGATGGGGCCCAAAACCTAAACAAAGGAAAGCAAGCTACACTTATGATATACCATAAACCATCAGCAACACAACATCAACCTCACACAAGAAAACCATGACATAGCTAAAAACAAACAAGCAAGGGCCAAAAACCCTTATACAACTTGATTTTAGTCAAGACCAAAAACCCTTTTATCTAGACCTAGAAGCCCATGAAAGTAAAAATCACCTTCCTACATCTTCTAGGCATCAACACACCAGTCGATCAATAAATTAACCCTAGAGCTGAAGGAAATGTCCACCTTAATGGTATCAAACACCAACTCCTCCAACAAACCCACCATAAGGGTGGTGTAAAAGAGCACTACAAACCACAGGAACCCAAAATAGGAATCAACAACCTTGCAACATAAAAAATGTTTGGTACCAAGAAACTGACTCAGCCTCCACCTCTAAAGGAGGGAGCTCCCCTCTACTGGAAAGGAAACCACATTGAGCTAATCCACCACAGCCTATAAACTCCAGCCCCCCACCCTCCACCTCCATAGGAACCACAACTACGGATTCTAGAGACCATCTCCTTTCAAATCCACCTCTAGAGGAAAAGAACCCACCTCCATAGGGTTCAAGGAGATAGACAGCATAGTAAAAAGATAAGCAAGTGAGGGCTCCTTCAATAACAGTTGTACCAACACCAGGAACACAACCCTCAATAGGGCCACCAAAAAAGAAGTGCGGAACCTCTTGTAGCACCATCAAATACAAGAAGCCAAAACATACTCCACCTTAAGAGGAATATGCTCCCCTCTATAGAAGTAGAAGCCATTAAAGGAAACCACCTAGCCTTCAGTGGGGAAGACCATGATAGCCATAAGCACCTTGAGAGAATAGGCCACCATGAGAAAACCCATCCACAAAAGACCAAGGGTGCACAAGCTACACAATAGGAGCCATCCACATAAGGGATACCAAAGAAAGCCCAAAAATAAAAGGACCAACAAGGAACCACGACAAAAAATAGACAAAGAATCCCCCATAATACAGTCTTCAACCAAACACCTGAGGAGAGTAAAGAACTGAGCCAAAACCATAAGCAACAAGCTTAAGAAATCAAAACTCATCCAAAAGAGCCAAACAACAAGACGAAGCAAAGAATTCCCACAATCCAGAGAGAAAAATGAGGAATCTCCCTCCCATAGGAAGAAACCCATCAAGGACCACACCAAGACAGGATAACCCCCAACACAAAACCGAAGAACAACCAAAGCAACATCAAGGAGGACCAAGTCCCCAATAGCCTCCCAAGTAGATAAAACTTGAAGAAAAACCCTCTCGAGGCACACCAAACTCAAGGCAGAAGGCCAAGAGAATTGCAAAGCAAGAACATCAAAAAGAGGAGGAGAGATCCCACCACCAGCTCAAGTCAAGACCATCCAAAAAAAATCCAAAATATCTTTAGCAAATGACATAGGAGCCGACCCACAAAAATAGCCAAGGCTCCAAGACAAATAGACCCTAGCATACCAAGACCTAGGGGTAAAAAGCCAAGAAAAAGACCCCAAGAGAGGAAACAAAGAATCCCCTAGCACGCATCCAAAAAGGAAACACCAGATACAAAACCTCCACATGAGCAATAGGGGCAAGAACCACCACCAGCCTCCAGCACCAGAGCATCACAAGAAGCCCCGGGTAAAGCCACACCAACATGAAACAATAGTCCTCTCCAACCCGTGTAGGAACACCCACATTGAGCCCTGCATCGACATCATCCTCTTTGGACTTGTCTCCATATCCCTCCTATGATTTCAAAATGCCATCACTGCTCCTCTTCTTACCCACATCGATCCTCATCTCTGTCCTTTTTTATACTTAAATATGGTATTATTGTGTTTATGTATTGGATTTAAGTTTCTGCATTGACATTTGATGATTAATCATTTAAGCAATATTCAAAATTGGTTTCAATGATTAAGTTAAAGGTTTAATTCTATGACAACTAATTCATCCCCGCTCTCAGTTGTCCTATTCAAAAATTGGTATCAAATCTTGGTTCCTTGGTGAAGAGCTTAACTGGTTGAGGAAGATCCAAGATGGATGGAAAAATGGTTTACGATTATCTGAGGTTCGATGGAACTAATTATGGTATCTGGAAAGTATTGATGGAAGAATATCTAGAGTATTATGGATATAATGTGGAGAAAGATTAAAAAAATACTTACACTCCTACTAATGGTCGGAGTACACCTAAAGAAATCAAAGCACATGAAGTGAATAATAAGGTGAAATACATTTTAAATAATAGTCGGGTACATTCAGAGTTGATCAAGGTTTAGAATTTGAAGACAACTAAGGAAGTCTAGGATGCTTTAGAAAGAGCACATGATGGTGATGAAAGAATTAAAGAGGCAAAACTATAGAATTTGGAGACATAGTTTGATCTTCTACAAATGTCCAAAGATGAAAATGTCAAATCTTATGTACAAAGATTAGATGAGATAGTGGCCGGTATGTGAGGACTTGGTGATACTATTGATGAAAAAAGGATTGTAAATAAAATTCTCAGAATTCTTCCTAATGCTTACAGTGAGAAGGTAAGTGCTATTGAGCAAACTATAGACTATAAGACTTGTACTAAGCATATTTTGTTAGGCTTTTTGACATCTTATGAGATGAGGAAGCCGATTCTAAGGAATGGAAGAAAATCAGACTTCCTTTAAAGATACAAAAGTTGAAGATCTGAATGAAGAGAACTTTGATGAAATATAAGATAAATTTGTAAGAAGAATGAGGAAAGGCTCTATTAAGTATGAAGGTAAGTTTCCCTTTAAATGATTTAGTTGTGGAGAAATAGGTCATTATGTTGCAAAGTGTATGGAAAGAGATAAGAGGAGTAAACAAAGATACGAGAAGGAAAAGAAATAAAAAAAGATTGACATAGCTTACTATGTGAATGAGAATGATATTATTTATGATGAGGATTCAAAATATGAAGATCTAGATGAAAATGAATGCTTGTTCTTGGTGATTAAGGATGAACCTACTTTTGATAATTCTAAAAAACAAGTAAAGGGAATCCCTCCGGAGAAGGAGAAAAATGAAGATACAGTTATCTCTGCCCTACATGCTAAACAAGAGAAAAATTATTGGGTAGTTGATAGTGGTTGTTCACATGACATGACTAGTGATAAAAGTAAGTTTGTTAAGATTGAGAGAGAAGATAGAGGCTTGGCTATGTTTGGAGATGATACTAGTGCTAAAATTTGTGGGATAGGTTTAGTAAGTTTTGATGGCAAGTATCATACTGACAATGTTTACTATGTTAAGGGTTTAAGACATAATCTAATAAGAGTTGGTTAGATGTGCAGAAAAGGATATGATCTTGTGTTTAAGGATGAGAAATGTGAGATCCAAAAAGGATCTGAAACATTGATTGCTATAGGAAATAAATCTGAAGGGAATATCTATCAACTTAAGGGTGTCAATATATGATGTTTTATGACTTAGATAAATGATAGTTGGTTATGGCATAGGAGAATGTGTCACATGAATTTTGATAACTTGGAAAGGATTAGTGTTGTTCAAGCTATGAGAGATTTACCAAGAATTGAAAATCTTGTTAATGCTATTTGTAGGAATTGTCAGTTTAGAAATCATTATAGATCAAAGGAACAGTCTACTATCAGACTACTAGATTTAGTTCATACAGATCTCTATGTTCCTACAAGAGTGAGAAGTCTACTTTGTGAAAGGTACTTTATGATATTAATTTATAATTATTCTAGATATACATGGGTTACATTTCTTAGAGAGAAATCAGATGCATTAGATAGATTCAAGGCATTCAAAGAAATGGTTGAAAATGAAGTGAATTTGAAGATAAAATGCTTAAGATCTGACAGAGTTGGAGAATTCACCTCCCATGAGTTTAACATGTTTTGTGAATTGCATAGAATAAAGAGACAGTTATCTACTCCAAGCACTCCTCAGCAAAATGGAGTTGTTGAAAGAAAAAATAGAACAATTCAAGAAGTTGCTAGGTCAATGATTACTAAGGCTGGTTTATCAGAAGTTTACTAGAAAGAAGCTATTCATATTTTTTTTTATGTATTGAATAAAGTTCAAGCAAGCGAAAATAGTACAAAGACTCACTATGAGCTATGGTATGGAAGAATTCCTACTATTAAATATTTCAAGGTATTCGGAAGCAAATTCTATATCAGAAAAGATGAAGAAAGTTTGAGAAAGTTTGATGCAAGAAGTGATGAAGGCATTTTTCTTGGATATTCTACTAAAATAAAGGCATACATATGTTTCAATAAAAGACTGAGAAAGATTGTAGAAAGCTCGAATGTGAAGGTTGATGAGACAATAAATAATTCTATTGACATTGATTGATATGTATCTAATGAACATGATTGTGCAAGAATAGAAGAAATTATGGAAGAATAAGAAAAATATGAGCAAGAGAATTAGGATGAACATAATGAAAGAGAAGAAGATTATTCGGTGATGTCCCCTAGGACACCTAGATATGTATAGAAGAGTCATTTAGAAATTCATATTAGTGGAGATAAGAAAAAATGTGTGTTAAATAGAAGCAAAGTTGCTGCTGAAACGAATTTTTGTTTATCTTCTGAAATTGAACCAAAGACAATAAGTGAAGCTTGTAAAGATGAACATTGGAAAGAAGCAATGAAAGAAGAACTTTTACAAATTGAGAAGAATTAGACTTCGGAATTGGTCCCAAGATTGACAGATAGAAACATCATTGGATCAAAGTGGGTATTCAGAAATAAGTTGAATGAGAATGGAGAAGTTATTAGAAACAAAGTGAGGCTTGTGTGTAAAGGTTACTCACAAGTAGAAGGTATAGATTTTCAAGAAAAAAATTCCCCGATAGCAAGAATGGAAGCTATAAGGTTGTTCTTGGAACTTGCTACTCATAAAGACTTTAAGGTCTATGAGATGGATGTCAAGTCAACATTTTTTAATGGTGAGCTAGAAGAAGTCTACATGGAACAATCAAAAGGATTTCAGTTGATAGATCAACCAGATATGGTTAGATAAGTACTTGATTTAGAAAGCATTTAATAATGGTACGACAGACAGTAATTTGTATTTAAGATTGAAAATGATAGAATCTTGGTTGTAGTTGTATATGTTGATGAAATTATCTTTGGAGGAAATGAAAATATGTGCAAGATGTTTACGAAAGAGATGCAAAAAGAATTTGAAATGTCTATGTTTGGGGAGATGAATTTCTTCCTTGGGCTATAGATTAATCAAACAGAGAAATGAATTTTCATTTCAGAGTCTAAGTATGTGAGTGAGATGTTGAAGAAGTTTGGGATGGATGGTTCCAAACTAGTAAGTAATCCTATGGTGTTTGGCTGCAAATTCGGTAAAGATGATAATTAACCTAAGGCTGATCAGAGCAAGTATAGATCTATGATTGGTGGAATATTATATTTGACTTCTACTAGATCGGATATCATGCATGCAGTCTATTTTGTGGCTAGATTTCAAGAAGATCTGAAGGAAACACATGTTACTGCAATTAAAAGAATATTCAAATATTTGAATGGAACTTTGGATTATGGATTGTGGTATCCTAGAGATATTGAATTTACACTTAGTTCCTATATAGATGTAGATTGGGTTGGATGTGTAGATGACATAAAGTGTACAAATGGTCGTGCATTCTTTCTTGGATGCAGATTGGTGGAATGGTTGAGTAAAAAGAAAGATTCAATCTCTTTGTCTACTATTGAAGCTAAGTATATTGTTGTTGCATCTTGATGTACACAAGTTCTATGGATGAAATAGACATTGAAAGATATCACAGTGCTATATGATGATCCCATTCCTATTTTATGTGATAATACAAGTGCAATTAATATTTCTAAGAATCTTATGATGCACTCAAGGATGAAGCATATATCTATCAGGTATCATTTCTTGAGAGAGAAATTCATGGAGAATGAAGTAAAGCTTGAGTATGTTCTGACGATGGATCAAATTGTTGATATTTTCATGAAGGCTCTTCCTAAAGATACTTTGAGTATCTCTGGGAGAATTTAGGGGTTATTTCCCCTCATTTCTTGAACTAGATGCATATGGAGATGTATCATTTTGGTGGATCTATGGATCTATCTTTCTTCTAGACTGATGTTTTGGTGGCTACCTCTCAGGGGGAGAATTTAGTATTAGGTGTTGTCATTATGTGTATTTTGTTTGTCATGTCAAAGGAGAGATCAATGGAAAATATTATTTTTCCATTTCCATTGATGTCAAAGGGGGAGAGAAGCATGTGAAAAGAGAATGAGAAGAAGCATATAAGAGATTATCTTCTAAGGGGGATAAAAAAAAAAAGTATTTAGAGATAGTATGTTGTCTTTGATGGTTTTTTGCATCATGTGTTTCCATCAATGACAAAGGGGGAGATTGTTTCAAGAATGAAAATATTGAAGGTGTTGTGGAAATTTTGCAGGTATTTTCATTGATGTCAATCAATCAATTGGTTACCTACTAGTTGTTTTTGGATGTATATGTTGAGGATATTGAGAAAATTGTAATAAATATATGTTGCATGTATTCAGTGGTTTCTCTAGGTTTTTGGTATGTTTTTTCTCTTATGGTTGTGTAGTTCAGATATGTTGTTCATGGTTATTAGTAGTTGTTATATCCAGGTTTTTGGTTGTTGATTCATTGTACAATGCAAGTTGTGTTCACCAATTGTGAACTAAGGTTTCCTATGTTTCTAGTTGAGGTCCAAGAGAAATGTTGTTGGTTTGGATTTATCTTTGATGAAGTCTTATGACTTTTGGTTCTAGATTTTTTTTCCCTAGTTCTATTGAAGATAGTTTCGGCATTTGGAAGATTTGTGCTTAATTGTTCTATCTGTTTTACACCGGTTTGGATGACCTCATGTGAAATACTACTTTGAAGGATGATGAAGCACGTTGGATCTTTTTGGGTCCCTTGAAGAATGTGTTTGGGTCACCCTCATTCTAATTCCACCCTAGGATGTTTTGGCACTAACCTAATTTGAACTTGAACTTGGATGGCTAACTTTGGATTTCTTTCAAAGTTGAAGATGGTATACATGCAAGATGAGTTAATGGTGAAAATAAGATGCAAGAGAAAAGAAGTAGAGTGATAAGAGAAAGTGAAATTTGATGTGACATTGATTCTATTCAATAAGTGTGTATGTGTTGAGACTGTGGGAGATCAATGTAAAGCTTAATGCTGAGTTTTTGGATGTAGTGAGCAGAAGGTGAACTCTATCATTCATGCATGTGTGCAATCAATTATGGTGGAATCCTTTGTTGCATTTGGATTGTAGTCTCTCTGTAACAACTCTTCTTTGTCTTCTTTGTATCTCTATGGAAGTGAGCCCTCTGGGTTGTATCCCTGTTGGATTGGAGTCCTTGTTCCGGACAACGAGTCCTTATTTCAGGTAGTAAGCCTTATTTCAGGCAACGAGCCTTGTTTTAGGAAGTGAGCCTTTTGTAATTGGTTTTGATATTCTCTATAGTGTGATTTAATCCTCACCGTGGTTTTTCCCTTATTGGATTTTCCACGTAAATCTAGTGTTATTGTGTTTATGTGTTGGATTTTAGTTTTTGCATTAAAATTTGATGATTAATCATTTAAGTAATATTCAGAATTGGTTCTGGTGATTAAGTTAAAGGTTTAATTCTATGAAAAATGTTTCAAACCCCCTTCTCGGTTTTCCTATTCAACATGAGGATCATATGCAATATAATTAATAAGCTTTGCTGATTGATAGTCATAGTTAAAGAAAAAATATGGAAAATAAGGATTTTTCCTACACTCAAATCATTTAACTTGACATAAGTAATATGTGCACAATGGAGATATGGTGTGAGGTGATGCCATTGCATTATTTTTATGCACATGTTTAGAAGTTGAAATTCCAAAATTTGGCCTAATATAATTATTGTATGTGGCCTAAATTCTTTATAAGTCACCAATGACATATCAATAGACCACAAGTATGGGAGAGGTCGCCTTTGTGGATGGAAAATTTATATTAGGTTTCAAATTATGCATAGCATGAATAGTATGAGCCACCAAGAAAAGAATTTGTAGATTTTTATAGGCCATGTGCAAGTTGTGAGGGATATGTTCTTTCAAATGAGACTACAAATAAAAAAGACTAAATGACTTAAATCAAACACAAGTAGTTGTTGATTCTTGTTCCTAGATGCCTTCAATTGTTGGTGTGCCCTCCTATAGATCAACCTTGCTAGTAATATAATAGTTAGGACAATGAATTATTGTTGTATGTAACACACCTAAGGCTAGTAACAAGTTTCACTACACCTCAAATCAGAGAAACTCATAGTAGGGAGACTATGAGTTGTAGATGTTATTGGAACAGTGACCCCATGGCATTAATTTTGACCAAGTACCATAATTCATGTCACAACTAAGATGTGTATGGTATAGCCCAATGAGTGCAAAAGGATGTCAATTTTTGAAAAAAGTAAATAAAAAACCTACAACAAACAAGGTCGAATAGGCTAAAATATACCTAGAAATAGGTCAAAATGGAAAAATAATATGATAGTAAATGCCAAAATGGCCAAAATTCTCTACATAATAGACTAAAATAGGTTGAAATTCTTGTAACAAGAAAATGTGAATCCAAAAAATGAAATGGGAAAATGAGTAGAGGATCACATTGGCCCTCTATTTTTTTAATAATTTTTATACAATAGGGACAAAGACCCAAAAAATTACAAAAAAATAAATTTACTGAAATTAGAAAAATGAAAGGTATTTTTCATTTTCGAGCCTTCTAGCCCAATGGCAATGTCTATTTCACTCCACAACGCTCCATTGATAGAGCTATGTACAAAATTAATCTCGATGTGGGAAGGAATGTGTTTTCGTGGCTCAGATACAATGTTGGAGAATTCCAAGATCAAGAGCATGAAATAAACTTCCTGAAGTAAGCAAAATAAGCACAATAGTATGCCTATAAATATATAAAATGAGGGAGTGTAAATATACAACAAGCGTTGCATATATAGGAAAGGTGGATGAGGTAGTAAGGTAGGAATTAACAATTGACTAAACCTCCAAAGATGGGACACTTGTGAGCTCACTTGACAAGTGTGTGATAAAGTGTCAATAGGTGTCTCAAGTGATGCAGACACATATCTCAATGCTATGAAGTGAGAAAAAATCTAAAGAAACCTAAGTAAACCTAAGCTATGAGTGAAAATGAAAATCCTAGAAAGGTAATTAGCTAACTAGGTAAATAATGGATCTAGTTATACTAACATTATGTACAAGTCATAATGAAGATTGGAAAAATCTTTGAAAATTATACGATAAAATTGACAAGACTAGAGTGTTAGTGTGAAAAATCATTTTTAGTGATTATTTTTTTTATTCTATATATTTTTTCATCCTCTATCTAGTGGTATGCTTTCTTTTTTAAGATGATGTATGAGTTTTTTTAAAATTTAATATTCTTAGAGGACAGCCTACATAGTTCTCATTTTTAGAACTTCAGAGGGCTTGTTTGGGCTCATATGGACTCCTTTTTGGGTCTTTTTTTTAACTTGAATGATTTTTTGAGCTCTACATAGTGGTGATGTTAACTTTCATGAATGCATTCAATAATTTTATTTTTTTGGAGATTGGGTGGTCTTGGGTTGTATATTTTAAATCTAGTAGAAGATTGGGGCTTGTGGAATGTTTAGATGGAAAAATCCTTCAGAGTGGTTGGATAGAGGCTTAACAAAAGATTAGGAAGATTTAAGAGGGATTTTAGTAGGAAAGGATTGCAGATCTCTAAGGGGGAGAGATACCTTGGCTTGGAGCCTAGACATGAGGGGGGTGCTAGCAGTGGCTTCTAAATATCAAGATTTGAACCTTCAGTTCAATATGGGGGGATGGAAGTGACATGGTGAAAGAATATGTGGAACATATATGCTTGACCCAAATGCAACTTCTTTTTGTGGTTTTTTTCTTGGAATCAGTGTCTCACTTGGGATAATGTGTGAAAGAGAGGGTTTCAAGGACTATCTAATTGTTCTCCTTGTGGTAATAGTGAGGAATTTTCTTCACATTTATTCTTTCAATGCTCCTTCTATAAAGAGATCTAGTACTTATGTTGGGATGTCTAGAATAAATCTTGTGTCCATGCTTCCTCTTTAAATGAGCTTTGGAGAAGTTTAGGGAGGCCTCCAACCAAGGTCTTCTTCCTTTAGGTGGTGTGGTTCATTGGACCCTTCTTCATTCTCTAGAAGGTTTGGTTGGAAAAGAATCATATAATATTTCAGGGAAGGAGTTTGGTGGTTCAAAAAATATGGTAGAGAATCATTGGTATGGTTTAGGAAATAGTGAGAGCTAAATGTGAGGTGTTTATCCCTTTGTAGGTTGGTGAGATCAAACTAATGAAGATGTTGGGTTTATATGCTAATTATGACCTAGGGCCTACAATTTCAAGGAGGAGCTGTCATCCTAGAAAGAAAACACAAAGGAATGGTAGATGGCCTCCTCATCCCTTTGGTGTTCTAAATATTAATACAAATGGTTCTTCCAGGGGAAATCCTAGGCATGTTGGGATTGGCAGAGTTGGAAGGGACAATACTGGTACTATAATTTTCCTCTTCTCCATATATATGGAGAACACTCTAACAATCTTATCAAATGCCTTGCCACCCTTATAGATCTTTGAAAGGGCTTATGCTCTTGGTTGACACAATATTACTTGTGAGACTAATTCTTAGATTTTAATTAATATATTGAATGGATAATAGTTGGATGGTGCCAATTGATAGTTGACTTTAGTGACTAGGAAAATCTTCATTTGAGTTTTAGGTTGGATTCATTCTCCTTTGTTCCTATATTGTGGGAATGGAACATAGTGGCTGATTTTTAAGCTAAATGGGCTTCAAAAAATATGGGTAAATGGTGAGTGGAAGATTCAAAGCATTTATACTAGGATTATTCTTAGAGTTTGGATAGGCTGATTATTGAGGATATCGATGGTTCATTGGTTGGGATCTTGGGGGATCTTTCTCTCCTTGTGGTTTGGTTGTTTGGTTTTGTTTTTTGGGCCTTTCCCCCTTGATTGGTTAAGATATACCTCAGTTTTGATTATATGTTGATTTCTTGTTGAGTTAATAAATTTTTACCCCTTTTATTTAAAAAATATTGTTGTATATAAAAATTATGTGTATCTTTTCTTGAAAAAATAATTTTAGCATTTTAATATTTTAACTTCCATCAAATATTTAACTAACTTGTTAATCTTGCATTTATAATTAATTGTGAATTTTTCTTGGTTTTAATTTATTTTCTTGAATCTTGTTAAGTGAGAACCTTTGAGATCAATAAAAATATAAATTATTTTTAAATAATTATTAAGAATAATTTAATTCATTTTTAGCAATATGAATTCTTATATCAAAGTGTTAATCCTATGACATAGCTAGTTTTATATTTTAAATTAAAAAGTGATAAATATTTAGAATAAATAACCATATATTTTCAATCTGACAACTTGCTACTTATCTTTAAATTTAATAATATAGACTTGAGTATCATTAATATTTCTAATTAATTACATTAAGATATATAACCTATAATGGCATTGCAGTATAGATATAATATTTGAATATGAAGGTAGTCACCCAAGATCAACAAAGACTAAGAGCTAATCTCAAAGAAAATAGAATACTATTGTGACATAATAATGGTATTCTTATCAAAATGATACTATATCCAAATATATAAGACAAATTTAATGGTTTATCATAGAAGATAAGAGGTGGGTATAGATAAGCTATGCCACCAAGAGATGTGAATTTATAATAAATGGGATAATAGGAGATGCAGTGATGTGTGTGAAGAAAATATCCACCAAAAAAGGAAAGTAAAAATCATATGATGCAAGTGTAACCTACAAAGTAGATTCCTAACAAAGAAATCTTATTCTATCATGTGTATATAATGAAATAAAGTAATTAATTAAATAATAATAAAATAATTCATCAATACCCCATAATCATAGCTTAAATTGGTATAGATAAATGGATGAATGAATCCTAAAAAATATGTAGCCTTTTTAGGTACCCATATACAAAATTATACCATTGGAAAGAAGAGAAGGACAAAAATTATAGAAAAATCCCCCCTGTGAGAAGATAAAGAATGTAGATCTAGATGACCCCACTTAAAATAATAAGAAGGATACAACCTTGTGTGAGGAGAATAAAACCCCTAGAATGTAGAAGAGAGACCATGTAGTATCCCAAATGACTAGTCTCTTATCTCGATTAAGGGGAAGCTCAACTAGAAATTATAAGGATGATTCATGAATGTTGAACATTTATCACCTTTATAAGAAATACAATAGCTAGATAATGTTAAATATCTTGTCATTCTTGAAAATAATATGAGGGAAGAAGGTAAAATATGAGATTTAGAAACTAATAAAATGTCACCATGTTGGTGCCAAATAATTCATAATTATATTAGGAGTCCATGTAATGCCCCAAGCCACATTTCTAGGATATTACCAAACAATTTTTTTAATGGAAAACACCAATAATTAAGATGTGATAATTAATGTCACACTATACACTACACACACACTAGAAGTTCCAATTCAAGCATAATGACACACACATAAGATAATATCACCTTTTCTCCAAGAAAGGTTGAACACATGGAAGACATACCAATCATGAGACAAGCTACCATGATGAACCTATGAGAGAGTGGAAACCCACCATAATAATTCTTAGGTTCTAATCCATGAATAAATTTTCTCATAAACACAACACAAGGGTAGGATGAGGGAATCATCTACCTTAAATCCACACCATAACAACACTTGATGAAACTTGAATTTATTTTATCATTTAATTACTTAAATAAATATAAATATTTAATTATCCTTTTCAAACACCCCTTATCCATTTAACTTATCTTTAAGACTTATTACATTTATGGACATAACACATTTTATTTGAAACTCAACACCCCAACAAAGTATTAGAAATCATCTTTTTTCTAATACCCAGTTCACATCTTTAGTACCTAGATAAGGTATTAGACTTTTTTCTTCTCCAATAACTTGAAAAGCTATTAGAGTTCTTCCTTCTTTGATATAACAACAAGGTATTAGAGGTTATCTTATTATTCTAACCCACCTATCCTAAACCAAATATGGACTAACTTTATTTAAAATATATATAAATAATGATGAAAATCACATTAAATAACATGCACATTTGACACCAAAATCAAAATATGATAAAATTCATATTCATACTATAAACACTTATGTGGTTTACATTATTTCTAATTAAGAGGTTTCAAAAAAAACTTACAATTACATAATAGGAATCAAATGTCTCAAATTATACATTTACAACTTTGATACAATGAAATAATAAATAAGAATATGAGGCATTGCATATTACATATGATCTAGTATCACTACAATATATTTTATAGTCTCTAGCAATGGTTTACAACTACTAAACAATGTGGTACGTATAGGGCCACCTTGACCATGCTAGGAGATAGTCACATGGGAAATAAACACACATTCCAAATAAAGGAGTAATTCTTACACACATGCCAATCACTATGTATATCAAAAGGGCATGGGGAATTGTATACAACCAAGGTCTCATCTAATTATATAATTGGATAGAGACAAATATCTTGTCAAATAAAAACTATAATGACAATAAATATGAGAATTCCAGATGAAGACAAGGAGTGTCATCACTGGTCACAAATATATAGCCTTGTAGACTCGACTATTCATAATTATTATCACAAGTTGAGGGGAGGTAATAAAGTGACATCCACCAACTCTACTCAAGTGTGCCATTTTGATGTATCATGTTGAACCTATGAAAGTTCTATAAGTATTTTTTTGACTCACATCTTATTTCATTTTAATTACTTCACAAAATTCTTTTGTTATCACTTAACTATATCATTTTTCCCTATTGTAGCTACAAAATCACTTCCAAATTCTAGACAATATTGGAAGCCAATCCTTCTTATCCTTCATACATCAATCCTAGGTTCCTCTTTCCCAAATTCACTAATTAGACATGACATGGAAAATGATATAACAAAATTGGGATAACAAATTGAACATAATCCCAAAATATTATACATGGAAAAATAATAAGATGTATTTTTTCCCTATTCTAAATCTTTCAAAATAATTCTAAATTTGAAATTATTTAAATAATTTTACACATTAAAAAATAGTAACCCCCTAGATCCTCCATTGATGAATGTGGGTAAGTTCAAGAAGTTGGTGTAAGAGTTTGTATAGAATAACTCTACACCATGCAAGATTTGGCTGAAGATTATAGCCACCCAAGATCTAGGAACTTTATGAAAGCACAAGAGAGATCAGATATAAAAGAATAATGCTATTCTATTAAACGATGTAAATGATATATCAAATATGATTTACAAATGAGACCACTTGGTTATATAGCTAGTGTGGGACATAGGATTAAATAGGATTATGACAAAGTGTCTTAATCTTATGTCATGTGACAACATATCATAACTACCTAGGAAACATGTGTTAAAAGTCAAAAGATAAGATAAAATATAATGAAAACTAACACCTTCTAGAAAGATTCCCTCATAGGACCTAAGTAAACTTAACATGTAAATAGGACCTACTAATAACTAGATAGGTAAAACACTTATTTACATCAACATCCCCCTTAAGTACAACTTAGGGAGTAGTTGATTATTATGCAAATGACACAAAGATGGGTCCCAAATATGATGCCATGTTAGGTACCCATGTACAAATGCAAATGCAATCTCTCACAAATGGAGAAAAGGAGAAAACCCAATTGGAAAAAACTCCTCCCCAGAAGAGAGATGAAATACAAAATACTCTCAATGAAGAATGAGAAGGACAAAACCCCATTCAAGGAAAAATACCCCCCATAAGAGAGAAGAAGAAAGATACCATGTAAACCCCCTCAATGTTTTTGGAGTAATTAGGATAATCACTTGATAATTAATTAATTATTAATTTCCTTATTACTTTAGTTCACTTAAGCTAAACTTAGCAGTGCTTTTTTATTATTAGATTGGGCTAATTATAGGTCTAGTAGTCTCATTACATGATATTAAGAAACTTGTCACAATTTAATGCAATCCTCATCCAGGTTTTGATTTAGATCATACTTTTATAAGCATGCACATTCATTGTAATCACTCATTTTGAACCATTTAGGTTAATACATTGCACATACTAGTGCTTTTGTGGATTAATATTTTCTCTCTTGGTTTCATAGAAAATTAGTTTCTTTGATCTTTCTTTTGTGATAGGATAATTTCTTGCAAATGGTTTCTAGGTGCTATGGAGTTCAATCATCAACTTTTCAAAAAATTGAGTCTCCTGCAATGATGGTAGAAGCTCAACATTGAATGCAAAAGATGATCCAAAAAGTGTCGAACACCGCTCCTCCCCTTAGAAACAAAACCAATATAGTATGCAAGATGTCTTCCCTTTCCTAAAATGAATATGTGGGAAGAAAGATGATGTGTGATATCCTCAAAGAATTCTCAAGTGTCTCCATGTTGATTCTGAAAGCTATCACACTCCAAACAGACATTCTAGGCCACATTGGAGAAGAAGACAATCCAAAATATCATAGAAATGATTGTAAAAAACAATCCAAAGACAAAGATGCCTCCTCTAAAGAAAAAGAAGCCTACTCCAAATGTCCAAAATAATCCACACTCACATCAAACTCCAAAGAATGATCACATAGAGAATGAACAGGAGGGTCAGAGTGTTCCCTCATAACAACTGAAGAAGGATAATCTCCATCAAAGAGAAGATGAATGAAATCAATGATGTCTCACAAATTTGAAATGTGAAACTCGCAAATAAACCAATAATGTTTGTCAAGTACTCTTCCAAGTAGCCATCTCAGGAAGATGATCAATGTCCTATTGTATTGAATCACAAGGAACCAAAATTGTGGCAACACAAGAATTCTTAGGTACAATAGTAGATGAAGGAGATGGAATATCAAAACATGTCACTAGATCCTTAGTAGATGAAACAATACCAATATTCAAATGACCATACTGAATCTCCTCAAAAGTTTACAGACAAGATGCCTCAATGTGAACATATACCGAATCAATAGTAGGAGAAAAATATGAGAAGGTGTAGACTCGATATTTGTGATCAACCTCCCCAACTAAAACTATATATTTCCTATGAAAATACTGGATTATGATAGAATATGGTGTGAACTCAACACTCTTTCCTGCTCCACCATGTGTAATCTAATAGATAGAAAGGATATTGGTTAACAATGAGGACATACGAACAATATCATTAAATTCTCTTTCATCCATGTCAATGGGTGTCTTCCCACAAACACATATATGTGTTGTTAGCCATTAGGATGTGTGGTGATGAACAAGTCTCAAATGAAGAGAACATACTCTTTGATGAAGCCATATGATGTGAGGCTCTTGAATCAAGTATCCACCTCTTTGACTCAGAATCTACAACTGCAACAAGTGCTTGCCCCTTATTTCTATTAGAATTTGATGATGAAGAATATGATGAACCCTTTTGATGATTCTAGTTATTAGTTAGTTTTCTAATGATTTTATGCATGCTCATAGATATTCTTAGACACTTATATTCTACATATTTCTACACTATTCTATCTTTTATGCTCATTATGCAAACCTGAACCTGATTTAAAGTATATGGAAATATGGTTATGATGTGATGGTTATAGCATAATTAATGTGTGAATATGTATTAATTGTAAGCAATATTTGTGCTTAGCTATGGTTGTTAGTATTGTGCACATGTTTTTCGAACTAAATATTTGCAGCCAAGGAATCACAGGAGGTAGAATGTAGCCAGTAGAAACTGTGAGGTATAGCTCATAGCCAAAGGATTTTCTAGACAACAAAGCGGGGGAGGTTCCAGAATAAGCTGAGCACATCAATTACAAAATGGAGGCACTTAATGACATTTAATAAAGATATTGAAAGAGAAAAACCTTGTTACAGTTAAGACTCTAAAATGACAGATTCAAACAGTCCATGTTTCAGTTCTTGTTATAGAAAAGTTAGTTTTATTTGGACTCTTCTTCCTTTTTTAGTTATAGTTGAGATTGCTTAGTCTTTATCACAATCTGATATATTGGGAGTGGTGATTTTTAATTTCAGTTTAGAGACCTTATTTTAATAAACTCCTTCATGCCTATATGTATGGCTTGGTGGTTGAGGCATAGAGAGTTAGTTAATTGTTCAATGGAAGATATAGCTATTAGATATTTTCCAGTTATTGTTCTTACATAAGAATTTTTTATTACTTAATCATGATTTCATGAATAAGATATCCTAGTAGAATTTTATGTGTTATTATGAAGTTGTGCAATGAATGGTTTTAAGTTATTATGATTGTGTTAATCTAAAAAGATAGATTTGGGTTAGATCAGTGGAGACAGACACTTGCACAAGGGTGGCTCAAGGTAACTGCCCCTCACTTCATTTTTTGTCTAATTACTTCTGTTATAGCAATTAATTCACAAATGCATGTTGTGTTAACTAGATTCTTTGTGTTACAGTTGTAAATGGATTCATGAACAATTCTTGTTTCATATTTATGCCTTAGGTTTCTTAAGCTTGTTGTACTACAAAGTGTAGGTATAGTTAATAGTATTAGTTATATTCTAGCATTCATTTCTTGACAGTAAATTAGTCATAGTCTTATACTATAGGTACTCGTAGCAATAGCATCAACATTACTTCTTTTATTTTTAAGCATTTTTGTGATTTCTCAGCAAGTGTAACACCTATGCTAGAATGATTTAGGTATTCTTAAGTCTTTGAAAGAACATATAGTGCTAGTACCATCACAAGCTTACTAGCCTTGGTTGATAATTCAATGACGGTCTTTTCAAACATTCAAGTGGACTATTAAGTTAGTTTCCCCCTTTGAATTGTGTGATTGTCACCAAGTTTACCAGAAATTAGTAGGGACTCTACATTTTTTATGTTGTCTCTAGGGATGGTGCTGATTTCAAATATTTGTTTATGTTATTTCAAAGCTTTCCTAGTTTAAAATTTTCTTTCAATATTAGGACAATTAGGTTTTATTCCTTCAACTACTAGAACATTTCACTAACATTGTGCAAGAACAATTTCTATAGAAAGTCATACCTATTGTATATGAAGGTAGAGAGACACTTTGAGAATATTTCTCCCCTCAAATTAACTAGCTAGAGTAGATATTGGTGACTATAGTGACCAGAGTGGGGGTATTCCTGATGAAGAACTTTCCCTTTCACCAACATCTACTAAAAACACAAAGGAGATGTAGCAATGGATGATCCACTAGAACATGTGACTTTTGAATTTATCATTACCAACCAAGAAAGGGATATTGTCCTAAAGAATATACCTTGTTCAACATTTCCAATCTTCTATGGTTTTGTAACTAAGGATCCAAAAACATTCTTGTTCGAGTTTGATGTCCTATGTAGGAGCTATGATTACACAACTAATGCTTATATGCTCAAGCTATTTCCTACAAATTTGAAGGATCCTACAATGGGATTGTTTATGGGACTAGGTAGAGATGTTGTTCCAAATTGGAACACTATGAAAAAAAAGTTCCTAGAATAATACTAGGACTATTGTAGAGGAGTTGATAGGAGAAGAGATGAAATTTTCAAAATGACTCAGAAAGAGGATGACCATTAGAGGATTATGTAGAAAGGTTCCAATTTTTCTTAAATAAAAACCCATAGAATAGACTCCCAAAAGAATACTTGAAGCTTGTGCTTTTAAGAGGATTCAATGATGATTGAATGGATGCCCTCAATCTTATTGGGGTAGGGGATGTGTATCAATTATTCTTTGAATATATTTTCAAGGTTTGTAGAAACTATTCAAGAACCTTTACCAAAAGGACAAGGGGGGAAAGAACATCTACCATTAGAAAGACATCTAATGGGGTTTCAAGAGTAGAGTTAAGTAACCTATTGTCCAACATGAAAGAAGATATTATAAGTCATCTAGCTACTCAGTTGGACACTCTACATATGAATAAAAAGTAGGAGGAGGCTAAAATAATACTTACTGAATACAGACCCAATTGTAGACAAAGAAAAGCTAACTACAAATGTAAAAGGGTGGCAAGTATTACAAAAGACAAATTAGAGAAACTAGATTTTCAACCATTGGAAGGTGAAGATGGATAACTATTCTAAATTCCACAAAGAATGCCATGACAACCAAGACAAGGTATTACACAAGACCCTTTAAATTTTAAAACATAATTTCTAGTTGGTAACCAAAATATATCCACTTGGAACACCTAGCCTTGGCCAAATACTCAAAACTAATGGAAAAGCCCTCAGCAAAACTAGAATCAACAAAAACCAAATGTATGGCCATAATTTTTTTTCCAAGGCTCTAATTACAACCCTCAATTTCCAGTACAAAAAATTAGTGGTGTCCACAATGGAAAAAGGGCCAACAATGGAAACACCAAAATATGAATTACCAACAAACTTTGTTGCCTTCTCAGCCACAAAAGTAGGCCATCAAACCCAACATCTTAGCCACCAAGAGGACCATAATTACCTGATCAACATGGAACTAATCCCAATAGCAAGCCTATTCAATAAGCATACACTAATGAGGCTATTCAATACCCTAATTATGGGGTAGAGGTGAGTGATTTCCACCTCAAGTAAGGGAAAAAACTAGTTGGTCCTTCATCCCCTCAAATTACTAAGATGGTGGATGAGGAACCCATTGTAGAAGCTTTAGAAAATTCACCTCTAGAGCCTAATTCAAATCAGGTAAACCAAACTATTTCAAGTCCAAAGCCTCCATTCCAAGACATCACACCCAAGCTGAGATAGACCTATTGGGTCAACTTAAGGATGTAAGTATCAAAATTCACCTCATTCAAGCTATTAAGGAAATTCCAATTTATACCAAGACAATAAGAGACCTTTATCTTAAAATCTAGGAAGAAAGAGGAAGAACCCTCAAATAGTTCATGTCCTAGGGAACCTTGCTGAAATTATGCTAGGGGATATAACTATCCCAAAATATAAAGACCTTAGAAGTTTAGTGGTGGATTTTAATATAAATGGGACCCTTATCAAAACACCTTGACTGACTTAGGGGCAACCATTAATTTCATGACTAAGGAGACAATGCAACTACTACAACTAGTAAACCTTAGACCTACACATATTATTTTACAATTGGGAGATAGATCAACAGTGAAACCTAAGGGGATCATTGATGACTTACTCATAGCATTAGATTCATGGGAGTATCCTGTAGATTTCATAGTCTTGTAACCAAAGGCCAACCTTGCAGGATATCCACTTATTTTAGGCATACCATGGTTAACAATAATTGATGCAATCATAGGTTGTAGGTCTAGGAACATGATAATATAAAATGGAATTGTGACAAAGAAATTGGTCCTCTATCCACCAGTCCAACCTCATGAAAATCTAGAGTAGACTATATGGCTTATCTTTGATGAAGAAGACCACTATTCCATACAAACTCTCATGACTATTGAGCACATCCCCATCTTGAAAAATTCAGACGAGGATGATTTAATTGACCACATCATATAGAATAAATGTGGTGGAGACCCGTAGTAATTTAAGATTGTCTTTCATATCTTTAGGATCCAGTACAAAATATTACACCCACAAATTCATCATAAGAAGTATCCAAAATTTTCCATTCTCTTCTATCACATCAGTGTGTCCCAAAAATTAGTGGATTTGACCTTTCATTTGTACAATCAACATCTAAAACATTAGAAATCATGCTAGGTAAATGTTGAATGTTAACAATAGACTAGCTAAAGAATTAAAAAATTCCCTGAACACTATGTTGCAAGTACATGCAACAGCCTTTGCATGGGACTTCTATGGCATGAAGTGGATTTATCTAGACCTATGCATTCATAGGATCTAAAAAATTTATGGTTTCAAGATAATTAGACAAACCCAAAGGAGAATGAACCTTACCTTAAGAGAAATTGTTAAAACTGAGCTACAAAAATTACTTAATCCAGGTTTTATTTACCCTATTTCTCACAATCAATGGGTTTCACCTTTAGTTATTGTCCCTAGGAAAGGAGGAAAATGGAGGGTATGTGTGGACTATAGGGAGCTAAACACAACCACTAGAAATGATAATTGTATTCAACTCCATCAAACATAGCGATTGATAATTTGTGCGCCATCAAATCTACCTCAAGCGATTAAGCTCTTCTCCGAGGAACCAAAGTTGTGATACCAGTTGTTGAAATGCACATGACAATTGAGAGGGGGGGTGAATCAGTTGTCACCAATCTAATTCAAAAATATAAAATAATTATTAACTCCACATCCACTTTAATCTATTATTAAGTATGAGCATGAAATACAAATAATAGAAATCAATATCAACACAAGAGACACCAGATTTATGTGGAAAACCCAATAAGGGAAAAAGCACGGTGAGGATTAACTCACAATATAATAGTAATGCAAAAATAGATACAAAGGCTCATTGCTAAAGGGCTCATTTCCCAAGATTGAACTCACTATCCAGATACAAGGCTCACTACCTACATATAGGACTCACTATACAAAAGGGAGGCTAACTACCTATAGATAAAGATAGATAACATAAAATCCACCACAACAAGTTCCACACATTCGTAGCCTTGATCAAAGAATTGAAGACCCCATAAACTCACTACTTTCAAGAGTCAAACACATTAAAGTACTACTTCCTTGATTCACTTTCGCACACTTTGCTTCTCGCACTTGTTTCAAATTTGTAACTCTTGTGGAATTCAATTCACAACATCTTGACTTGTATTTATATTGTCTTCGATCTTAAGAACTTTCTCCAAGGTCAGCTACATATTCT
This sequence comes from Sequoiadendron giganteum, assembly GCA_007115665.2. Taxonomy (NCBI): domain Eukaryota; kingdom Viridiplantae; phylum Streptophyta; class Pinopsida; order Cupressales; family Cupressaceae; genus Sequoiadendron; species Sequoiadendron giganteum. The sequence goes on along the minus strand of CM021101.1, from coordinate 509,202,448 downwards.
TTATTTTAGAAATTCAAATTAGGTCGAAAACTCAACATTCCTGTGGTGGATAAGAATGAGAGTGGACCAAATACATACTTAACCAGGACCCACAACAACATCTTGGATCAATCACACACTTCGTTAATTGATACTTATCCTTCATGTAACGTGTAAACAATAGGTCGGCCAAACCTAATGAAAACACCAATGAACATTGAATTATTTATATTCGAAACAAGATGATAACATGTGGACCGCACAACACACTTCACCATAAAATGGAGCACTTCTTAGAAGCCTTCAGATTTGTCCACAATAATTGTGAAAAATTCCATATACATAACTCTTTTCATCAATCCAACTGAACTGTACAGACACTCATAGTAGCTCTAGAACAAGTCTTTCGGAGAACCAAACCATGAAAATTTTTTCCAAAACATAGATAACACCATTATTAGCCTTCTTCGATATTTGCAAGATCTAATACAAACCATCAGAGGAATACAAAGAAGAAAAATTTCTCCCAATCCATAGACAAACAACCCTGCTAAACCAATTCACACATCGGTGAACACAACTTTCACTCTTCATCAACCCATAATCTATAACTCAGGATATATCACCCAAGGATGCTCATAAACAACACTACATATCTGAAAAAGCATAGGATCAACACAAAATAAATGAAGAGCACATTACCAAAGAAATTTAGAACACACACATAATTTTGTCTTCACTGTTTATTAATTTTCTCAAAAGAACTTGATAACTCATCATATCAGTACACCTGCGACATTATAAAGATAGCAACATTTACTCACAACACCTCTACAGTATCTCAACCATACATGTACCACCTTCAATCACTTGATTCCTTTTACTGCAACAACCTGTATTGTGTTGACATCAATGACAAAATTAATGAAAACACCACCAAACTCATTCATACTTGAAACAATATCCCCCTTTGTCATTGATGGCAACACATGATGTGAAAAACTATCAAAGACAACATACACACTCTCCTACTTCTTCTTTTCTTTTTTTAGATTAGACAACCTACACAATGTTTTTGCACTCTCTTCTCCTTACAAGATTCTCTTTTCCTTTCATATTTTTGAGATATAGATAGGATTTTCACATGATTCTCTCTCTCCCCCTTTGACATTAATGAATTTTTTTTTGCATGATTCTTTAGCCATATAAAATTCTAATCACTCCCCCTTAGGAGTCTACCCACATCTCATACTGCAACAATGATACTTTATACTCCCCCTGAGGAGTAGACCCCAATCATCAATCCAAACAAATGAAGAATCTATAGATCCACTAGACTAATGCACCTCCATGTGCACCTAGTTCAAAGAAGGAGGGGTAGTAACCCCCAATTTCTCCCTGAGATACTCAAAATTATCCTTAGGAAGAGCCTTAGCAAATATATCTACAATCTGATCCTTTGTAGACACATATTCAAGCCTAAATTTATTCTCCAACACATTTTCCTTTTAAAAAAAATATTTGATAGATATATGCTTTGTCCTTGAATGCATTAACATATTCTTTGAATTATTTATTGCACTTGTATTATCACAGGAGATAGGGATAGGCTCATCACACATCACACATATATCCTTCAATGTTTTCTCCATCCAAAGTACCTATGTACAACAAGATGCTGCTGCAATATACTCAACTTCTGTAGTGGATAGAGAAACCAAATCATGTTTCTTTCTTAGCCATGAAACCAACCTACATCCAAGAAAGAATGCACCACCACTTGTACTCTTTTGGTTATCTACACAACTAGGCCAATTTGCATCAGTATATGCATTTAAGGTGAAATCAGTATCCTTAGGATGCCACAAGCCATAATCTGGAGTTCCTTTTAAATATTTGAATATCATCTTCATAGCTATAACATGTGTTTCTTTAGGTTCTTCTTGAAATCAGGAAACCAAACATATTGCATGCATGATATCTGATCTAGTAGCAATAAGATATAACAGTCCACCTATCATATATTTTTACATGCTCTGATCAACTTTAGGAGAACCATCATCTTTACTCGGTTTGCATCCAGTCACCATAGGGGTAAAGACCAATTTGGAATCATCCATTCCAAACTTCTTCGAGAATTATTTAACATACTTTGATTATGAAATGAATATACCCTTATCAATTTGATTCACTTGGAGTCCAAGGAATAAATTCAACTCACCAATCATAGACATCTCAAACTCTTTTTGCATCTCCTCTGCAAATTTCTTGCACATACCTTCATTTCCTTTGAAGATAATATCATCAACATACAAAACCACTATCAACCTTTTGTTTCCTTCAACTTTGAAAGAGATATTATTGTCTATGGAGCCTCTATTGAACCTTTGTTGTGTTAAATATTTGTCCAACCTTGCATACCATGCTCTGGGAGCCTGTTTAAGTCCATATAGTTCCTTTTTCAACTTGCAGACCATGTCTAATTTATCTGATAACTGAAATCCTTCTAGTTGTTCCATGTACACCTCTTCTTCCAATTATCCATTTAGGAATGCAAACTTAGCATCAATCTGGTATACTTTGAAATAGTTGTGGGCACAAAATGCCAAAAACATCCAGATGGCCTCCATTCTTGCTACTAGAGAAAATGTCGCCTCAAAATCTATTCCTTCAACCAATGAATAACCTTTTCACACAATCCTTGATTTGTTTCTTACTACTTTACCATCTTCATTCAGCTTATTCTTGAACACCCATTTTGTGCGAATTACATTCTTGTTTACTGGTGTAGGAAACAATTCCCATGTCTGATTTTTCTCTATATGTTGCAACTCGTCTTTCATTGCTCTAACCCAATTCTCATATTTTCATTATTCACATACTCTTTTATGTTCTATCTTATAAATTAAACACAAATTTACCTCAGCTACTAACACTTTGCTTCTTGTTGTTACACATTTTCCTTTGTCTCCAATTATCTAATCTTCCAAATTATTTTTCTTTACATACTTAGGAGTCTTAGGAGCAGGTTTTGGAGTCTCTTCTTCTTCTTCAACCTATTCTTTTTCTTCATCAATATCTTCTTGTACTTGTCTGCAAATAGTTTCATTTGGTTCAACTTCGCTTATTTCAACTACTCTACACATATCTTCATCAAATTTTACATTTGCACTTTCAACTATCTTCCTCAGTCTTTTATTGTAGCATTTGTATTCTTTTCTATTTATTGAATATCCAAGGAAAATACCTTCATCACATCTTGCATCAAAGTTTCCAAGGTTCTCATCATCTCTTTTAATATAACATATGCTTCCAAACACCTTAAAGTACTCAACAATAGGAATATTTCCAGTCCACAATTCATCAGGGGTCTTTGTGTTGTTACCTCTAATTTGAACTCTGTTAAGAATATAAATAGCAATGTGGATTTCTTCTCTCTAGTATACATTAGGTACATTTGCCTTTTTCATCATAGTCCTTGCAACCTGTTGAATAGTTCAGTTTTTTCTCTCTACAACTCTATTTTGTTGGGGAGTTATAGGAGCATAAAAGTGTGTCTTTATACCATGCTCTTCACAAAATGTATTAAAATGACTGGAAGTGAATTCTCCACCTCTATCAAATCTTAAAAAATGTATTCTCAGGTTCACTTCATTCTCTACCCTTTCCTTGGACACTTTGAATCTATCTAGAGCTTGAGCTTTCTCCCTAAGAAAAGTAACCCATGTCATTCTAGAATGATCATCAATCAAAAGCATAAAATACCTATCACCATAAATAATTTTTGTCCTTGTGGGACCACAAAGGTCTATATGAATCAATTCCAACATTCTAGTAGTTGATTGTTCTTTTCCTTTAAAACTGCATCTTGTTTTTTTTTCCAATTGATAACTTCTGTAAATAGTATTGATAGGCTTTGTAATCTTAGGTAGATCCCTAAAAAAATTCTCTTGAATTGATCCTGATCATATTGTCAAAGTTTACGTGTCCCATCCTATGGTGCCCTAGCCAACTTTCATTAACTTGAGACACAAAACATTGAGCATCACCACTCTTGAGTTGATAGATGTTTCCATGTGTTCTTCTTCCTGCGACTACCACAGTTCCAGACCCTTTTATGATCTCACAGGTATTATCTTGGAACACAAGCTTAAATAATTTGATACACATTTGTCCAACACTCAAATGATTATTCCTTAAGCCCTTAACATAATACACATCATCAGTGTTGTGTTTTCCATCAAAACTAATTGTTCCTTTTCCAACAATCTTTGTACCAAAATCATCTCCAAACATGACTAATCCTCCATCATTCTTTTCAAGTTTAGTGAACTTACTTTTGTCTTTGTTCATATGATTTGAACACCCACTATCAATTACCCAATAATCTTCATCTTGTCTAGCATGAAAGGCAGTAACTAGAGTACCTTCCATCTCATCCTTCTTCTTCTCCAGACCACATTCCCTTGCACATCTTCCATGGTTAGTAGACACAAATTTATTCTCCAAAGCTACAAACAAGCACTCATGTTTATCATCCTCAAAACCAGACTCATCATCAAAAATTCTACCATCTTCTCGAACATAATACAATTTCTTGATATTTTTGTCCATTTTGTCTTTATTATCTCTATTCTTTTTGTGTATGGCTCTATTTGGACATCTTGAAGCATAGTGACCAATATTTCCACAACTAGGACATTTAAAAGGTAGGATACTTTTGTACTTACTAGTACCTTTCTTCAATTTCCTTATAAAGTTTGCTTCCAACTCTTCTGAACTTTCACTATCTAGATCATCTTTTGTCTTAGTTGCTTTGAAGGTTGTTTATGTTTTCTCCTTTTCTTTTCCAAACTTCCTCATTTAAAATGTGGTCAAGGTGCCAAATAGTTGTTCTTTAGTAAATTTATTTAGATCATACACTTCCTCAATAGTTGAGACCTTGTCACTATAACTCTCTCATAAGGTCATCAAAATCATCTCTATAAAATTTTCATTTGTCAAAGTACCACCTTGATTTTTGACTTCATTTGCTACAATATCAACCCTTTGAAAGTAGCTTGCAATTTCTTCACCTTCTTCCATTTTCAAGTTCGCATTTATGTGCTTTGTTGTTAGCTTCTTTGATAATTTGACTCTATCATTTTCTTCATAGATATCTTTCAAATTTTCCCATAATTCATAAGAAGTGCCTAATGAAATAACTTTTGTCTGCTCAGTCTTAGATAAAGCACTATAGATTGCATACCTTGCTTTTTCATTTTCCTCATAAGCAGAAATATCATCTGCAGAAGAAGGATCACTTTCCAACTCAACATATTTAGTCTCAACATATTTCCAAGTCTTGAAGCCAAGGAAGATTACGTAACCTCTCATCTGCACTTTCCAGACACTATAGTCAACTCCATCAAACATAGGGATTGAAATTTTTGGCATCATCAGATCTACCTCAAGTGGTCAAGCTCTTCTCTGAGGAACCAAAACTCTAATACCAATTGTTGAAATGCACAAGACAACTGAGAGGGGGGTGAATTATGTTTTGCCAATCTCATTCACAAATTTCAAACAATTATTAACGTTACATCCACTTCAATTTGTTATTAAGTATGAGCATGAAATGTAAATAACAAAAAGAAATATCAACACAAGAGACACTAGATTTACGTGGAAATTCCAATAATGGAAAAACCACAGCGAGGATTAACTCATAATATAATAGTAATGCAAAACCAGATACAAATGCTCACTACCCAAGATAGGACTTACTATCCAGATACAAGGCTCACTGCCTACAAATAGGACTCATTGTCCAGAAGGGAGGCTCACTACCTATAGATAAAGATAGATAACAAAAAATCCACCACAAAAAGTTCCACACATTCTCAACATTGATCAAATAATTGTAGACACCATTAGCTCACTACTTTCAGGAGTCAAACACATAAAATTATTGCTTCCTTGATTCAATTTCGCACACTCTTCTTCTCGCACTTGTTTCACACTTGTCACTCTTGTGACATTCAATTCACAACATATTGAAATTCGTGTGGTGGATAAGAATGAGAGTGGACCAAATACATACTCAACCAGGACCCAAAACAACATCTTGGATCAATTGCATGCTTCCTTAATTGATACTTATCCTTCATGTAACATGTAAACACCAGGTTGGCCAAACCTAATGAAAACACCAATGAAAATTAAAGTACACGCATTCACAACAAGATGATAACATGTGGACCGCACAACATGCTTCACCATACATTGGAATACATCTTAGAAGCCTTCATATTTGTTTGCAGTAACTACAACAACTTCCATATACAGGATGATTTTCATCAATCCAAACGGACTGTATAGACACTCATAGTAGCTTTGGAATAAGTCTTTCGGAGTACGAAACCACAAACACTTTTTCCAAAAAATAGATAACACCATCATTAACCTTCTTCTAGATTCACAAGATCTAAGACAAACCATCAGAGGACTACATAGCAGAAACATTTCTCCCATTCCACAAACAAACAACCCTACCAAACCAATTCACACACCGGTGAACACAACTTTCACTCTTTATCAACCCAAAACCTATAACTCAAGATATATCACCCAAGAATGCCCATAAGCAACACTATAGATCCACACAATCATAGGATCAACATAGAAGAAATGCATAGAACATTACTAGAGCACATTCATAACACACACAACTCTATCTTTACTATTTATTAATTTTCTCAAAAACACTTGATAACTCACCATACCAGTACACCTACAATATCATAAAGATAGCTCCATGTACTCACAAAATCTCTACAATATCTCAACCATGCATGTACCACCTGCAATCACTTGATTCATTTTACTGCAACAACATGTATTGTGTTGACATCAATGACAACATTAATGACAACACCACCAAACTCATTCATACTTGCAACACTATATAGGTCCAAATAATTTTATGAGGATATGTATAAGAGAGGATGAGGTCTTTGATATCCTAAAATCTTGCCATGATGAGCCCTATGGGGGTCAATTTGCAGCCAAAAGGACAACATTTAAGATCTTAACAAATGATTACTATTGGTCGACTCTCCATAAGGATTCAATAAATTATACAAGGAGATGTGACAGATGTCAAAGAATGGGTAAACCAACAAGGATAGATGACATGCCTCTGTAGCCATAGTTGGCACTAGAAATATATGATAAATGTGGTCTAGACTTCATTGGAAAAATTTCACTAGAATCTAATAACAAAGAGTATATTTTAGTTTGTATTGATTATCTGACAAAGTGGGTTGAAGTCAAGGCATTACAATTTGCAAGAGATGAAAATGTAGCTAAGTTCTTGTATGAAGGCATCTTTACCAGGTATGGCTACCTAGAGATTATAAATGATTAAGTTCCCCAATTCACTTCTAAACTCATTTCTAATTTGGTTAAAGAATATAAAATCAAACATAGAAAATCAACACCTTATCACCCCCAAGCCAATCGATAGGTGGAGGTTACAAATAGAGAGATTGAGAATATTTTGACCAAAACAATACAAATTCATAGGAAAGACTAGGCAACTAGCTTACCTGAAGTAGTATGGACCTATAGAACAACATGGAAAACAACTACATGTTTCACACCTTATGAACTAGTCTATGGAAAAACAATAGTTCTTCGAATAGAGTTGAATACAAGACACCTAGAATGGAAGTCGAACTAGAAAGGGACTTGATAGAAAAATAGAAGGAGAGGCTATAAAATTTGAATGGGTTGGATGAAATTAGAATGGAGGAAATGCATCATACAAAGATAATTCAAAAACAAAGGACTAAATGGCATGATCAATTTATAAAGACTAAAGAATTCAATGTGGGTGACTAGCCTTTATTATATGATTCCAGATATAAAGACTATAAGGGGAATCTATAATCCATATGGTTGGGACCCTATGAAATAAATTAGGTACTCCCTAATGGAGCACTTATATTATAGACCATAGATGGAATGATATTTTCACTATTACTTAATGGCCACAGATTCAAGATATACAAAAAGAAAACATGAAAAGATGATTTCCTTCTTTCTCTAATACATCAATATGGTCAAAGAAGTGGTTCTGATATAGACATACTACCACAAGATAACAAATTAGCAATAGATACTACTAGTTCTCATAGTGACTCTGAAGATGAGCTACATAGCTCACCTCTTGAGAGCACTGAATTATAATTATTTATCCTACTTCACGTGCACACACCGTAGAGGTGCCACAATCAACAATATTTTTTGAATACCACTTCACTATGTAGTAGGGACTTTTAGCATCATGAATAAAATCTACCACAGTTGAGTTCACAACCTATTGATGAAGGTACCCATAGCAATTACCTGTCACAAAATTCAAAAATTTGTGCCAAATTAATTGCATATCATCTACATTCATTCCACTTTTTCCACACATACAACCATAAGCCTATCATATCACTACATGCAACTTGATCACTCCATTCCATGTTGCCTATCTCGAATTTCATACATTTGAACGATTACTTCACATTCCATCAATCATACATACCACATCCTTTAATCACACGTGCCAAATTATCATTTACTCCATCACCCATAGTGATTAACCAAGCTCAAATCAAAATCAAGCTACATACACTCTTCTAGAAAATTCACATGTGTGGAGTTACGTTCATCTAAAATGATATGTATGCATACTAATTTTCCCTAATTAACATAGATTTCCAATGCATTCAATAGGTCTTTGCATTTAGTTTTGCATGCTTTCCACTCATTAATCTTATTTCCATAATCAGTAATCATACCATTCACCTAGTCACATGCATCGAAGTGCGGTCACTTCAAGATTTTAGTTTGGGGGAAGATAGTATATATTCCAAAATTTAATTTTTGCCACCAAAAGAAAAACACAAAAAAACACACAAACCCCTTTTACTTTTCTACCTTTCTACATCTACAACCCTTTTGTTGTCTATTCCCTAAATTCCAAGCCAATTCAAAGTAAATTCAAGTAGTTTCAAACTAAATTAGAGGAGGAAGAGACATAGTAGTTGAAGTTACAATGGAAGAAGTGCATGCAAGTATTGCAGACAAAGAGGGTTGGTAGGTTGTTGAATTTTAATTTTGAGCTGAAATTTATAGAGTTTGAGCAAAGCAAAGTAAGGATAACTCATCATGGGAGGTGATATTTATAGGATTTTATGGTGAAATCCTCAAACACCCTAGGATCACTTACAAGAAAAAATAACTTCCACAAGAGAGAAATGACATAAATATGATGTTATCATTAAGGATGCATGAATACCAAACTTAATATGGCAAAGTATATAATATGAGTAGACAAGATCATGACAAGTGTCTTAATCCTATTACATGAGACATATAAGTCATAAAAACCTAAGACACACACAATAAACTACCAATGCAAATATTAAATGCATGAGAGAATTATTAAATACCTAGATAACTAAAAGTAAATAATGAGACATGGCCCCATTATAACTAACTTCTAGAAATGAAAACTATGAAACTTAACTCCTAAGTAAACTTATAATAATGTGAATAGGTCCTCACTAATAACTAGTTAGGAAATAACCCCATTCACATCAAAACTCCCCATAAGTTCAAATTAAGGAGAATATTATTATGAAAATGATGCAAAGATACAAAGATGGGTCCTGACTATGAGGCCATTTTAGGTACCCATGTACAAATGCAATGTAGAGAAATCTCTCACAACCAGAGAAAAGGAGAAAAACCAGTGGGATCAAACTCCTCCCTAAAAGAGATGAAATACAAAAATGATATCCATCCAAAATCCAATCAATCTCCATCCACACAAAGGATGAAAAGAGAGATCATATAACCCCCCCCCCCCCATAATGAGATAACCTGCTGCAAAAAGAAGCATTGTAAATACACTTGTGGAGTAACACTAGAATCCTCAATTCGACAAGAAAGGAAAGATAATTCTATTTGCTAGAAACCATATTAGATTCACTCAAAGACTCTGGTCAAAATCATGATAAAGAAACAACATAATTGATGCCAAGGAACACTGGAAAACTTGCAAACTAGCACAACTCTAGAATCTATGGAGCAACAATTGATTGAAAAATGATCTGAAATTTAAATGAAGTGCAGAGAATATGAAAACCTAATGCACACAAAAAATGAAATAGTGCATGCACTGATGAATGTTCACATCTACCTCCATGATGAAAAATAGCCTCAAATTTATGTAGAGGATAGAATCAACTTTCTAACAATATAAAGCTTTTGAAAAATGGATGTTGTAAGCTCAAGTTATGATTTTTTTTTAAAAAGGATAAATTGTGTTAGTTGGCAATGCAGGCACGACCCTTCTAATTTGATTTCTAGAAAATTTACTTGTTGCATGCAAAAACTAATGGATAACTTGATAATCTTTTGATGCTATTAACAAAACCTAGAAATAGTTTTTTGATCCAACAAGTAGAAGATGAAAAAATAAATTTATTTTGACCTTCAACCTGTAGAAAAATGGCGCGTGATGCTTTTTGGATAGAAATTTTCTTCAGATATGCTCAAGATATGAAAAAATCTAAAAGATACCTAAATGAGATTTTGACCTTGGCTACAAAACCCATAAATCATTTTTCCTACAAATGTGTGGAAGATAGAATTTTGAAGCAAAAATGAAAACGACTCCAATAAAAATGACTTGCATTAAACCCTTGAAAATTTGACAAAATATGTTAGATTTTGATGAGATGAAAGTTGACCTTGACTTTATCTGACACCCTGGATTTAATGGTGAGGCTCTCAAGACCCCAACTCACCCAACAAACTTTCACGCCAAGATTGGTCCCTCAAATCTAGGAATAATTTTGCAACACTAAAGCTTTGATACCATGTAGGAGTGTATGGTGAACTCTTCAAACAACCTAGGATCACCTGTAAGACAAAATAACTTCCACACAAGAGAAATGGTAGAAATATCATGCTATCATTAAGGATGCAAGAATACCAAACTGAATATGAAAAAGTACATATGATGCCTTGCTTATAAAGGTAAAGTGGTGAATAGGATTAGACAATATCATGAAAAGTGTCTTAATCCTATCACATCAGACAACTAAGTCATAAAAAACTAGGACACATACATTAGATTTGTAATGCAAATATTAAATGCATGAGAGAATTATTAAATGGCTAGATAACTAAAAGTAAATAATGAGACATCACCCCATTATAACTAACTTCTAGAAATGACAACTAGGAAACTTAACTCCTAAGTAAACTTATAAAAATGTGAATAGGTCCTCACTAATAACTGGTTAACAAATAACCCCATTCACACCAACAATATTATAAGGGAACCATTTTCACACCAATAAGTATTGGAGGATAGTGTAATAACCTATTACTAATTATTATTTATTTAATATCATTGTAAATGACATATGAAAATAATCCAAATTAAAGAGACATAACTAGTGGCTAAAGTCAATCATAGCTACACATGTCCATTTAATAAGAGTCAAAGATTCTTATATTCTCTTCAAAATTCAATTCACAATATCATGTCCACTTGGCACCAAAGGCCATAATATCATTTCAAGGTACATTTATCATCAACTACTTAAATGATAGTTACATCAAGTTACTACATAGACTATATTAGTCTTGTGAACATTAAGGATTCTTCTTCATAGCTCCCCTCCACTGGTGGATGACAATATGGTTGAAGCTCTTTACTACCCAAACACGAAGCTTTCACTTCCCCGATATTCTTCTGTCTTGAAGAATGACCAACCCTGCACGAAGAGTTTAGCAAGAGAACAACCTACAAGGTGGAATTCGGTTCATGCCCAACATCAACATGCAAATTCTATTTTGCATGCTAGAAAAAGAAAGTGCAAGATCTATGCTAGGAATGGCATAGATTAAAATCACAAAGTTAATACATAATGAACAATATTTCTTTCCTAAGCATAAAATTTTGTTGCAACAACACCAAACGATAGGTTCTAGCAAAGCAAAACTATACTCTTTGACCCATTTTGGCACCCATCCTAGAAGTAACTTTCTACTAAATAACTATCTACCCTCTAGCAACAACTACCCATAGATTCTCTAGTCAATTAAGGTATCACTATTCAGTTTCAATATTCCAATTACTTCTTCTTAGATGTCTATCAAAATGTAAGTAAGCTTAATCTGAAAAAACAAATTTATGTCTTACAGAGTAATTCATCATTCAGTCACTTCATTCTTAAGACTAATTTCTACTTATCATGATAATTTTCCATTAAAATGAAGTACTAAAAAAAAAAAAAAAGGTATGTCACAAGTATGTGTATGTACATAGACGAATTCTATGTGCATACACATATATGCACCTACTTATGTTTGAATTTGTGCATACATTTTGAAAATAAATTACATTAATTCAGATTTGCAAACTTATATAGTATTCTATTTGACCTTTCATTGTCAAGTGAATAGTACAGGCCTTACAATTTCATACATACTATTTGAGCATACATTTACTATTTGCTTCTAAATAATTGCAAAACTAGTTGTTTGCTTAAGTACATTCTTGGCTTAAACAAAAAGAGTGTTGTTCCTACTATTCAGTTATAAGCATGTTGTTCACATATGCACATTTATCATTTAACACTTATAAATCGAACAGAGTTGCAACACAACAAAACATTCATATTCTCTGTTCTACAATTCAATTTTAAGAGAAAAATAATATTATCATTGCTCTGTTATAGAATATCTAGTTGTTCTTATGATAAATGACCATTTTAACAAGCAAATGATTCACTATTAGTTAGAAGAAATACTACAATTCTTTCACATTGTACGTAAAATATTAAAGTAAAAATTTGCCCTGTATCAAGCATAAGGAATAGTATGACAATATTCAAAAGGAAATATTGTTGCTTAATAGACCATAATATCAAGCTATTAACCATCCCCTAATGGTCAAGATCATCATAATTATATTCAAATTTTTTTCCTCTGCACTTTACTATCTATTACATGCATGCAAGGATACTCTACATGCTGACTTGATTTCATTTCTACATGGTTTTTCCATTCACTATCCTCATCAAACAAGGTTGGCTTCATAGAAAGACAACCTACATTCATTCAAAGCTTAAAAACTAATGAACACAACCCTTCCCATTTGAAGTTTTTGTCCCATTTAATATCAAGGATTAGATAGGAAATACAAGAAAATACAACATACAAAGGGGTATTACTTCCCCTGGATCATAATTGATCCCAATCATGTAAAGGAGGAAATACTTATATAGTCATTGGATTAATTCCAATAGCCCTATGGGCTTAACATTTTAAATGTAATATGAGTTTATGTTCGGCTCTTGAAGCATTATGAGCCTTGGCATCCACTAGGGTGGTGAAAAATCTTATGAAAGAAATCTACAAGGTTACAAACCCTCTTCTAAGGGAATCCTCAATTGATCCCCATCACTTTTTATTCATAGTGAGTTATAAAATAAAAAACAAAAAATATACAAATTCAATCATATGGCATGCTCATGAGTGTGGCCTCAAGGAAAATCAGCTTGATTTTATCACTCAAAGGCTCAACTTATCTCATAAAGCTAGCTACATGGCTTCCTAAAGAATGATCTTATACATAATGCAAACAAGAGACCCACAAAGGTTGACATTAAGCCATTCAGCCTAAGGCCATGGCTTCTCATAGAAAAATGAAAATGACAATATACAAATTGAAATTTTGTTATCGTTGGATATTAAAGAAGGAAGGATGGAAATAATGATGAGTTTATATTGGCATGGTTTGGATTACCTCAATATCAAATCGATTAAGCTTCCCCTAGATTTTTTTCTTCGAGCTCCTCTACTTTTTCCTTCCTACAACCAACCTTTTCCTCTAATTTTTCTCTGTCACACTACCTGTGTGTTATTCAAAAATGGAAACAAAAATTCTTATTTTCATGCCCAAGGCGAAGGCATTATGGCCTAGTCTTCAGCCACTACACAATTCAAATTTCGCCATTAAAATTGTGGCAGGCATTACTTCCACCTTAGTAGTTGTTCTTAATTATCAACCCGATATTAGTATGCTATCGGTTATTATTGAATTCAAAACATGTATATACATTTGAATAAGAATTTGAATATACATATATTTATATATATGTATGTAATTATATACATAGTATATATATGTAGTATATATATACATACATATTTATTTATTTATTCATGTTTTTGTGTTTATTTAAATGATTCCCATCCTCATTTACCATACTTTCTACATTTGTATACACACACACACATATATATATACATATTTACTTCCATGTGCAATTTTTTGTTATGGCTTACAAGTTCCATACAATATTATTTGTTGCAAAAACAAGGATAAACAACTGAGAGTGGGGGGGTGAATCAGTTGTTACCAAATTCAAACTTGTTCAACATTAATCAACCTTTAATCTCAAATCTGATAATTAACAGTGCAAGCATAAATCAATAACACATCAGATACACATGAACACCAAGATTTTATACGTGGAAACCCTATTAGGGGAAAAACCACGGTGGATGTTAGTCCACAAGATTATACCCTGTTAAAAGTATAATGAAGAGTAAATGGGGAATGCACATGTATTTAGGTACACTACCTAGAGCTCATTGCTTAGAGGAAGGTTCACTTCCTTACATACAATAATCAGATTAAATCCATCTGATGAGGTTGAACTGATAAATTAGCTTCTACAAAATCTTGATTACAGTTCCAATTAGGCACAGAAAAACTTCTACATACTCTGCTCAATCTCTTTCACACTCTTCTTTTCTCTTGAATGATTTTATCTTTATTAGCACATGTACTTCACTTACACACACCGAGCATACATAAAAATGAGAAAAAAAAATGAACTCTTATATATCCGCTACACGGATTTACATCAACTACTCTGTTGGCCACAAATAAGGAATAAATTACAACAGTTGGCCTCAATACATAAATAAATCTTAATGTGCACCAACACAAGTCGGTCACAAAATAGTGAGAACCCAAATAAACACCTTCGAGCACACCAAACAATAAATTATTAATCTTCATGGATCCGGAACATGCTACCACCATCATGTCGGCCAAGAACATGAAAACTTGAGCACACATCGGAAAAATATCTGATCACGATCACACAAAACAATGTGGATGTACAAAAAGGATAGAGAACGATCTAGACTAATCCATCAATGTCACAAGAATATGCACAACCACTAAAATTGCCAGAATTTCATCCTCTTCTTCGAAGAACACCTGCTACAGTAACAGAATTACTGTAGGAACACATAACTTCATAACTTTCTTAAATCTTGATGTGTACCATTGAAACTTATGGAAAACATACTAGATAGAATAAAAAAAAAACCCTTTAATGTGCACCAGCTGATTATCAACTTACAACACTTTCCAACACTCTGACCTTCTCAGCTTCACTGATTGCCTGCAATATATTTATTACAATTTTCTCAATCTCCTCGACATATACAACCTTAAAAATCACCAATGCTAATAGTGTTGACATCAATTACAACCACAACATCCAACAATATCCCCCTTTGGCATTGATGGCAACACATGATGTGAAAAATACCATCAACCCAACTAGTTCTTCTCCAACAATCTCCCCCTTAGATTGTGCACTCTTTTCCTATTTTCTCCTTCCACTTTATTCTTCTCCCATGTTTTTCACATTGCTCCTCTCCCCCTTTGACATAAATGGAAAGGTACACATGCTCTAATCCTCATATTTAGCACACTTGACTACTCCCCCTGAGCAGTAGTCACCACAACATCAATATGGAATAAGATATGGCAATGAGTTCACAGACTGATGCAAAGACCTGCATCTTAGTTTAGATTAGGAGGGGAAATCACCCCTAACTCACCTTTGAGGTACTCAAAAGTATCCTTAGGAAATGGTCTAGTAAAGATGTCTACAATTTTCTCCTTGGTAGGTATATACTCCAGTCTAACTTCTTTGTCACTTACTTTATCTCTCAAGAAGTGATATTTGATGGATATATGTTTTGTCTTTGAATGCAACACTAGATTCTTAGAAATGTTTATTGCACTTGAATTATCATAGAATATGGAAATGGGTTCTTCATACTCAATTTTGACATCTCTCAACATCTGCTTCATCCACAATAATTGAGTACAACTGTTTGCAACAACAATATATTTTGTCTCAGCAGTAGATAATGAAATGGAATTCTTCTTTTTGCTTAGCCAAGATACCAACTTCTTCCCTAAGAAGAATGCACCACCACTTGTAATTTTTTTGTCATTAACATCACCTACCCAATCCACATCTGTAAAGGTATTCAGAGTAAGATCATCATCCTTATCATACCAAAGACCAAGATCAACTATCCCTTTCAAGTATCTAAAGATTCTTTTCACAATAGTCACATGAGACTCTTTAGGATCAGCTTGATATCTAGCAACCATGCATACAACATTCATTATGTCTAGCCTGGTCTAAGTCAAGTAGAGTAATCCACCAATCATTGACCTGTATATTGTTTGATTTTATTTAGGAGAATCGTCATTCTATGTAAGTTTACATCTAGTTACCATAGGTGGACCAACTGGCTTTGAGTTTTCCATACCAAACTTTTTTAGTAACTCTTTCACTTACTTAGACTAAGATATAAAAATTCCATCATCTAACTAAGTAATTTGTAGTCCTAAAAAAAATCTCATCTCTCCTATCATCGACATTTCAAACTCACTTTTCATTTCATCAACAAACTTCATACACAAATAATCATCACCTTCAAAATAATGTGATCAACAAAGACTTCAATGATCAATTTTTTATTCTGATCCAACCTGAAATACAGATTATTGTCAACAGTACCTTTATTGAATCCAAGTTTCAACAAGCATTTATCCAATCTAACATACCAAGCTCTAGGAGCTTTCTTAAGTCCATATAGATCTTTATTCAATTGGCATACCATGTCTTTTTCATCAGTTAGTTGAAATCCATTTGGTTGCTCAACATAGACTTCCTCTTCTAGCTCACCATTTAGAAATGTTGACTTTACATCCATCTAATAGACTTTGTAATTCTTGAAAGCAACATAAGCAAGAAATAATCTTACAGCTTCAATTCTAGCAACAGGGGCAAAAGTTTCTTCAAAATCAATACCTTCCATCTATGAGTACCCTTTGTAAACTAGTCTTGCTTTGTTACTAACCACTTCATCTTGTTCATTCATCTTATTTCAAAACACCCATTTGCTTCCAATCACATTTTTCTTTTGAGGTCTAAGAACAAGATCCCATGTATCATTTTTCTCTATCTTCATTAGTTCTTCTTTCATGGCTTCCATCCAATATTCATCTTTGCATTCTTCATTGATATTGCTAGGCTCTGTTTTGGAAATTATACAATAATCTTCTAAGATTCTTATTGTAGTTTGCACAACTTTTATCTTATCTCCTATGATTTGACTGTCAGAATGATTTCGCCTTACATACTTGGGAGTTTTATGATTTTCTCCAACTTCTTGTTCTTGTGTTTTTTCTTCTGCACTTTTTCTAGTTTTTGCTTCTTGATTCCCTTGGTTCACTGAAACAATTTGAAGTTGATTATGTGTCTAAACATTATTTCCATTTTTGGTACTATCATGTTGATCATCTAAATCATATCCACTACATTTGGATAGTTTATCAATATCTTCATCAACTTTGGAATTTGCACTTTCAACAATTTTCTTCAACCTTTTATTAAAGCACCGGTAAGCTTTGCTCTTAGTAGTGTAACCTAGAAATATTCCTTCATCACTTCGAGCATCAAACTTGCCTATATCATCATCTCTCTTGATGCAGCATTTGCTTCCAAATTTTTTGAAATACTTGACAGTAGGCTTATAACCAAACCATAGCTCAAAAGGGGTCTTACCAAAGTTACTATTGATACTTACCCGGTTAATGGTATACACAACAGTACTTACAACTTCTCTCCAATAGAAATGCGGAACATTTTTTCCAGTATCATGGTTCTAGCAGTGTCTAGAATGGTTTTCTTCTTTCTTTCAATAACTCCATTCTGTTGAGGGGTCCGAGGAGAAGATAGATGTCTTTGGATTACATGCTCTTCATAAAAAGAATTGAATTCCCTGAAAGTGAATTCTCCACCTCTATCTGACCTTAAGCATTTGATCTTTTGGCTTGTCTCATTCTCTACCATAGCTTTGGAGCTTTTGAAATTTTCTAATGCTTCATTTTTTTCTCTTAAGAAAGCAACCCATATCATTCTAGAGTAATCATCAATAAGCAACATAAAGTACCTTTCACCTTGAAGACTTTCTATTCTAGATGGACCACATAAGTCAGTATGTATCAAGTCCAATACTCCATTAGAGTTATACTATTTTCTCTAGAAATAATTTCTTGTTTGCTTTCCCATTTGACATTCCTTGCACATAGTGTTAGTAGGCTTCACCAACTTAGGAAGATCTTTGACTTCTTGAGTAGAGATTATCTTGACAATGTTATCAAGTTTCACATGACACAACCTCCTATGCCATAACCAACTTACATCAACTTGAGCAATTAAACAACTTTCACTAGCAGCACTCAAGTGAAAAATATTACCTCTTGTTTTTGTACCTGAAGCAATCACATTTCTAGAAAATCCCCTTATTTTTCACTTACCATCCTTGAACTAAAGATTGTAACCCTTGTCTACCATTTTTCCAACACTCAACAAGTTATTCTTTAAACCTTCTACATAAAGAACATCATCATTATTGTTCTTACCACCAAAGGAAATAGTGCCTCTACCATGAATCACACCAGAAGTGTTGTCTCCAAATATTACAACACCACCATCATAGTTTTCCAAGCTTACAAACTTGCTTTTGTCACCAGCCATATGATGTGAACATCCGCTGTCAATTACCCACTCATCATTTTCTTCAATTTTTTTTGCAAGAGCTTTCTCAACATTCACATTACTAGTAGATTCAGTGGACACTAGACTATTTTCCTTGATACCAGTGAATACCCATTCATCCTCATTTCTAGTTTCTTTATCAGATTCATCATCAGTTACACCTTCTTCAACATAATAAAATTTCTTTTGAAATCTAGTCTTCTCAGGTTTGTACTTAGAAACTCTTTCAGGAAATCTTGATGCAAAATGACCTATCTTAGTGCAAGAAAAAAATTTAATAGGTATCTTTCCTTTGTACTTACCTTTTCCTCTGGCTTCTCTTTTCATAATCAATGCTTCCAATTCTTCTAGTTCTCTTTCTTCTTCTTCAATCAGTTTCATTTCTTCTTCATACTTGAATGTCTTCTTGGAACTCTCTCCCGGATTGTATCTATGTTGGATTTTTCTAGATACAGTAGCTTTGAATGTAGACTATGTCTTAGGAGTAGATTCACCAAATTCACTTAACTCAAAGGCAAAAAGTTTTCCAATCATCATGTCTCTTGTCACATTTGTCACTGTCCTGAGTTCATCAATAGCATGAGCTTTTTTTTTGTAGGAGGGAGTCACAAATCTAAGTATCTTAGTCACAATCTCTTCTTCATCCAAGGTTCCACTGACACATCTAATGTCCATCACTAATTCATTTATCTTTTGCAAGAAAGAAAACATGTTTTCATCTTCAATCATCTTCATGTTCTTCCACTTGCCTTTTAGACTTTGTATCTTAGCACTTTTCACTAGTGCATCTCCTTCATACAATTTCTCCAACTTTTTCTAGATCTCATGTGCAATCTTCAATCCTATCACATTTTTCATCTCCGAATCTGTCAAAGCACTTAGCAATGCTTCTATAGCCCTGGTATTAACTTCTCCTTGTTTGATCTCATCATCAGAGGAGGGACCATTCTGAGTAATAGTATATGCACTCTGTGTGATCTTCCATAAAGGCTCACTAATGCACTTCAAATGACACTCCATTCTAAATTTCCATAAAGAGTAGTTTGCTCCATCGAATCTAGGACTGTCCTTCTTGTATGATGCCATCTTGGATCACCTCAAGCTATTAAGCTTCTTTCAAAGGAACTAGCTCTTATACCAATTATTGGCAAAACAAGAATAGACAACTGAGAGGGGGGCTGAATCAATTGTTACCAAATTCAAACTTGTTCAACATTAATCAACCTTTAATCTCAAATCTGATAATTAATAGTGCAAGAATAAATCGTTAACACATCAGAGACACATGAACACCAATATTTTATACGTGGAAACCCTGTTAGGGGAAAAACCATGGTGGATGTTAGTCCACAAGATTATACCCTATTAAAAGTATAATGAAGAGTAAATGGGGAATGCACATGCATTCAAGCACACTTCCTAGAGATCACTTCTCAAAGGAAGGCTCGCTGCCTTACATATAATAATCAGATTAAATCCATCTGATGAGGTTGAACTGATAAATTAGCCTCTACAAAAGCTTGATTACAGTTTCGGTTAGGCACAAAAAAACTTCTACACACTCTGCTTAATCTCTTTCACACTCTTCTCTACTCTTGAATGATTTGGTCTTTATTCACACATGTAATTCACTTACACACATTAAGCATACATCAAAATGAGAAAAACAACCACTCTTATATATCCACTACACGGATTTACATCAACTACTTTGTTAGCCACAAATAAGGAATAAATTGCAACTGTCGGCCTCAATACATAAATAAATCTTAATGTACACCAACACAAGTTAGTCACAAAATAGTGAGGATCCAAATAAACACATTTGAACATGCCAAACAATAAAGTATTAATCCTCATGGATCCGCAACATGCTACCACCATCATGTCGGCCAAGAACATGAAAACTTGAGCACACATAAGAAAAATATCCGATCACGATCACATAAAACAATGCATACATACAACAAGGATAGAGAATGATCTAGACTCATCCATTAATGTCACATGAACATGCGCAACAAATGAAATTTCATAATTTCATCCTCTTCTTCCAAGAACACCTGCTACAGTAACATAATGATTGTAGGAACACAGAACTTCATAAATTTCTCAAATATTGATGCGTACCACTGAAACTTATGGAAAAAATACTAGATAGACTCAACAACAAACCCTTTAATGTGCACCGGCTAATTATCAACTTACAAAACTTTCCAACACTCTGACCTTCTCAGCTTCACTAGCTGCCTGCAATATATTTATTACAATTTTCTCAATCTCCTCGACATATACAACCTTCAAAATCACCAATGCTAATAGTGTTGACATCAATGACAACCACATATCAGCAATATAACCACAACATCCAACATTATATGTACAATCCGAGAATCTCTCTCTTTATATATAAATAAATCTTATTTTTGTTTCATCAAACACATAGTTTAAAATGGAAAATTTTATATCTACAAGCCATATATTTCCAAACAAAGAATTAGTTCAAATCAATAAATTCTCATTTTCAGAAATATGCAATAAAAATCATCATGCCCATTCATGGTGTGTGCACCCAGATTCCAACTGGCTTATCATTCAATCTGACTAAACAATCCTACTTCAATTGTGTTCTCATCCTTCATCTTGTCACCCTACTACTGCACATACCTGCAAATTGATTAGTAATATCCAATCCATGATGACATATATAAAAATAATTTTCAGTATTTCATAAAGTCAACATTAGTTAACTCCTCATATTCAACATGCGAATATTCCAAAATCTCCATTTAATATTTAATTGAATTTCATCATCAATTCAATTTTTCATATTTAAATAAATATGAAAATAAATTGGGTTATGACAGATAGATTAGTTTTTCCCATTTTCACAAGAGAAGGATGGTTAGAGTACTTTTTGAACTTAACAAAATATAATGAATACATGGCAAGGTAGTTTCCAGAAACACTACAACATGATGAAGCCATTGTTAGATGATTGAGGGTGGATGCTTCATAGGCTGCAATTGCAGAGGTATCTGGTCTATTGAGAAATGAAGTTGAATTCCCTATCAGAGTGAATGTAATAGCTACTAGGGACAAATTCAAGGAGCCTAGAGAAAATCTTGACTCATCATCATAGGGCACCAAGAGATTGTCACTTCCATGGGTATGGGATTTTTGTGCTTCTTATATTATTAAGTATATCACTTGTGATGGTAGATAATCCTTTCTATATAATGTACATTTTAAGCTTTTGAGTCACCTCCCCTACAACAGACTAGTTAATGTACCTAATTTCCTCTATAATTTGTTAAAAAGAAAGGGGTATGAGTATCAAAGGAAAATAAATGATTTACCTCTATCGCATTACTGTTTGGTTACCCTATTAGTAAATAGAATCCTTAGGGTTCAATACCATAGGTGTCCTACGAGATCTTTTTTATTTGTGAAGACATTAATAATATTCTTGAGGAATCAACAGTCTTAGAAAACCTAGAGTCACCTACTACATATTTAAGGGTAACATCCCCTATTTCAACCTACAACAAAAGAGGTACATGAAACCCCAACCTCTTCTAAAAAACCAAAAACCATAAAGAAGAGAGGTGATTCTTTCTCTAGACCTTCAAAGGTGTAGAAAAAGAAGCCCACTCAACTAAGGAATTCACACCACCTGAAAAGGAAAGGTTCCATGAGGGGTGGTATTAAGAAATCAAAAGAAGAAGAATATATTGTGATAGTAGGAACTGACTCAGAACTAAAGGACAATGTATCTAAAAATATGCATGTTCCCAAAAAAGGGAAATGGTACATATCCACCACCTCTAAATCAAATTTATAGGACATTTTTGTTGCAAACAAAAATAGGAAGAGAACCCCAATTAGCCTTGATAGTGAGGGTTATGAGTACATAGGGGGTTGTGATGATTTTTTTTTGAAAGATTAATTATTTTTAGAGGAAAGAAATGTTAGAAAGGAATTACAAGAAGCATTGGAGAGGGTCAAATAATTATAAGAACAGGTAAAAATATATGAATAAAGGGACAAGGAAAGGGAATTGAAAATTCAGGAGTTGGGGGGAAAATTACATACTTATGGACATTGGTCAAAGTTAGAATTGCTTGGACAATTAGTAATTGTTAAAGCAAGAATAAAATAGCTTGTAGTTGAGAACAAAACACTTCCTACTACAAAAATCTAACCTATCATACAACCATGTCCCTAAGATATCAACTATGGAAATTTACTCAAGAATTCTCTCAAAAGAAGGAGAATTGGAAGAAAGAAAAATAAATGTCTCAAAGCACACTAGAATACTTGAGAGTAAAGATATTGAATTGAAAAGGTTAGCAGTCAAGATGAAAGAAGTAGAAGATAAAGTTGCTCAATTGTTAAATGCATACCACCAGCTAGAACATATGCTTTTTGTTTACAAGAAAAGTTCTTGAGTTATCAGTTTAGTAGATTGATTAGTAATCAACTAGTTGCTATGAGTAGGAAGTTTGATTTTCTAAATGTTTTTGTTGATGGCACACCAGAAGAATAGGATCAGTTGTGTGAATACTATTTGCATTCTTATGTTGTATTTGAAGAAACAAAAATGGAACCCATTAATTTTTTTGGTAGATTTACAATTAAGGGCACTAGCATCATATTTTAGGAATGAAAATTATAGGGTTGAAATCATGCAAGAATATATGGAGAGAGAGAAATAATTTCCTCTCACAATAAGATATGAATCTAAAACCCCTGATGTGATCATAAAAGAATGGTTACAAATTTTGTAGAAAAAAGGTGTGGGCAAGAAAATCATGAATTTGAGAATGCGGGATTATATAAGGATGCAGATATTGACTATTGGACTCATCCATCATTCGTACCAATTTACACAAGAAAGATGGGATAGTTTAACCCTTGAGTTGCAAAGGAAAGAGACCCACTCTATTTATATTTTTACAGAAATTCTTAAGAGAACAGTTAGGTACATGGATATTGCCAAGGACAAAGGAATTGTATGGCTACTGCTCACCTTCTAGCCACCAATTCTTCTCTACTAGGTGCCACACTAGACAAAAGATAAGAATGAGGAATATGAGAAAGTTGAGGTTATCGAAATGAAAAGGCATGCATGCTATAGAGGATTTTATTTGAAATGGATTAAAGGTGTGGATGCTATCACAAATCTCAGGGAAATCAGTTTGCATTACAACCTCTAGCCCTAGTTAGTTTTCTTGAGGAAAAGAAAATGGGTACTTGGGGGGAATGATGAATCTAGTTATTAGTTAATTTTTTTATGTTTTTATGCATCTTCATAGACATTCTTAGACACTTATCTTACACTTTCCTACACTATGATATCTTTTATGATCATTATGCAAACCTGAACCTGATTTAAAGTATATGAAAATATGGTTATGATGTGATTGTTATTGCATAATTAATGTGTGAATGTGTATGAATTGTAATAGATATATATATTCTTATCTATGGTTGCTAGTATCATCTACATGTTTTATGAACTCACTCTTTGCATCCAAGGAACAAGAGGAGATATATTGTAGCCTGCAACAATTACGAGGTGTAGCTCATAGCCAAAGGAGTTTCTAGACAACATAGCAAGGGAGGTTCTAGAATAAGATGAGTGTAAAAATTATAACATGGAGGAACTTAATAAAGATGATTGTGCATAATTATGACATTTCATAAATATTTTGAAGGAAAAAAACCATGTTACAACTAGGAGTCTAACATGAGTGATTCAAACAATCCATGTTTCAGTTCCTATTATAGCAAAGTCACATTTCTATTTGGACTCTTCTTCCTTTTTCAATTATAGTTGATATTGCTTAATCTTGTTGGTAAAACAAGGATAGACAACTGAGAGGGGGGGGTGAATCAGTTGTTACAAAATTTAAACTTTTTTAACCTTTATCAACCTTTAATCTCATATTTGATAATCAACAAAGAAAGCATGAATCAACAACACATCAAAAACACATGAACACCAATATTTTATACATGGAAAACTTGTTAGGGGAAAAACAATGGTGGATGTTAGTCCACAAGATTATACCCTGTTAGAAGTATAATGAAAATTGAATAGGGAATGCACATGCATTTAGGTGCACTACTTAGAGCTCACTGCTCAAAGGGAAGGCTCACTGCCTTACATAAAACAATCAGATTAAATCCGTCTTGTGAGGTTAAACTGAGAAATTAGCTTCTACAAAATCCTGATGATAGTTTTGGTTAGGCACATAAACACTTCTTCACACTTCACTCAATCTTCTTCACACTCTACTTTGAAATCAAATGATTTGATCTTTATTTGCACAATTTGAACATTCACACTTCATATTCCTTCACTGAGCATACCTCACACTCTTCAAAATGAAGAAAAAATCGCTCTTATATATCCGCTACATGAATTTACATTAACAACTCTATCGGCCACAAATAAAGAATAAATAAATTACAAACTGTCAGCCCAATTTATGAGAAAATCTCAATGTGCACCAACCTAAGTTGGTCACAACATAATTAAGACCCAAATCAACATTCTCAAACATTTAAAAACTAATCCATAAGGATCTGCAACATGCTACCACCATCATGTCAGCCAAGAACATGAAACTTGAACACACAAAGGAAAAATATTTGATCACGAGCACACCAATCAACACAAACATACCATAATGATAGAGAACAATCTAGAAACATTACTAAACATCAAAGTAGCATACGCAACAACTTAATTTAACAGAATTGCATTCTCTTCTTCCAGAAACACCTGCTATAGTAAAAAAATAACTATAGGAGCTCAAAAACTCATAACTTTGTCCAATCTTGATGCATACCACTAAAAATTTTGGACAACATACTAGATAGGCTAAAAAAAAACCCTTTAATTCGTGACATATGAATAACAACTTAAAGAACTTTCCACTATTCTAATCATCACAGTTTCACAAACTATTTGCAACATATTTATTCTAATTTTCTCAATATCCTCAACATATATAGCCTTTAGAATCATTAATGTTAATAGTGTTGACATCAATGACAATCACATATTAGCAACACAACCACAACATCCAAATATCTCTCCCTTTAGCATTGATGGCAACACATGATGTGAAAAATACCATCAACACAGCTAAACTGTCTCATTCTTCTCCCTCTTACATTACTCTTCCCCCCTTTTCCCCTCAAAGGTCTTTCACATTTCTCTTCTCCCCCTTTGACATCAATGGAAAAGGTACACAAGATCTAAACCACATATCTGAATCATCTGACTACTCCCCCTGAGTAGTAGCCACCACAACATCAATCTGAAATAAGATATGACTGAGTGCACGGATTGATGCAAAGAATTGCATCTTAGTTCAGATTAGGAGGGGAAATCACCCCTAAATTTCCTCTGAGATACTCAAAAGTATCCTTAGGAAATGTTTAGTGAATATATCTGCAATTTTTTCCTTAGTGGGCACATACTCGAGTTTGACTTCTTTATCACTCAATTTGTCTCTCAAAAATTGATACTTGATAGATATATGTTTTGTCTTTGAATGCAACACCGGATTCTTGGAAATGTTTATGGAACTTGAGTTATCATAGAATATAGAAATAGGCTCATCATACTCAATTCTAATATCTCTCAGCATTTGTTTCATCCATAATATCTGAGTGCAATTTTTTTCAGTAGCAATATATTTTGCCTCAACAATAGATAAGGAAATGGAATTCTGATTTTTACTTAGCCAAGACACCAGCTTCTTCCCCAAGAAGAATGCACCACCACTTGTACTTTTCCTATCATCCACATCTCTTACCCAATCTACATCTATAAAGGTATTGAGAGTAAGATCATCATCCCTAGGATACCAAAGACCAAAATCAATTGTTCCTTTCAAGTATCTGAAAAATTCACTTTATTGCAGTCACATGTGATTCCTTCAGATCAACTTGATATCTAGCAACCATGCATACATAATTCATAATGTCTGGTCTGGTATGAGTCAAATAGAGAAATCCACAAATCATTGGCATGTACCTTGTTTGATTAGCTTTAGGAGAATCATCATTCTGTGTTAACTTGCATCCGGTACCAACTGGTTTTAAGTCTTCCATGCCAAACTTTTTCAGTAACTCTCTTACATATTTGGACTAAGATATGAAGATTACATCCTCTAACTGAGTAATTTGCAATCCTAAAAATAACATTGAAATCTCAAATTCATTTTTCTTTTCATTAGAAAACTTCATGCATAAGTCATCATCACCTTCAAAAATAATGTCATTAATGAAGACTTCAATAATCAAATCTTTATCCTGATCCATCTTGAAATATAGATTGTTGTCATTAGTACCTTTATTGAATCCAAGCTTCAACAAGTATTTATCCAATCTAGCATACTAGGCTCTAGGAGCTTGTTTGAGTCCATATAGTGCTTTCTTCAATCGAAAAACCATGTCTTTTTCATCAGTCAATTGAAATCCATCTGATTGATCAACATAAACTTCTTCTTCTAACTCACCATTCATAAATGCTAACTTCACATCCATTTGATAGACTTTGTAATTATTGAAAGTAGCATAAGCAAGAAACAAACTTACAGCTTCAATTCTAGCAATAGGGGAAAAAGTTTCTTCAAAATCAATACCTTCCATTTGTGAGTATCCTTTACATACTAGTCCTTTACATACTAGTCTTTATTTATTTCTAACCACTTCACCTTATTCATTCAACTTATTCCGAAAGACCCATTTGGTTCCAATCATATTTTTATCCTTAGGTTTGGGAACAATAATCCATGTATCATTTTTCTCTATCTACATCAGTTCTTCCTTCATTTCTTCCATCCAATATTCATCTTTACATACTTCATTGACATTGCTAGCTCATTTTTGGAAATCAGGCAATACTCTTCTGTAATTCTCCTTCTAGTCTACACACCTTTGTTCTTATATCCTATAATTTGACTTTTAGAATGATTTAGCTTTACATACCTTGGGACTTTGGGATTCTCTCTAACTTTTGGTTCTTTTGTTCTCTCTTCTACACTTCCACTAGCTTCTCCTTCATGATTCTCTTGATTCACAAGAACAATTTGAAGTTGATTTTGTGTCTGTGCATTCTTTCTATTATACATACTATCTTGTTGATCATCTGAGTCAATTTCACAATATCTGGATGATCTAATAGTGTCTTCATCAACTCTGACATTTGCACTTTCAACCATTTTCTTCAATCTTCTATTGTAGCACCAGTAAAAATTTTCTCTTAGTAGAGTAACCTAGAAAGATTCCTTTATCACTTCTAGCATCAAACTTGCCAATATCTTCATCTCTCTTGATATAACATCTACTTCCAAAGATTTTGAAATATTTAACAGTAGGCTTATAACCAAACCACAACTCAAAAGGATTCTTACCAAAATTACCATTAAAATTTACCCAGTTGATAGTGTATATAGCAGTGCTTATAGCTTCTCTCCAGTAGATATGAGGAACATTACCTTCCAACATCATAGTTCTAGCAACACATATAAATGTTTTGTTCTTTCTCTCAACAACTCCATTCTGTTGAGGGGTCCGAGGAGCAGATAAATGTCTTTTGATTCCATGTTCTTCGCAGAATGAATTGAACTCTCAAGAAGTGAATTCACCACCTCTGCCTGATCTTAAGAATTTAACCTTCAACCCTATCTCATTTACTGCCATAGCTTTGAAACATTTGAACTTTTCTAGTGCTTGATGTTTTTCTCTCAAGAAGGAAACCCATATCATCCTAGAGTAATCATCAATAAGCAACAGAAAGTACCTTTATCCTTGTAGACTTCTGATTCTAGATGGACACATAGATCGGTATGTACCAGTTCTAGTACTCCATTAGAATGATGTTGTTTTCTCTGAAAATAAATTCTTATTTTCTTTCCCATCTGACATTCCTTGCATATAGTGTTAGTAGGCTTCACTAACTTAGGTAGATCTCTAACTACTTGTGTGGATCTTACTTTGATAATGTTATCAAAATTCACATGACACGACCTCCTATGCCATACCAACTTACATCAACTTGAGCAATTAAACAACTTTCACTAGCAGCACTTAATTGAAAAATATTACCTGTTGTCTTTGTACCTAAAGCAATTATGTTTCCAGAGCTTCCCAATATCCTGCATTTTCTATCTTTGAACTAAATATTGTATCCCTTGTCTACCATCTTTCCAACACTCAACAAGTTATGCTACAATCCTTCAACATAAAGGACATAATCAGTATTATATTTACCACCAAGAGAAATAGTGCCTCTGCCACAAATCACACCAACATTGTTATCTCCAAATCTTACAACACCACCGTCATACTTCTCCAAGCTTAGAAACTTTCTTTTTTCACCATTCATATGATGTGAGCATCCATTTTCAATCACCCACTCATCCATTTCATCAATTCTGGTTGCAAGATCTTTCTCAATATTTTGATTACTAGCAGATTTAGTGGACACCATACCATTTTCCTTGATAGCAATGAATACCCATCCATCTTCATTTCCAATTTCTATATCAGATTCATCATTAGTAACACCTTCTTCAACATAATAACATTTCTTTTGAAATCTAGACTTGGCAGGTTTGTACATAGAAACTCTTTCAGGACACCTTGATGCAAGATGACCTATCTTACTGCAAGAGAAACATTTAATAGGTAGCTTTCCTTTATACTTACCATGTCCTCTGGCTTCTCTATTCACAATCAATGCTTCCAAATTTTCTAACTCTCTTTCTTCATCTTCAATTTGTTTCATCTCATCTTCATATTTGAATGTTTTTCTCGAACTTTCTCTCAGATCATATCTCTATTGGCTTTTCCCAGATACAGTAGCTTTAAATGCAGATTTTGTATTAGGAGTAGACTCACCAAATTCACTCACTTCAAAGGCAGCTAGTTTACCAATTAGCATGTCTCTTGTCACATTTGTTACTGTCCTAAGTTCTTCAATAATATAAGCTTTTGTTTTGTAAGAAGTAGGCACTGATTTGAGCACTTTAGCCATAATCTCATCTTCTTCCATAATTCCACTGACACATCTAATACCCATCACTAGTTCATTTACCTTTTGCATGAAAGCGACAATGTTTTCTTCACTCATCTTCAAGTTCTCCCACTTTCCTTTTAGACTTGTTAGCTTAGAAATCTTCACTTGTGCATCTGCTTCATACAATGTCTCTAATTTCTTCTAGATCTGATGTGTTGTCTTCAGACCTATCACATTTGTCATCTCTGAATCTATCAAAGAACTTAGTAATACTTCTATAGCCCTGATATTAGTTTCAGCTTCTTTGATCTCATCAGGAGTAGATGGACCATTTTGAGGAATATTGTATATGTTCTTTGTAATCTTCCAGAAAGGTTCACCAATGCAATTCAAATGACACTCCATTCTGACCTTCCACAAAGAGTAATTTGTACCATCGAATCTAGGACTATCCTTCTTGTATGATGCCATCTCGGATCACCTCAAGCTATTAAAATTCTTCAGAGGAACCTACTTTGATACCAATTGTTGGAAAAACAAGGATAGACAACTGAGAGGGGGGTGAATTAGTTGTTACAGAATTTAAACATATTTAACCTTTATCAACCTTTAATCTCAGATTTGATAATCAACAGAGAAAAAATGAATCGACAACACATCATAAACACATGAACACGAAAATTTTATACGTGGAAACCCTGTTAGGGAAAAAACCATAGTGGATGTTAGTCCACAAGATTATACCCTATTAGAAATATAATGAAAAATGAATAGGGAATTCACATGCATTCAGGCGCACTGCCTAGAGCTCACTACTCAAAGGGAAGGCTCACTTCCTTACATAAAAAAATCAGATTAAATCCATCTTATGAGTTTGAACTGAGAAATTAGCTTCTACAAAAGCCTGATGATAGTTACAAAAGCCTGATGACAGTTCTGGTTGGGCACAAAAACACTTCTTCACACTTCACTCAATCTTCTTCACACTCTGCTCTGAAATCAAATGATTCGATCTTTATTCACACATTTCACATTCACACTTCATATTCCTTCTTTGAGCATGCCTCACACTCTTCAAAATGAAGAAACAATCACTCTTATATATCTACTACATGAATTTACATTAACAACTCTATCGGCCACAAATAAAGAATAAATGAATTACAAACTGTTGGCCCAATTTATGAGAAAATCTCAATGTGCATCAACCTAAGTCGATCACAACATAATGAAGAACTAAATCAACATCCTTGAACATGCCAAACATTTAAAAATTAATCCATAAGGATCCGCATCAATCTACAACTATCATATTAGCCAAGAACATGAAAACTTGAACACACAAAGGAAAAATCTTTGATCACGAGCACACCAATCAAGGTGTACGTACCACAATGATAGAGAATGATCTAGAAACATTACTTAACATTATAGTAGCATACACAACAACTCAATTTACTATAATTTCATTATCTTCTTCCAGAAACACCTGCTATAGTAACAAAATAACTATAGGAGCTCAAAAACTCATAAATTTCTCCAATCTTGATGCGTACCACTAAAACTTCCAGACAACATACTAGATAGGCTCAGCAATAAACCCTTTAATGCATGACTTATGAATAACAACTTAAAGAACTTTCCACCATTCTGATCATCATAGCTTCACAAAATTTCTACAACATATTTATTCTAATTTTCTCAATATTCTTGACATATACAACCTTCAGAATCATCAATACTAATAGTGCTGACATCAATGACAACCACATATCAGCAACACAACCATAACATCCAACAATTCTTTATCACACTGATATATTGGGAGTGCTGATTTATTATTTTTGTTTAGATTTATTTTTTTAATATACTCCCTCGTGCCTATATGTATGCCTTAGTGCTTGAGGCATAAAGAGTTAGTTAATTATTTAATAGTAGACATAGCTCTCAGATATTTTCTAGCTAGTTTTTGTTCTTACACAGATAATTTTTATTACTTAATCATGATTTCATGAATAAGACATCCCAATAGAATCTTATGTGATATTCTAAAGTTGTACGATGAATGGTTTTAAGTTATTATGATTGTGTTAATCTAAGAAGCTATATTTGGGCTAGATAAGTGGAGATAGTCACTTGAGCAAGGGCCACTCAAGGCAATTGTCCCTCAATTCATTGTTTGTATAATTACTTTTGTTATAGTAGTTACTTCATAAATGCATGTTGTATTGACTAGATTCATTGTGTTAAATTTTTAAATGGATTCGTGAATAATTCTTGTTTCATATTCATGCCTTAGTTTTCTTAAGCTTGTTATACTCCACAGTGTAGGTTTAGTTAATAATATAAGTTACATTCTAGCATTCATTTCTTGATAGTAAATTAGTCACAAACTTATACAATAAGTACCTGTAGCAATAGCATCAACATTACTTCTTTTATTGTTAATAATTTTTATGATTTATCATCAAGTGTAACACCTAGATTAAGATGATTTAGGTAGTCTTAAGTCTTTAAAATAACATATAGTGCCAGTACCACCACAAGCTTACTAGCCGTAGTTGATAATTCAATGAATGTCTTTCCAAAGGTTCAACTAGGCTCTTTAGCTAGGTTTCCGCTCTGAATTGGGATTTTCACCAAGTTCACTAGAAATTAGTAGGGACTCTACACATTTTATGTAGAAGAATAATTAATTTGAGCCTTCTTAAGAATATGCTTCAACTCATCAATTTGTTTTGAATAACATTGGTGTTCATCATGCCCCATTTTCTTGTAATATGCACATGTAGGCTTCTCCTTCTTAGATGATTCCCCTTTTGAAGGAGAGGATTTAGATTCTTTATGTGGCTTTTTCTTTTTCTTATTTAGCTTCTTATCAAGATTCCATGATTCTTTTTGTACCTTAGACTTACTAGCCAACAATTCTTATGACTTGAAAGACTTGATTAGACTCATATTAGTGAAATTAGCTTCCTCTTGGATTAGGAGATTTGTTATGACATCAAACTTAGGATCAACATATGATGCTCCCATGGAAAGTTGATGGGCATGAAAGTAAAAAACAAACACTAAATAATCAAGAAAAATATTGGATAAAATATTTAGAATCAATTGTATATCCTCCTTATCAATATTGCAATCTTTTAGTTATTTTCTTAGTCTCTTAACTTTGGATATGTAGTCTTGGATGTGGTCAAAAAATTTAGGATCAAGATTTATCAAATAATTATCAATATGATATCCCCTAATCTTATCATTTTTACCATACAATTTTTCAAAAGTCTCCCAAGCCTCTTTAAGTGTTTTTGCATGATTCAACATGAAATTGTAAATCAAAGGACACTAATGAACATATGCATCTAATTTTTTATCACAATCAAGCTCTCATTTTTCCACTTATTTAGCATTCGTAGGTTTAGGAATGGTTTCCTTTAGATAGCCTATTATAACTTTCATCATTAGAAAATTTCCATACTAATTTTCTTCATGTAGTATAATTATATAGAGATAGAAGTTCAATTTGAGATTTTCCCATTGCAAGAACACAAACCAAGAAAATGAAAGAAATCAACCACTGTAAGATTAACCCCCAAAATTACTCAATCAAGACACCCCCAAAAAATATATGATTTGCAAATTTGTACTTAGAGTGATTATAAGCGACACTTGCCAAAAACAACGAAGTGGACTTGATCTTAGTGCATACAAATGCCAAATTTGACCACAAGCTCCAAGTAAAAAATTTGCATAAAATGGAGTCAATCTATTCATACCAATGAAAATCACACAAAAAATATGTACTTTCAAAAAACATTCACCCAAAAATGCTACCATAGGAGCAAAAATGGAGCCTCAGAAGTTCCCAAAAAGAGAACGATGCAACAACACCTATGAGAATCTATTATTTCTAGAGAAAATAGGCACCAAAATTGATGCAGAGTGGCAGGGATAGCAAACACCCAAATATGATGTAAAATACCCTCTAGCACTTAGGTTTCAACAAACTTCCACAAACTATGGTGAATTAGGCACTTTTCTGTCAAAAGGCTAGTAGCCTTACCCGGTAGGACAGTCAATATAAAAACCACATGAATTATTTTCAAGGCACCAAACCTATGAATTCAAACATCCACAATGGACCCCTACAAAGTTCCAAAACCTTTCCTCTTGACTATCAAGGCATCACTCACAATGGCCCTTTCTACCACTACTCCAAGAGGCCTAATTCACAGACCTACACCTGGGTCTTGACTATCTAGGATCTCCCCTTCACCCCAAATCCAAAAAATGAACTCCTACAGGTTTTTCACACCTATCACCATCATTCCTAAGTGCCTTTCAAACAGATTCTTCAAAATAAAGCAAAAACTCACTTTTTGCTTGTCACATGGGCTTGCCACATAAAGATGTCAAGCCAAAACATTGCACCATTTGCCTCCAAAGTTCTTGCTGCTCTCCAAGACCTTTGATACATAAAATTTAACCCTCATACCTTCCATCCCACCAAGATTTTTCAATGCTACAGTGTGGGAATGGAAGATGCATCCATTTTTTGCTCAAAACCTTGATTTTGAGGATTTTCAGAACACCCGGGAGTAAAATTAAGATATCTCCCTTATTACTCAATGAAATATCACCACTCCAACTCCAAAAGAAATATTATTCAATTAACTTTCCAACCATTACACCCTTCAACCATAAAACACAATGTACAGATCGTACCAAGTACGGGATCAGCAAATTCTAGAGGAAAACATGGGGTTTGAGACCACCCGGTAGTAAAATGGCAATATCTCACTCAATTCTCAATGAAATCACACCATTAAAATTCCAAAAGAAAGGTGATTCAATTATATATCCAATAATTACAGGATTATAACATGAAACAACATATAAAGTCCGTACAATGCACGGGATCAGCAGTTTCTTGATGAAAAACTCAAAAACAACAATTTCTCCTTTGAAAACTCCTTCTCAACTTCTTCAACAACCTTTCCTCAACCAAGAGAGGCATATTTGAAGCCTCCTAACTCCCTCCAACTTCCTCCAACTTCCATTTTAATCATTTGGTCATTGGAAACACATTTAGACTTCACTTGAACACATAAATGCCTAATTAAGGCAATTTAGACAATTTTCACCAACTTGCCTACAAAGATGCTTCCAAAATATGTGAAAGGCATACAAGCCAACTAAAATGAGCAAGGTGACTCCCCTCAAGTGTCTAGATACAACAAGGCATCCTTATTTTGTTAATTTTCCAAAATGTACTAGACTTACAAAGGAGGATGGAGACCTTGTTTATACAAAGAGTTGGTCACCAAGACCAAAATTCCATCAAAAACTTAGGAGACCTATTACAAAGCATTGAAATGGTCCTTAGGACCTTATTCTAACACAAAAATAAGAAACAAAACATAACTAAACATTCTAGGTCCATTAGACCCATGGGTGCTCCTGCACCATACTCCCAAGCAAGAAAAAGATCTCAAGTCCTCTTTGAGATCAGGTCTTCTACAGTAGTTCCATGTTGTTTAATGTCAGTTTCAGACATCCAAGTGGAATCCTCTTCAGGTAGACCTTGCCACTTAACCAAGTACTCCTTGTAGACCTTCCTTCTAGTCCTCTTTGTCTCCTTGGTGTCTAGGATGCATTCAAGAGTCACAAGTTGGCTTGGGGGTAATTCCTTAACCCAATCTTCATCTTCCATTGGTGTTGGACCTGCTTCATCCCCTGCATTCACAGAAACTTTGAAAGGATACAAATCAGAAACATTAAAGATAGGAGAGATTGCCACCCCAGGAGGTAGCTCTATTTCATAAGCATTTTGGCCAAACTTGTGGACCACCTTGCAAGGTCCTATCTTCTTCATCATGAGTTTAGTATACTTTCCCTTTGGAAGTCTCTCCTTCTTCAAGTGAGCCATCACCAAATCTCCAACCTTGTATTGAACATCCCTCTTCCTCAAATCTGCTCTTTCTTTATACTTCTCAACATTCTTTTGTAGAGTTTCCTTCACTTGTTGATGGATATCCCTTATTGTAACAGAAAATTCCTCTCCTTGAGCACTTCTCCTATCAACTCCTTTTATATCTCTCAATTCATAGACCCCTCTAGGGTGCATGCCATATACTACTTCAAAAGGGCTCTTACCAATGCTCCTATTCATGGAGTCATTGTATGCAAATTCAGCCTGAGGTAAAATCAGATCCCAAGCTTGTCCATGCTCCTTGGTAAGACATCTCAACAGATTTCCCAACGATCTATTCACCACTTCAGTTTGTCCATCCGTTTGTGGATGGTATGCAAAGCTAAAGGACAGATTTGTGCCAAGTTTCTTCCACAAGGTCCTCCAAAAGTGACCTATGAACTTAGAATCCCTGTCATAAACAATACTTAAGGGCAATTCATGTATTCTAACAACTTCCTTAAAGAAGATACCTGCTATACTAGATGCATCATTTATGCATTTACAAGGAAGAAAATGAGCCATCTTACTAAACCTATCAATCACCACAAAAACACTATCAAAACCTCTTTGTGTCCTAGGCAGTCACAAGACAAAATCCATACTTACACTCTCCCAAGGCCTATTGGGAATGGGGAGTGGTTGATAGAGCCTTGCATTTGATGAAGTTCCCTTTGCTCTTTGAGAGATTCTGCATCCTTCCACAAAATTTCTCACATCGACTTGCAGCCTTGGCCAATAATAGTCCCTCCTTACTTGTTCCAAGGTCTTATCAAGGCCAAAATGACCTCCAAGACTCCCACTGTGTTTCTCCTTTATAATATTCTCCCTCATTGAGCATTTAGGCACACACAATTGACTTCCTTTAAAGAGCAAACCATTCTGCAACAGAAAATCAGAGTATTCACCATGAAAAGTATTCAAATGCTGATCACAAACATTGTATACCTCCTTAAAATCTGCATCTTCGTGATACATGTCTTTCAATGCATCAACCCCCATGCTTTGGAGTTGAATCTCTTGCACCACAAGTTCCCTTCTATTGAGAGCATCTGCCACCTTGTTTGCTTGGCCCTTCTTATGCTTTATTGTGAATGTATAGGCTTGTAAAGACTCCACCCACTTCATGTGCCTATGATTGAGTTTATCCTGTGCATTCAAGAAACTCAAAGCATGATTATCAGTATAGACAACAAATTCTTTAGGTAACAAGTAGTGCCTCCACTTTTTGAGGGCTTGGACCATAGCATACAATTCCAAATCATAGGAAGAATACTTCCTCTTTGCTTCATTCAGCCTTTCACTGAAAAATGCAACTGGTCTACCTTCTTGGCTCAAGACATCCCCTATTGCTTGGTTACTAGCATCACATTCAATTGTAAAAACCTTATCACAATCAGGGAGCACAAGTATAGGTTGTTGTGGTACTCTCTTTTTCAAATATTCAAACCCTTTATCAGCCTCATTGGTCCAAGAAAACTTACCCTTGTTACCTCCTTTGATGGTGTCCAAGATGGGTGCACAAATTTTACTAAAGTTCTTGATGAACTTTCTATAAAAGCTTGCAAGTCCATGAAAGCTTCTCACATCTCCCATGGATTTTGGTGTTGGCCAAGTAAGAATAGCATCCACCTTTGAAGGATCCATCTTCAAACATCCCTTGGAGATGACAAATCCAAGGTACACTAGTTCTCCTTTCATAAATTCACACTTTTCCATGTTGATCAGCAACTTCTCCTCTTGTAACCTCTTCAATACAATGTCAAGGTGCTTTAAATGTTCTTCTTTAGACCTGCTAAACACAAGAATATCATCTAGATAAACCACAACAAACTTTCCAATGAAAGGTCTCAATACCTCATTCATAAGGCACATAAAGGTGCTAGGGGAATTTGACAACCCAAAGGGCATCACCAACCATTCATAGAGGCCCTCATTAGTCTTAAAAGTTGTCTTCCATTCATCCCCCTCTCTGATCCTTATCTGATGATAACCGCTTTTCAAATCAATCTTGGAAAAGTAGGATCCCCCTGCTAGGCAATCCATAAGGTCCTCCATTCTTGGCATTGGGAACCTATATCTGATTGTGATCCTATTAATGGCTCTTGAATCAGTGCAAAGCCTCCAATTCCCATCCTTCCTTGGTGCTAGGATAGTAGGAATAGCACATGGGCTCAAACTCTTTCTCACTAGCCCCTTATCCAACAAATCTTGCACTTGTCTTGCAATCTCCTCATTCTGAGTAGGTGTCATCTTATATGCAGCCTTATTGGGCAATGTAGCCCCTGGAATCAGATCAATATGGTGGCTTATATCCCTAATGGGAGGTAGGGAACTAGGTAGTTCATTTACTATTATGTCCTTGTAGCTTTCCAACAACTCTTGGACCTCTCTAGGTGCATCTTTCTCCTTCTTTGTGGGCAGATCTGCTTCACTCTTTGGCTTCATAATCAGGAAGAATCCTCTTCCTCCACTTTCCTTCAAGTTCTTCATGAACTCCTTCTCAACCACCATCAAAACACTAGGCCCTTCATGCTTTGCCTTGTCTTCTTCTATGAGAGGTGTGAGGTTGTAAGCCACCCCATCCTTCACAATGGAGTATGTATTCTTCTCCCCATCATGCTTGGCCTTCCTATCAAACTGCCAAGGCCTCCCAAGCAGCAAGTGGCACACATCCATAGGGATGATGTCACATAGGATCTTGTCCTTGTATGACCCAATGTTGAATTCTACCCATACTTGCTCATTCACCAATACCTGTTGTCCTTTACTAAGCCATGAAACTTTGTATGGGTTAGAGTGAGAAATCCTTTTCAAATTCAATTTTTCTACCATCTCAATTGAAGCAAGATTATCAGTTGATCCTTAGTCCACTACTATCTTACACACCTTACCTTGTACCTTGCAATTGATTCTGAAGAGTGCCTTCCTTTGTGGGGGTTCTTCAGGGATTGGTGCCTTGAGCAATGCTCTCCTAATCATCAAATTCTCTCCAACTTCTGATGTGAGGTTTACTGCAGGTGATGTCACACTTTCTTCATCTTCATGTACCAATTGATTCCTCCTCTCTCCACCATGAGAGCTTGATCCTTGCTTTTCGGGGCATTTGAAGGATGGATGCCCAGGCTGGTTGCAAGTGTAACATCTCCCTGAAAATTGATTGGAACTTCTCCCTCCATTAAATCTGCCTCTACCATTGTGTCTCCTACCCCTGAATCCCCCTCTATTGCTTGATTCTCCACTTGATTCGTTAGGATTAGATTCCTCTTGATGTTTTTGGTACTGATTTCTGCCCCCAAAACTCCCTCTACCTCTGAAATTCTTGCCTCTTCCTCTACTTTGCTGCTCTTGTTTCCTTCTTATCTTCTCTTCAGCCTTATATGCAATTTGTATGCAATCCTCCATGGTCTTGGGGACAACCAAACTGATATTATCTTGTATGTTTAGCCTTAGGCCATTGATATACCTGGCCACTCTTTCATTCTCACTCTCCACATGATCACATCTCATGCTCAACTTGAAGAATTGTTCAGTTTAGGATGAAACATCCATGTCTTTTTGCTTCAAATTATGCCTCTTTTTGAACTCCTGCACCTCATAGTCAGTAGGAAGGAATTGTGCCTTCAACCTATGCACCGTCCTATCCCATGAGTTGATCATGGACTTACCCATCTTCACCCTTTCTCCTTGGATGAAATTCTACCATGTCAAGGCGGATCCCTTCAACTTTGTTTTGGCAAACTTTACCTTCTTATTCTCTGCCATTTCTTTATATTCAAAGTAATTATTCAATGCCTCTACCCACTCTAACACTTCTTCCACATCCATTTTTCCACTATACACTCGCAGATCCATCTTCACTTCAGAGGACTCTCCTCTAGATGCTTGCAATGCTTTAAGGATTCTTCTCTCATGAGGGGGTATCTCTTCCCCCTGAGGGTTCTCTTCACCTTCTTCACCCTCTAGCTCTTCTTCACAGGAACTCTCTTCCTCAATGGCCACTCCTCTCCTTCTGTTCACTGCTTTTAAGGCCTCTATCTCTTCTCTCAAGGCCTTCAACTCCTTTGCAACCACCGGTCCAGCTTTTGGAGGCATGATGACTTCCTTTCAACAACTACCTACAATCAGGCTCTGATACCACTATGATGTAGAGTGACAGGGATAGAAAACACCCAAATATGATGTAAAATACCCTCTAGCACTTAGGTTTCAACAAACATCCACAATGGACCCCTACAAAGTTCCAAAACCTTTCCTCTTGACTGTCAAGGCATCACTCACAATGGCCCTTTCTACCACTACTCCAAGAGGCCTAATTCACAGACCTACACCTGGTTCTTGACTATTTAGGCTCTCCCCTTCACCCCAAATCCAAAAAATGAACTCCTACAGGTTTTTCACACCTATCACCATCATTCCTAAGTGCCTTTCAAACAGATTCTTCAAAATAAAGCAAAAACTCACTTTTTGCTTGTCACATGGGCTTGCCACATAGAGATGTCAAGCCAAAACATTGCACCATTTTCCTCCAAAGTTCTTTTTGCTCTCCAAGACCTCTGATAAATAAAATTTCACCCTCATACCTTCCATTCCACCAAGATTTTTCAATGCTACAGTGTGGGAATGGAAGATGCATCCATTTTTTGCTCAAAACCTTGATTTTGAGGGTTTTCAGAACACCCGGGAGTAAAATTAAGATATCTCCCTTATTACTCAATGAAATATCACCACTCCAACTCCAAAAGAAAGATTATTCAATTAACTTTCCAACCATTACACCCTTCAACCATAAAACAGAACGTACAGATCGTACCAAGTACGGGATCAGCAAATTCTAGAGGAAAACATGGGGTTTGAGACCACCCGGTAGTAAAATGGCAATATCTCACTCAATTCTCAATCAAATCACCCCATTCAAATTCCAAAAGAAATATTATTCAATTAAATATCCAATAATTATAGGATTATAACATGAAACAACATATAAAGTCCATACAATGCATGGGATCAGCAGTTTCTTGATGAAAAACTCAAAAACAGCAATTTCTCCTTTGAAAACTCCTTCTCAACTTCTTCAACAACCTTGCCTCGACCAAGAGAGGAATAGTTGAAGCCTCCTAACTCCCTCCAACTTCCTCCAACTTCCATTTTAATCAGTTGGTCGTTGGAAACACATTTAGACTTCACTTGAACACATAAATGCCTAATTAAGGCAATTTAGACAATTTTCACCAACTTGCCTACAAAGATACTTCCAAAATATGTGAAAGGCATACAAGCCAACTAAAATGAGCAAGGTGACTCCCCTCAAGTTTCTAGATACAACAAGGCATCCTTATTTTGTTAATTTTCCAAAATGTACTAGACTTACAAAGGAGGATGGAGACCTTGTTTATACAAAGAGTTGGTCACCAAGACC
This sequence comes from Sequoiadendron giganteum, assembly GCA_007115665.2. Lineage (NCBI taxonomy): Eukaryota > Viridiplantae > Streptophyta > Pinopsida > Cupressales > Cupressaceae > Sequoiadendron > Sequoiadendron giganteum. The sequence continues at coordinate 509,161,028 of CM021101.1, read as the reverse complement.
AAAATTCCATCAAAAACTTAGGAGACCTATTAAAAAGCATTGAAATGGTCCTTAGGACCTTATTCTAACACAAAAATAAGAAACAAAACATAACTAAACATTCTAGGTCCATTAGACCCATGGGATGCCTTGCTTATACAAAGAGTTGGTCACCAAGACCAAAATTCCATCAAAAACTTAGGAGACCTATTACAAAGCATTGAAATGGTCCTCAGGACCTTATTCTAACACAAAAATAAGAAACAAAACATAACTAAAAATTCTAGGTCCATTAGAACCATGGGTGCTCCTGCACTAAAAATCAAAAACTAATTCTACCAATACATAGGACATGAAATTATACCCTAAATTAAAAAAATTCTTTGAAAAAGGAGTCTATATGAGTGAGTTATGAGCCTTCAAAGTTGGACTGCAAAAACAAAAACTACAACCGTGAGGGATCTAAAAAAAATTCAAAGGGTTGCTAGTGTAGTGTTGATGTTAGCAATCTACCTGGTCAAATTTCATGGCCTATAGTCCATCACCACTAGAATATACCCCTTTCAAATGAAATATTTTGATGTCACAATATTCCCAGAGAATATTCTCTATCAACGATCAACAAAATATTGATGGAATATACATTGAGTCTTCAATCGATAGAATCTTATGAGTGACTGAAATATTATTCAAAAGCAATGGAATATTATTTTTTCTTTTGCAACTTTATACTTAGTACGATTATAGGTGCCACTTGCCAAAAAAATGAAGTGGACTTGATCTTAGTGCATACAAATGCCAAATTTGACCACAATCTCAAAGTAAATTTTTTACATAAAATGGAATCAATCTAATCATACCAATGAAAATTAAACATAAAATTATGCACTTTCAAAAACATTCACCCAAAAATTTTATCATATGAGAAAAAATTGAGCCTCGAAAGTTCCCAAAAAGAGAACGATGCAACAACACCAATGAGAATCTATGGTTTCTAGAAAAACGAAGCACCAAAATCAAAAAATAATTGTACCACTGCATAGAACATGAAATTGTACCCCAAATTAAAAAAATATCTTAAAAAGGAGTCAGTATGACTGAGTTATGAGCCTTCAAAGTTGGATCATAAAAATAAAAACTACAACCATGAGGGATCCAAAAAAAATCAAAGGGTTTTTGATGTAGTGTTGGTGTTAGCAATCTACCTGGTCAAATTTGATGGCCTACAATACATCACCACTAGAATATACCCCTTTCAAATGAATATTTTTGATGCCACAATATTCTCAGAGAATATTCTATGTCGACGACCAACAAAATATTGATGGAATATATGTTGAATCTTCAGCCGACGAAATCTTGTAAGTGACCAAAATATTCTTCAAAAGTAGTAGAATATTCTCTTTCTTTTGCTTGAACTTCAAGTGGGTTCATAGTTTCTTATCCGTCACATGAGAGAGAAGGATGTTGTCACATGTCAATTGATATTTCTTGTACTCACAAACTATAGGTATGCTTGGTGATGTAGGTACCTGTTGATGTGGATGTTAGTTGCACACCAATAGATAGATAAAATTATCACAAGGACATTGTGAGAACCTATATTTATTGAAAGACTCCACTGGAAAAACCTAAATACAAGGCTAACTCAGCTGAATCCCAAGGCTCATTTCACCAACTCTAAAAAGACTTAGTTAATTATTCCTTGTATGTGTAACTCTCCAGCTAAATTTTACCATCCTTATACCAAATTTAAGCTAACTAGAATTCGTTATCTACCCAAAAACCATAAGTTAGAATTTAGCAGCAAGTTATCAAATCACCAAATTAATTCTAAAATTAGAGAAATCGGTCACCACCCTTCCATTCCATTTTATGGAAACCCACTAAACAACTTGACCAACAATTTTTATTTTGATGATGTTGCACTAACATTAACGCATCAGACTTGTCATGATTATACTTAAGCTCGATCATCATACTCTACATTAAATTTGCACACCTTCAGACACACGTATTGCTTCCTTCAAGCTCTCCACATGTCGATGTGTGCCACCCCATTAGCTTAATTTTCTTTTCTATAGAGAACACATGGACATCCTAATGATTAATATGGCTCGATAAAATAAACTAAAATGACCACCATTTAATTGTGAAATTTTCATTTTGCTCTATTCGTGATATTCGTACTGGAAAATTTTGAAGTAATGGCCACCAACTTCGTGAGAATTTATTTGATTTAATTTTTAATTATGGAGAAAAGTGTCATGTTGCCACCTAAACTTTCATTCCCAAGATTTTCTATCTGGGCAACTATGTACCGCAGATTTCTCGCGGCTTTCTATAAATTCCACACTTTCCTTAAAATTCTCCACTTCTTCTTTCAATTTCTTCAAAAAAAAATTGCTCTAATTGTATTTTCTTGCTTCTAGCCTATGGATACTGCCATTTTCTTGACCTGTGTTTGTTGCCAAAATGGATTCCTTGGTCGAATCACAACCCAATGACTTGGAATTTTTTTCTTCCTTTGGATCCCTACCACTAAATCACTCTTGTGCATGGTTCATAAAGAAGCTTATGTGAATTGTAGAGCATATTACAGGCTGAATTTAGACCTGGCCACACGCTTTGTAGCTTTGCTTCTGGACCTTAGACTTTTGGTAGCTAAATTTTTCTCTACAACAATGATGATAGTATGACCTAACTTTATGGGGAACTTGGACCATGTTCTCTTTGTCGCTCATCTAGCCATGTGAATCCCTTCTTCTGACATTTCACTATTTTTGGAGCATAGGGAAGTAGTTCCTCTTCGACCTTTCCTCACTGATTTACATACCCTCGACATTGATGACCATAGGGACTGTGCTTACCTGGGGTACAAATCCCTCATGGATGAAGCAACCCAAATTGATTGATCACCCTACCCATTGTTCCAATGTGATTCCTTTTGTCTCTTTTTTCTCTTTATGATGAGAATTTTGAATTTCCCATGTATATATGAAGTATAATGAAAATTTTGCTTTTTTGTACTCAAGTGCGTATTTATTCTGAATGGTTTTATCTTTTTCAAATTTGTAATGCAATATTTTAAGAATTCACATCTCAGTGGTTTATCTTAAGTAGAATTCATTAATTCTAGGAACAAAACCAGAAAACAAGAAACAAACCCTAATAAAGAAAATTAACCTAACTAACTAAAATTTACCCTAATTTATACTACTATATTCATATTGATTTTTGTCCAAATTATAGCAGACTTATCTTTAAATTCACTCGAATAGATCTCAGATAACCTACTATAGCAACGATTTATTTTAAATTTTCTACATTTGACAAACAAAAATTCCAAAACATACTTACCAATAATTTGGATAAAATGTATGGAAACGATCTCATTAATGGTCAATTGCAGACACCTTTTTTATCTTCTTGATAACCTACCTTCTTCTAGTCCATGTTCATAGTTCTCCATTTTACTCTACTTTGTTCCATGAATGACTGCATTCATTTCTTGACTTTCTTTCTCCATTAGGTTCCTTTGGTTCTTGGTCTTGTCTTTTATTTCAACATCATTATTCATTTTTTTCGGCCAAATATTAACACAGTTCACACCATCATTAGAAAGAGAGAAAGTAAAAACTTCATATTTTGTATTCTGCATAAAATCAAGAATCTCATCCCTTTTAGGTTGTGGACCTACAATTAGGGGCGAAAAGCATGTGTATCCCACTCGTTTCACCCACACTTTCTCTTTGTTATCACCTTACACATGTGTGAAGATCAATGAATCACTCCTTTCACATTCACGCTTCAAACGTGTTGTTTCCAAGTCTTGATGACTTCTTTTTCTTCTACAATTATTTTGGAATTTCCTCATGACAATTACTGTTAATGAATCTGTTTGATCTAATAGTCAAATTTCCAATATTTCCAATTTCACTAGGGTTATGCATTTTCTTAAAATTCAAACCTCTTTCCATAACGGTTCCTTTCTTTTCGTAGTTAAGGATGTCTTTGTTAATGGAATTACCCTATAGGTGGCCAAACTTACCCTAGTTAAAAAAAAATCACACTCAAGCTCACTATGATCAATTGTTTTATGAATCCTGCACTTGGTACCCCTACCAAAAGTGAACAAATTTAAGGGATAAAGCCTCCGGTAAGGATTTTCTAGAGCTTAGAAACTTCCATTCTACCCTCCATAACAGACTTGCTTTGATTTTCACCTCACACGAAAATTTCCAACCCAGAACCAGGACAACAATACCAACTCCAAAGATAATTGGAGGTATGCCCTCCTTCTAGCGCTACTCATGTTGACGCTAATGTTAGTGACACGCCAGCAAATAGATAAAATTATCATAGGGACACTGCAATAAGCTATTTTTCTTGAAAGACTCCACCGAGAAAACCTAAATCCAAGGCTAACTCAACTTATTCCCAAGGCTCGTTTATGTCAGGTCTTGATGCACTAGGTTTGCTCAGGATTCATTGTGATAATTCTATTAAACACGAGGGGTAAATGGTCCTTTTGGTATTGATCGGTGTCATAGCGATATGAAAAGGAATCCAAGGGATGAATTGCAACAAGTCACATTGCACATGACAACTAGCAATAGGAATTTTGAATATGTCAATGGACATCAACCTTCTTCAACACTTTGAAACTTTTGGACTTACATCTTTAAAATTCGATTAGTAAATCAAACTTGGACCAAGAAGATTTGTCAAACAAAATGTAGGAACTTCCTCTGCTAAATATTCAGAGTGAATAGGTGGAACTGAATATATATCCTAATCCACCAACACTTTTGACTCCTACATTCAGGTTTGGTCTTGGGTGTAAAACACCCAAAAGTAAATCACCCTAAAGCTAGGTGCACTCCTTCATCACATGTGTAATACCAGGATTCCTAGTCCTTCGGTATCTGATGTTTCTTCACAAAAAACTTTGTTCTCGCATGAGCTTTTAGAGTGCACCATCAAAACTTGCTATACCATCGAATCTACTTGTATCCCAAATTTTCCTGACCGTCCATACCATAGCATAATCCAACATCCTACTTCTCCTACACATAAAATTCCATATATCAATCCATTTTAAAAACATTCATAAAACTCTCATTAAAATAAAACCATCATTAATAAATCATCTTTTAAATCAAATCATAAATAACATGATTTTAATGCATCCTCACATAGTTAAACCTTCAGGTGGGTTACTAGAAATTTTGATCTCTCAAGAAAAAATTTACGATCAAACTTAACACCCAACACTCATGCATTGTCACTCAGTACCTATATCAACAAACTTCGGCCTTTTATCAAAACAAAATTTACCCAGATCTTGGTTACCATTGGAACCTTCACTTTTCCCAAACTTTCACCAACGGACTGCAACAACTTACCAAACCTTGCATTAAACATTACAACCCATATGACCTTCTGTTACCCGGTATCTAGTACACCCGACACTCGGTACATTCACAAATCATGAATTACCTCAAAGACTTCCACTTTAACATAAGCCTCTAGTGATCCTTTGCCAACCAACACCTACCATAAGGATTAATTTTTTACTTGGGTCCCCAAGCCTTACATTCTAGGGGCATGTTGTGAGACCACACAATAGTACCATGTGCAAGTCTGTGTAGGCATACCCTACATTGTTTTTTTAATCTAAAAAATTAAAATAAAGAATTTTGTTTACTTATTTTTACCATAAAACTTGATTTTTTTGTTGACTATAATTTTTTGTAGGCACTGACAACTAAAGTTGTACGACCATATGGTCAAATGTAAGGCCGAATTGAGAAAAAAATTCTTCTGATGCTCGAGGTTAAGCACTCTAATTTTTATGATTTGACAATCGATCTTGAGGTTTTTGGGCCCCCTAGACGTGATGGCAGAGTTTAATTTGACCCAAAATGCTCCAAAATTGCAACTACCTCTCAGATTTGGTAGCCACACTTCGGCTTCAAACCCTCATAGATTTGGCCTCATATATTTGATTTAGATGAAACAAAAGGAAAAAATGAGTTTCTCAAACCCTCATAACTCAATGGTGAGCTCAAATTTACACCAAAAAGCTCCAATTTGAACTTGCAATACAAAGCGACAAAGATGAAACCCCCAAATTTGGTATTTCTTTCAATCTTTTTTGATTCTCCATATCATCATTCGATGCAAGAGAAGAGAATACTCAAATTTTAAAGATCTACCAAGATTTGAAACCTAGATCTATCAATAAATACTAACAAGAAGCAATCTCACAAGCTCTAATACCATGTAAGATTTGGTGTAGAATAATTGTACACCATGCAAGATTTGGTTGAATATTATAGCCACCCAAGATCTAGGAACTTCATGAAAGCATCAGAGAGATCAGATATAAAATAACAATGTTATTCTATCAAAGGATGCAAATGATATATCAATATGATTTACATATGACACTTGGTTATATGTCTAAGGTGAGACATAGGATTAAATAGGATTATGACAAAGTGCCTTAATCTTATGTCATGTGACAACATTCTATAACTACCTAGGACACATGTGTTAAAATTCAAAAAATAAGATAAGATCTAATGACAACTAACACCTTCTAGAAAGATTCCTTTCTAGGACCTAAGTAAACTTAACATATAAATAGGACCTACTAATGACTAGATAGGTAAAACACCTATTTACACCAACAGTTGTGTCCAGGTTTAGGGGAAGTGTCATTTTTCAACTTTAAAATAAGTACCCATTCACTTTTTAGAATAAGTACCCATTTTAAAGTGGGTACTCATTTCAAAAAGTTTAAAATTAATAATCCATGTTTTTCATTTTTATTTAGGCTCAAAAAAATGCATGGTAATGAAACCTTTAGCCTTAGACCTCCAAGTACAAGGTCATGGCAATGTCAACAGAAAAAGTAACATATGTAATATGGATGATGGATTTCTTTTTAATAGTTTTGTGAAATTAAAACCCATTATAGATGATGATTTCCATTTTTCAAATATGTAATTTTCTTATGATTGAATTATTTTTTCCTTTTTTTTAATTATTTTTTTAGGAAACTAGTCCATAAACTTGAAATGTTAGGTTTTTGTATTTTTTAATAACTTTTAATTTATTATTTTTTTTGTAAAAATATATATATGAAATCAGTCTACAAACAATTCTTTAAATGAAAAAAAAACAAATTCAAAAAATGATTAGTTTATGTCAAATTATGGTATTCGTACACAAGGGTTTTCAAAAATAGCAATTAAGGCCAATTGAGAATAAATAAATAAATAAAATATTTGGAATTTTTTTTTATAAAAAATCATTATCAATATTCAATATAATACACATCTTTCCCCAAAATAAATTAGAAAAATAATTTTATTTAGGTCAAATTATGGTGTTCGTACACGTGCATGGTATGGTCCTAAAAAAGTGACTTTTAAAATGTGGTTTTTATATATGCCTATTAAAAAGTATTTTGTATCATCTGGGTATTAGAATAAATTACATATTTGACAACTAGACTCAAAATACTAAATTTCATATTAATCAACTTCTAAAAGATTCAATATGTAAGTGCATCTATTTTTAGTCCAACTATGACAAATTTTGAAAATTAGGAAAAACACTTCCACTTTTTTATCATTTTGTGGACCCAACGTCTTGCACTTACCCATTCTTGAAAATTCACAATTTCTAAAGTGAATTTCAAAATTGAAGGAAACACTTTTGACTCATACATGCACAACACCACTCTTTTACACTAAAATTCATATTTTCTAATTTCTTACAAAAATCCATACTAAGAGCTATAAAATCGACATTTTAAAAAGTACACAACAATTATATTTTTTAACAAAACCTAATAAATCTAAATTGAAACTAAAGCCATATGTTATGACAAGGGTGGGCATGAAAAACATAAATTGAGAGAGATATAAAAAAATATAAATTAAGTGAAATATCTCAAGTTGGAGCTCATAAAAATTCCAATTCCTTTCAATTAATTCAATTTTTGAGAAATAATTTGAATACAAATCAATCACACATTCAATCCTTCACTTGTAATCCAACATTCAAGCAATTTCAATTATTTCCATTCATCTTTTTTAGAGCAAGAAAATTTGAGAGAGTAAGTTTTAGTTAAGAAAATGAGAATGAATCCATAAATGACTTTTTCCTCTTTATTTTAACTTCATTTTTCTCTTTTCTATTTCCTCTTGTACTTTTATTTCTATTTTCTCATTTTCCTTTTTTCTATCCTTTTTAATTTCTATTTTCTAATTGGAATTCATATAAATTAACTTAGTTCTCTAATCAATTCTTTACTTTTGGAAATAAATAAATAATTAAATTGAACTTATAAACAAAGACTATTTAATTAATTAAAACAATTGCATATAATTTTCTGATGTAATTACTATAAATTTCATTTTTCCTTTCAAATTTATCAATTCCCAAATTCATCATAAAACTTTACTAGGAAAAGGTTCATTCATCAAATTGTAATAAAATATAACTGAGAAATAATAAATCACAACATAATCATGTAATTGTAGTTTAACCACAACACAAGTAGACTCCAAAATCGGCATCAATTTAGATCCAAATCAACTTAAGGTGTCATAAGACACATCTCACACTTGATTCAAGTAAAATGGGGGTTATAAACACATTAAGCCCAATACAACATCTCTAATATAACCAACATTGAAAAAATAACTAGACCTACATGCTCATGTGAGGAAATACCCTTTGTACCTACACACTTAATTCACATGTCAAGCATACATATACATATATAATTATGAAGCAATGCAAAATTATCCAATAGGGTAGAAAATCATATAAATCATATAATTATCACATCCAAATAACTCCATGCTAGTGTACATAATCCAAACATGAAAATATGATAATCGATAAACATTTAGAATTCCAAAACATTAATGCCAACATCCATATTTGAACATGTATTTATGTATATATCCACTAAGAAAACGTAAAATAAAATAAAAAAGTCAAATCTAAATGCGAGAGTATCGTATGTATTATGCAATATACAATCAAAATCTAGATGCCAATAGAAAAATATTTCAAGAATACCTTAATGAAAAATAATAAATTATAATGATCATTAGAGTTAAATCCATAATAAAAAAATACAAACACCAAAGTCATTACAATCACAGGTCCAACTAAAGAAAGTGACCTATCAAAACCATGTGGAAAGTAATAAATAATATGTATCAAATATGTGGATGGTGTATCTAGCTTCTCCAAATCAATACCAAATTATGATAAATGTTGATAAGATGAATCAAGAAACATACAAAATTTAGGTATAATAACATAGATGTATGGATTTCACCATAAGTAAGATAAATAAATTTATGATAATGTGGGACTATAGAATATGACAACATGAATGATGGCTATGTCAAATCTATGGACTCATGAATATATATAGAATATTTTAATAAGGTAGAAATAAAACATTAAGAAATACTATGAGGATTTGAATGTACCATCATGACATCCAAATAAGATGAGATAACAACTATTTTTCGTTGAAGTTGATTTGTCAACCCTATAGCTCCCAAGGATCACTTGTAATCAACCACTTATCATAGAAAAATAAAAAAGTGAAGCTATAGAGGTCAAGCACTATTCATCCAAACATGAATCAAAATTAATGTAAACCTCACAATTAAGTGAATACAACAAAGCATCCTTATAAAATGAGAACGAAAAAAGTAAAAGACAACCCTAAAGAACCCCGGGTGAGAATATATGGAGATCATGACATGTGTCCCAATGTTATGAAATGAGACATAAATATCACACGACATAAGTAATATTAAGTAGCTAGAGTGAAAAGAGACCTAAGGAATTAAATCATTAATTAGGTATATGTCATCTTACTCTAACACTACCCTTAAGTTAAACCTGGTGAGTGGTTAAAATCTCTAAATGATAAATTTATAAAATAAAAAGGATGGGTCTCAACAACTAGGCTTGATGAGGTACCCATGTACAAGTGAAAAATATCTCTCATAACTAAATAAAATGGAGAAAATATCATGGGAAAAACTCCTCCCAAAAAGAGAAAGATGAATGAAAGACTAAGAAGCCTCCAAAATAATATCCCCAAAATAGTAGGAACATGAAGAACACCTATGAAGCAAAAAAAAAGCTACAAATAAATATCAAATGATGAATACTATAATATTGTAAATGAAGAACCATCTCTAGAATTAAGATCAAGAAGAAAAAAATTTGATGACACTACTTGAACAATGATATGGGAAATAAATGAAAATAATATCATCGTCAAAGATACAAATTATACATGAATCTACATGAGTGACCTCAATGACACTACTCAACAAATATAAGAAAACTATAAGTCAAAAATATAGGTACCAATAGTGTGAAGAAACTAATCATTTTATGATGGAAGGTAGCCTCCACAAAATATGAATGCAAGAGTGTTTACATGGTAAGTGTTACATCTCATAAAAATTCATGGGTAACTAGTTGTTACATCTGCTTAATATATATGAATAAAAACTAGATTCATAGTTCTCTTCAAAGTGAAATGAAGGAATCATTAGCATCAACAATATGAAAACCTCCATAATTCTGATGAGGGAGAGGGGTGAAAATTACACTAAAATAATGTATCACAATCTACATCATGAAGGAGAATAAATAATATCTAAACATGCATAAGAAATTACTTGCAACTGAAAAAGCGTGTGTACACAAAAGAGAACGTGCATGAAGGTAGACAAGATTGTGATTGAAAACAAGAATGTGCACACAGAAAAACCACCATGAAACTTCATAATACAATGAGATTATAAAATAAGGTACAACATGATGTGAAAAATCATCAAACATTACTGATGATTTATCTTAATGTGTCTACAAATGATAAAGTGCATTCAAAAAATGCTCAAAATACCCCAAAAAGGATAATATAGTGAAAATATGTATAAATAATAGCTCAAAAGAAGTCATCCTATGAAAATATAAATGTGAAAATGTTCAATTAATCAACTAGAATGTGAAAACATGAAAACTGTTTGGGACCAAATCTTTAAAAAAGTACATGAATAGTTGTAAAATCTCTTAAAGAACTTTATAATGCCACAATAATCATGAAAATGGAGGAACTCGAAAAAATTTATGAGCTCGAGAGTGAAGAACACATTTGATTTTGATACACAATATAATTTACTAAGTAGAAAACTCTAATAAAATTACTTAAACCACTATAAATTTATTAGTGTAAGATAGAAAATGGTCGTCGCTAGGGTTTAGGACCTAGGAAAAAAGATTTTCTATACTCCACATTCAAGGATGCCCTAGAGATCTCACCCCAAGAGTAGAATAGAGGTAAGAGATCTGCTAGAATATTTTCCTAGGGTATGATTATAAATGAATGAGGGGTTCACCGCCAAGCTAGGGCTTGGAAAGACTAATGAAATGCAAGATCTAGTTGTGAAACTCAACGATATGCAAAACTTGAATAAAACACCTAGAAATGCAACCAAATTAGAACAGAAAGTCAAGAGATCAGAGGTGTGCACCTGGGAACTTGAAAGAGCTTGAATGAAGTCTTAAAATGTTGCAAACACTGAATTTAATGGTAAGTGGGACTCATATGCTAGTCTAGGTGATTTAATCCCAAACTGGGTTTTCTGTACCAAAACTAGAATCTGACAGTGTTGATTCTGAATCTCTAGAAACCTTGAAAATTGTTGTACTGGGACTCATATGCCCAAGGTGGCATATCAGTCCCAGTGTGATTTTTCTAAGGATTAACATTTGATCCTTCTCTCCAATCTCTTCTCTCTCTTCTACACTTTTTTTTTTGAATCTGAAACCCTGATTTCAGACCTATAGATGTCTTTTTGTGAAGATAGCAACCTTGTAAATGAGAGGACAACTCCAAAAACTTTTTCCAAGCTTGTAACCTAATCTTCAAGGGATCTTCAAGCTCCAAGACACCTAGATCTACAATCACATGTATAAAGAGGAGAAAATATTTTTGATTGTTAGTGAATAGGGGTTTTCCTTGGTCAAAACCCTTGTAGGTAATTAAACCAAATGATGAGAGAATGAAATAAGGACATGAAACATGAAACATGAAACATGAACAATGATACCTTGAATGATGTATTGTAAATCAACAACCTAACATGAAGTGACCATGAAGGATGTAGATCTAGATCTTGAAATTAGTGTAGAACAATGCATAACCTTGGATCTTGAATACAACATCACAACACTAGCTCAACCACATGTTTGATGCTTTATGATCTTGGCATGATAATGGATCTTGAATTGCTGCAACAAATGATGAAGAATTATGCTCTTGAATACCTTATAAATGATCATGTAAACTCTCTCAATGCTCTTGTGAAGTCTTGGAATGCTTAACTCTTGAGTGCTTGACTTGATATCATGAATTCTTAATGAAATATTGATTTGAGACCTCATTTATATAGGAAATCCATTTAATATCCCATTAATTGGGTCCTAGAAGCTGAAATTCATGAAATTTGAACTTCAAACCTAGATTTTCCTGCTCAAAACCCTAAAAAGGGGCCAAATGGGACTCATACACCACACTTGGTGTATGGGTCCCACCTGGGTAGGACTCATACACCCAAGGTGGTGTATGGATCCCATAGGGACTTTTTAGGTGGCAAAAGTGTTAGGGTGTTAAGAAATTAAGTTTATTTGTTGATATTGCTGAGATTTTGATTGAAATATGCCTTGGGATGCATAATATAGGGTATTATGTGCCTATTAAAGATGATATAAAGGTCATCAATGCAAGAGGACTCAAAATTCAATGTGAAAGTATAAATAAACACATTTTACAACATTAAATTAAGGAAAAATAGGTCATTTTAGCTTTAAAAGGGACCTAAATTCAATGTGAAAGTGTACAACATGTTACAACACTAGATTAGGTCCATTTAGTTTACAAGCCTCCTAAATTTAATGTGAAGGTGTAGATAAATACACTTTACAACACTAAATTAAGGAAAAGTTAGGTTTATTTAGCTTAAAAAGGGCCAAAGACCTAATCTGAATGTGTAAAAACACATTACAACACTAGATCAAGATGATATTAATTCCAATTTGTCATTAATTACTCCCAAATCAAGCAAGGAAAAGGAATAATTTTTTTGTTATTACATTTATCCCCCACTTTAGTGAGAGGAGGAACTTGCTTCAAACTCACACTAAAGTAGACATTCAATAGCAGTCCAAGTGTACTAATGCAGATGAAATAGGATGAAAAAGATCGAAGGAGGTGGCCAAGCCCTCAAGATACAAGATCCTATGTCAAACCGACATAAGCAAAAAGGGATGCACACACGGTGAAATATTTATAGAAAAAAAAAGATACACAAATATACAATTCCAAAGATATGAAGACAAAAGGAAAAGGTATATCAAGCTTCAAATATTTGTACAATGTGATGTACATCAGATCTAGGTTGTTTTTTTCTGAAAATGCACGCTCACTCTGAGGCAACGAAACTTCAGGGTGTCCAATGGGTGAGAATCCAAAGTGATGGCTTACAAGTGGAACATGGTGTCCACTATGCAAACCAAATACATGCTCACAAGGGCTAGTGGAACCTTAGGCCATCCACTAGGTGAGCCCCCAAACACGAGGCTATGGGAAAGTGATGCCTAAGTTCAGAACACATACACTAACCATACCAAAAGCTATATCTCTTGATAACTTTGATAAGACGCCACATAATAATGATCTTTGAGCTTAATGAGACAAGAAAAACTTCATATGCTTGGAGCTCATGAACAAACAAAGAACTTTAAGCTTCATAAGGAAAGATAAACTTTGTATTCTTGGAACTCATGAACAAACAAGATGGAACCACAGGGAAGAAAAGTGTGTTATGTGAGGTGGCCATATAACCGATGTTGTAAACATGAAATAGTATAAGGAATGTTCAAAGGGATTTTTCTTAGATCATGTAAGGTTTCTTCTTAGGGGACATCATGCTTAATGTCTCCAAGAGAGGAAAAATCAAAGAAATATCACACTCTCAGTGGAAATCAAGCCTAATGACACCACCAAGAAAGGGACACATCACAAGAATAAAGAAAATTGCATAGTGAAACATGAGTGTCGATGTATACCCCCACTTTAAAGAAGTTGCTAACACCATTGTTGTGAGAAATTTCTTTAAAGTAGAAGTAGATATGAGAGCTTATTCAGAAAGTTGTATGCCAAGTCAAATGTTTCCAATAATCCATGTCATGAAAAGGGGAAGGGGTTTCCCCAAAATGTATAACTTGGTACATCACATATGAGTCAACTTTAGGCATGTCGCCCACATCCCAAGATTTATCTTATATGAACATGAAAGGAGGTCAACTAGCCAAAGGAGACAACGACAAGTGGCATACAAGGACAAGGCTAACTAACCCCTTTCCCCCACTTAGAAAGGACAAAGATGAGATAAATAGGATGAAAATAAGTGTCAATTAGAAAAAAATAGGTTGCTCAACACAAGGAAAAGCACAATATTCCTTAAGATGTTGAATTATATTACATAAAGCCTTACATTCATTAGTAGCATGACTATGAACTCTATGATATGCGAAAAATGAAATCTTTTAGTAAAATTTCTTTCATGTTCTTGGAGGGAGAGATATCAAATGATCTTGGAGGAGTCTCTAAAAGATACTCTCCTGATCAATAGAAGATGTTCCTTTATTTTGTGACAAAGATATCTCTTCCTTAGTACAAGGTGTCATACCTACACAAGACTCTTTAGATTGTAAGATTTTGTTCTCTCCTTGAAAGGAGGATGTTAAATCTAAAAAATTCAAATCATTAGTGTTTTGTGAGATGACATTGACATTAAGTGAATCAAGTCTACTAGTGTCTATTAGTTTAGGATGCACTATTGTTAAATCGGGCTTAGAAGAATATTTTGTAAGAGTGTTGATATTGAGTGAAGGCTTGTTTGTTTCTTTCGAAGGAAAATAACCAATACCATTAGTCTTTTCTTATGTGTGAGGCTCTATAGGGACATAGATACCTTGTTCTCTAAGACCACATACTTTTCCACTGTAACCAAGTTGTTTTATCATTTCATAACCATTTCCATAAAGATTCTTCATTTCTTTTGGATTTGGCGGTTGTTGATAGTCTATCTCATCAAATTTTATCTTATAATTTGCTTCTTCTTCTAAAGTGGTTGAGGTGGATGCTTTCGAAAGTTCTTCCATTTTTTTGTTGAAATTACCACTTTTTATTTTCCCTTTTTAAAATAATTTTTTATGATCTTGTATTCTCCCATGAAGGTTCATTCAAAATATAAGGAACCCCAATCATCTTCTAATAACTTTGTGATTTCCTCAATATGTTTTTCTTTGTCTTTTTGTTGCACGGATTCTACTTGTGTAGTTGGTGTTGATATTTTACAAGGATTTTCCTTACCTTTCTCAATGTTCAAGCAACTATTTGGTTTAGGTTCAACTTTGAGTGTGTACACATTGTTGTTATAGACATCACTATACGATGAAGAGTAGAAGGAACCCCATTCATTGCATGAATCCAAGTTCTACCTAAAAGAAGGTTGTATGAAATATCATGAGGCATAACATGGATTGGTGTTTCTAATGTGGTATTTCCAGTTGTAATAGGTAAAGTGATCACAACAAGTGGTTGTTTCCCTACATTATGTATAAGCGTCAATTTTCACCCCTAATGCAAATTCCCCTTTACCCCCTTACACTTTAGAAAACCTAAGGTGGAGGCTTAATTCCACTTAAGCATGTTGCTCCCATCACACCTGGCACCTTGTTTGTGTGTTGTTGGAGGCGTTTCTATCGGGGATTCCCACATGATGCGCAAACGTCTGCGTGATGCACTTACATCCCTAGAAAATTCTTATGTTTGGAGTTTGTAGAGATGTTACACTTCCTACTAGGAGTCAAAATGTAACACCTCCCTTCGGTTGAATGACTTGAATATGGCCATTTTTCATCCTTTTCCTTCGTATTCTTCACTCTCTCATCCATTCTCAAGTTTTGGCAAGATCAATTTGAGCACCCTCTCCCTTCCATTCATTCATTCAAGCTTTGTAGTAGCACTTTACACTCCATTGCAGCAACCTACAACTCCATCATTCTGATAGTGCAAGCACAAGACAAACACCATTACAGTAGAGGCTTGAGTTCCTCTCATTTTCTCCTCTACAAGCCTTGAGCACTTTGGATGGAGGTGGTAAGCTCCTCTTATCTTCTATATCATTTTGGTTGAGTAAGCACGTCCTTTTTTGTAGTGTATTTTGTTTTTGTAGCTTGTATTATCTTCTTTATCACATTATTTCTATCATTGAAAACTTGGTTGTCCATGGAGGTGGAAACACCAAAATGGGGGTCTAATTGAGGAAAACCCCTAAACAACCCCCCAAAATTTTCCCACTTTTTTTATGTGTAGGTGGAGAAATCTTGGAGCAAGCTAGCGAGAATATTGTTGTGCAAAATCATCTTCGTCACCCTTGTGGTAATTTACTTCCTTTATCATGTTCATCTGTACATTTCACTCTTCTTAGTATTGTTCTTCACTTCCCGAAACTTCTAAATTAGGTTGTTAGTCCTTCTTCTAGAATTTAACATCGTCTCTCTAGTTTTCTAGTTGTACGAATGTCAGCACACTTGTGAGACACCAGTGCATCGTGTTGTCATCCCAGAACTGCACTTCTATCCTCTAACAAAGAACTATCTAAGACACAGAGTTGACCTTCAAGATCAACTCACCTAGTCTCCCCTTAACTCTTGGGTTTGCAGAGTGATCAAAGGACTTCATAGTCCTCATCATTATCATCTTGTCTATCCTAACCTTCCTTTAAACTGAGGTAAGTTAGGGAAGTGATACTGCTCTTGGCCTTAAATGACCTAGGGCCTTGCAATGGTTGGTCCTCCTCTCTTACATTTTTGGTGAACCCAACATGAACCATTTTGGTTCCGTTTTGCAATACTGAAATTCCCTTTCCTTGTATCCTAGGAGTGTTGTCGATGTGAGTGTTGTGAGTCTTTCACTTTGCAACCCAACCTATGACCCTAGTAGGCATACTTGGAAGGTCCTGATAGTGTTGTACAATGAAACCTTAATTGGGTCACTACCTTATCTCATAGATCTTAGGAGGCTCTATAAAAGTATTGTTTGGTGTGCACAATGAACTCTTTCTTAAATCAACCTATTCCCTTTGCATAGACTGTGAGTAGTGGTACTAGCATAACCTTCACCTCATAGGACCTATCAATGGGCTTTAATAGGGAACCATCTCCTCTTTACATTTTGGCAAGGATAAATGGGAATACTATAGTAGGTGTTCTCATTGATCTAACATATCAAGTGAATATCATAACTGAGGAGATCATGTTGATTAACTTCCTACATAAGGATGGGTATGATGCACCTGAGAGTACCGTCTGCACACACGATGAAATTTTTTTACCTCCTATAGGGAGTATTGTCTTGTCGGTCCTCGTTGGACCTAAATATGTGAGCCTTAAATTTGACATCATCCTAGGGTCTGAACTCTTTAGGGTGAAGTTAGGCATCCCCTGGTTGGTAGCTATGAATGCAGTTCCCTCAGTTGTGCACAAGTGTTTGAATTTTTTTCATTGAGCTTCAGTACATGTTATCCATGATACTGGTTATCGACCATCGGTTGCACATGGCTTCTATACCATACATTACTTTTGGCCTACATCCCTCAGTCCTCTCCTACCTAGGAAGGACCTCGTATATAGCACATATCAAAACTATAAGAAAGGGCATGCTAAGCCAAAAGTAAGATATCCTCCTTTGCCTTATGCCATTTTGCATAGGGCTTGTTTGAAAGCGAACAGTAATATCGCCAAGGCACATAGGAGATGAGAAGAGAAGTGATCCTGAGATCCTCTTTCTTCCTCTTTCATTGTTTAGCCCGATGCTTCCTCTTGCCCCACTGTGGTACCATCTGTCTTGTGCTTGTGAGAAAATCCCATGGTGCCCGCTTGGCGAAAGGCCAACCATCATGATTTTGAGCTTCCTATCTTACCCATGGAGCCTAGGCCCATTTTCTATCATAGACAAAAATCCCCCCATGGAGAGTCCTCTTTGTCTCAGCCTCTCTGGCCTCCTACTATTCCTATCCCTAAAACATTGAACGAAAAGAGGCCCGCTGCCAAGGCGCTGGAGTTGATTTCTCCTACCATTTTTGAACTTGCTCCTTTTGCTCCCATTCAGGAGTTCATACTTCTGCTAGAAATAGTTGTAGAGGATACTCCCATGGTTGAGCAGGAACCTTCTGTCCCTTTGCAAACCTTGGCTTCTGCTTCCAAGATTTGTAGAAACTACCTTGTGGGCAAGCGTAAGCACCGACAAAAGGCTCTTCTAGCTTAGCAAACCTCCTTACAGAAGAAGGAGGAGGAGATAACCGTATCTCCTATTATTTCTTCCTCTCTCCCTTCTTTTGTCCCTATCCAAACTAGCTCTGAATCCCTTCTGGCTTGCGCCGTGAATGCACATGTGTCTAGAAAGGTGCAAGTGTTTATCACTCCTTCTATGGATCCGCCCTTGTTGACTCTTGTCTCAAAGGTCTCACCTTTCCCAAAGCCCATGGATATGGTTAATACTTCAGTTTTATCCACTATGCATCTTTCCTCTTCTCACTTGACCCTCCTTGCTTCGTCTGTTGGGAGTTCACCTCCTCCAATGAAGAAGAAGGTAATGTGTGGCCCCTCCAGCAATAAAGGATGTAAGAAGAGCCACCTTCTTCAAAATTTGGTCATGTGCTGACTTGTTTTGTCTTGGTAAAAGAACCAGTCTCAACCTCCCTTGAGTTTGTCACTACTCTCGACTCTCTCGATGACTCTAACGGTGAACCTCAGGTTCAAACTCCTCCATCCACTGAGGTAAAACATGGCACCCCCGTCAAGTGTATGTTTAACTTGGTGGATGAAGTTTTGACCTTGTCAATGATCTTCACAAAGTCATTGACCTTAGACCCACAAGAGTTGAGCAATAAAGACCTCACAAGTCCCTCTACCTTGGCCCTTGTCTTGGGAGGATCGGAAGCTCCTCCCCTTAGCATTACACCATTATAAGCTCGTCATCCTCCCCCTACAATGATCTAGAGTGGGAAGCCGATGACCTTTTGGTTGACCAGTGTTAGGGGGAGACCCTCTTCTTGATCTTTAGATTAGATGTGTGTGTGTTGTGATGTGCTTCCCCCATAACCATGCTATATGTGCCTGGATGACCCTTGTCACCCCTATTCGTGCTTGGATACAAGCATGGTGTTTGTGTTGTAAACCTTCCTCTATGTGTATCTTCATTCTTCCATGTTTGTGATTGGCTTTCGATAAATTTGGGATAATGCAAAGCGTCGGGAGCATTTAGGCCTCCTTCCATGTTGACCCAATTTTTTAATTTTTACTTTGTCTTCCGTGCATTCTTCCAAATCTGGTTGGGCATTGATGATCTTTCACCTCAAACCACGGTTACCTATTATATTCATAAATAAAAGAAAATCTGACCCCACAAAACTAGATCCCCATATGCCCGTTGGGTGTACTCTCTTTTCTTTTGTCTAATTTTGATCTTTCTCTCTTCTTTTCTTGAGTTGTCCTTCTTATGTATGACAACTCCACTTCTACACTATTTGGTCTTTAGAAAGTGCATTCATTGCAAAAATGAATCCTTCATCAAGACCCTTCATATGTTCCTTCTCTAGAGTCATATTCTTGACTTGAAACCCTAATGGAACATGTTTCCTTCATCATGGGTTCGTAAAGAAAGGAATTGGGAACCTTCATCTGAAGCGGGAACAACTTTGATCTTCCCCTTGTATGGGTGCATATCCTTCCTTTTGAATTCCTTGATGAAGTGAACATATTTTGAAAGGATTCCTTGATGATGAATTGATTCGAGAAGGAAGATAGTAGATTTTGAATAGAATGTCCCTTGAGTGGACCCATCCTCTTCACGTTGGGTTCCCAAGGGACCCCTTCGAAATCCTTCATTGAGTTCTATGGCATCTAGCTCAGGGGCAGCTCAACTAGACCACTTTCACATCTTGGTATCTAAGTCTGAGGGCAGCCCAACTAGACCTTCTTCACATTCCTGCTTCTAGCTTGGGAGCAGCCCGACTAGGCTTTATTCAGACAGTGCATCCCTTGAGTGGACCCTCCTTCCTTTTGAAGGGTTCTTGAGGGACCCCTTTGAAAGTCTTAAAACTTAGCGATGGTCTACATGACTGTTTCATCACCGGCTGCATGGTCGCTTCCTAATGTGTTCTATCTGGGGGTAAACATGTCGCCCTCTCTGACTCTGTGGAGTCCCCTTTGCGCAATATCCCTCATGTGAGATTTCTTGGAGGATATCTTCCTTACAGGTCTGCAGTTCTATAAGGTGCTCTTCCTGGTTTCCTTCATGTGAGAGTTCTTGAAGGATACCTCCCTTGTAGGACTGCGAGCCTGTGAGGCACTTTCGTTCTTTAGCTTCATAGTTTCGTGCAACTATGAAGTCCTATCCTACACTTTCGAGTTTTCTAGATCATGCTCTACTTCCTCATCGGTTCAGGTATACATTTCTTACCTTGTCACCTTCTTACTACTCTACTTTACTGAAGCACTTATCAGTACTCATGCTTGCTAAAGTAGACGAAATATGTATAAGCATGAATTTGCACCCCTAACGAAAATTCCCCTTTACCCCCTTACACTTTAGAAAACCTAAGGTGAAAGCTTAATTCCACTTAAGTTCGCTGCTCCCATCGCACTTGGCACCCTATTTGTGTGTCGGTGGAGGCATTTCTATCGGGGATGCTTGCATGGTGCATAGACATCCACGTGGTGCACTTATGTCCCTAGAAGATTCCTATGACTAGAGTTTGCAAAGATGTTACACTTCCTATTGGGAGTCGAAATGTAATGCCTCCCTTCAGCTAACCAACACAAATATGGTCATTTTTCATCCTTTTCCTTTATATTCTTCACTCTCATCCATTCTCAAGTTTTTTCAAGATCGATTTGAGCACCCTCTCCCTTCCATTCATTCATTCAAGCTTTGTAGCAACACTTTACACTCCATTGAAGAAACCTACCACTCCATCACTTCGATAGTGCAAGTGTAGGACAAACACCATTGCAACAGAGGCTTGATTTCCTCTCATTTTCTCCTCTACAAGCCTTGAGCACTTTGGACGGAGGTGGTAAGATCCTCTTATCCTCTCTATCATTTTGGTTGAGTAAGCATGTATTGTTTTGTCATATCTTTTGTTTATGTAGCTTGTATTCTCCTCTTTATCACATTATTTCTATCATTGCAAACTTGGCTATCTGTGGAGGTGGAAATACCAAAACAAGGGTCTGACAGAGGCAGACCCCTAAATAGCCCCCCAACATTTTCTCACTTTTTTGTGTGCAGGTGGAGAAATCTTGGAGCAAGCTAGTGAGAATATTGTTGTGCAAAATCATCTTCATCACCCTTGCGGTAATTTACTTCCTTTATCATATCTATCTATACATTTCACTCTTCTTAGTATTGTTCTTCACTTCCTAAAACTTCTAAATTAGGCTGTCAGTATTTCTTCTAGAATTTAACCTCGTCTCTCTAGTTTTATGGTCATACCGATGCTAGCATACTGCACTATCATCCCAAAACTGCACTTGAGTCCTCTAATAGAGAACTATTTGAGACACAGAGTTGACCTTGAAGATCGACTCACCTAGTCTCCCCTTAACTCTCAGGTTTGCAAAGTGGTCGAAGGACTTCACAGTCCTCATCATTCTCATCCCATCTATCCTAACCTTCCTTTAAACTGGGTTAAGTTAGGGTAGCCATACTACTCTTGGCCTTTCGTGACCTGGGGCCTTTTAGTGGTTGGTCCCCCTCTCTTACATATTATCAAATCCCTTAATAGATAAAGAGTCAGATTGAATTTTTTATTTATCCATGCCAAGCCTATCCAAAAGGGTTACACTACACACATTAAGGGTTGAGCTATTGTCAACAATGTTTCGCTTTATGCCTCTTCATTTATAGATAATGATTACCATGAAAGCATCATTTTTATTTTGCACTTCAAAGGGGGTAGTTCACATTGGTGGAAAACAATGTCAACATTTATTCCTTGAATTAGGGCTTCTATGTCATTTGGTTGCACATTAGAAGGGATAGGAACTTTTTTTAAAGCATTTTGAATCATGTTATGGTAGTGAGGGGATGCTTGAATAAGGTCCCACAATGATATCTTAGTAGTAGTATTCTTTAGATGTTCGACAAGATCATACTCATTTCCATGGGGAGGACCCGATAAGATAGGGTTGGGTAGCATAGGATTAGGCAATGGGAGGGATGTTGAGGGTGTTTTTCTTGGTTATAGATTTTTCCTTGTGTTATATGTATGAGCAACAATATTATGACTCAGCTACTACGACACATTATTCTTAGGTGGGTAGAGGATAAGTTCGGGTTTGTTTTGAGTTTGAGGTTTGTGTGAAGGTGGGTAAAGGATTAGAGGATT
This sequence comes from Sequoiadendron giganteum, assembly GCA_007115665.2. NCBI lineage: Eukaryota > Viridiplantae > Streptophyta > Pinopsida > Cupressales > Cupressaceae > Sequoiadendron > Sequoiadendron giganteum. Next base: position 509,138,460 of record CM021101.1, on the reverse strand, counting down.
CTTAGGATGTACCATAGGGTATGTAGGATGTTTGATAGTTAAGGTGGATTTAATGGACACTTGTGCATTCATAACCTTAGTCGTCTTGGTTTGATGTATTTATAATAAAGGGCAATCTAGTATCATATTTTCACCATAATCCAAGGAAGTCACATCACTATTATTGTCATTTTCTTGGACCATGATATCCTCCCTAGGAGGAGAGTTTTTAGGAGATCTACAAACCAAATGTTCTTAAAATTCAAGGATTGGTTCTTCCAAAATGACTTCATCACAAGTAGGGGAATGATCAATGGTTAAATTTTCTTTTTTATCAATGATGACATTCTCTTGTTCAATAATGCTTTTCCTAGGGGAAGAGAGACACATAAGATTCTCACGACTCTCTGTGGTTGTATTTTCTAACACCAAAACATCTTCCTCACAACCAAGAGAGATACTAGGAGAAGAAAAAATGCAATTGTCATGATTGTCCATAATTTCATTCCTTTGTCCCATAATATCTTCCAAGATAGGATAGGTAGGGGAAGGAACATAAAGAGAGTTATTATAGACCTTAAAGATTTGATTATCTAACACCAACATATCTGCATAATTTACAAAATTATCACAAGAGGGGAATATGTTGGGAGATGAATGTAGACTAGATGAAATTTCAATGGTTTGTTGTTGTGTTATGTGATAGTCATGATTACTTATTGTTATGTCCTCTTGTCAATCAATATCTTGTCCACTAAGAGAGGTAGAAGGAGAGAAACAACTAGGACTCTCAAAACTCTCATTGATTTGTTCTTCTAACACTAAAATATCTTCTTCACAAATAGGAGAGATACTAGGAGAAGAAATAATATGATTGTTATGATTATCCACTATTGTATTCTCTTTCACTAAAACACTCTCATAGGGAGGGGATATGAACTATTTATTAGCATGCCTAGAAAGGAAAGGTACGAACATTGTTTGAACAAAAATGAAAATCACTTCTAACCATTTTATGCAATGCTTCAAGAATGTAAACAATGTATATCCAAAGACAAAAAGTGCTTTTATCCAATGTATGCAAAACTTGAAGAATGCAAACAATATATGTCCAAAAATGAAAAGTTTATCAAAATTATGATTTTTTTTATGAATGTAAACATTGTATATGCAAAAGTGAAAAGTTCTTTTATCCGTATGTTGCAAAGTTTTAGAAATGTGAACATTTTTAGATCTGATGATTTTTTCTATTGAAATGATTTAAAAAATGACTACCCTAAATTGATGTTTTTGAACTAGATGCATAAAACAAAAGTTACCAAAACTTTTTAGATTGATACTATATGTTACCAACAAGCTTAGGAAGCACAAAAATGAATTTTTTAATGTTGTAAAAGGAAGTTTAAAATCTGGACAAGGACTAAATCATCGAGAGGGGTGTATGAGTCATAGTTAGGGTTTTTCACAATTTTTAGAAAATTTGAAGTGTTTTCTATGTTATTTTGGTTTGGATGGTGTCTGAACTAAATGCAAATGCAGATTTTAGATGATTTTCAATGATGCAAGATGAAAAAATGCAACCTATATGCACTTTCACTAATACAATATTTTGAAACCCTACATGCAAATTAACTAGTGCAAACCTTAATGCAAACAATATCTAAGATGATGGTGCACTCCAAATTACAAAATGAAGTGTTCTAATGTCAAATTCACCAAAATGTAAGATAGAAAATGGTTGTCGCTATAGTTTAGGACCTAGGACAAAAAAAATTCTATACTCCACATTCAAGGATGCCCTAGAGATCTTTCATAACCCAATTTTATTGCATATTTATTTAAATATATAAAATTGAATTATTGATGGAATTCAATTAAATATTAAATGGAGATTTTGGAATATTCAAAAAATTGAATGAAAGGAGTTGACTAATGTTGACTTTTATGAATTTTTGAAAATTATTTTATGTGTCATCAAAAATTAAACATTACTAATCAATTTGCAAGTGTAAGTGTGTGCAATTGCAGGGTGATAGGTTGAAGGATGATAACACGGTTGAAGTAGGATTGTTTAGTCAAATCAAATAGTAATCCAATTGGAATCTAGGAGCACACACCACAAATGCAATGAAGACTTGAATTTGAACTGATTTGCATATATAAGAGAACAAAATTTTCCTGATTGGAATTGTTTCAGTGCTTGAAAATGAATGGTTTGTAGATTAAATTGTCTATTCAAAATTTTTGATTTGAAGGAAATGGAAATGAGCATTTGTAAAGAAAATTATTTCCTTTAGTGTAAGAAATATATATATATATAAAGATGCTCAAAATGAAAATTCAAGCTTCTTACCTTAAATGATAATGTATGAAACCTATAACCCATTCCAAAATAAGTAGCTTGTATGTGATTGCATATATAAATATATATATATACATATATATGTGTGTATGTAAATCAAACACACATATATATCTACATATATATATATATATCCATATATATATAAATATATAAAAAAATATATACATGTACATTATTAAAAAACATGGAAGTGTGAACTATAATGCTCCACCAAGAAACCCCAAAGGACAACACATCAACTAACAATTATGAAGCAATTTTTGTTTTAAAGAAAGTGAATCAACATATAGATCATACTAACAAGAACATAGAATGTAAAATACATATACATTTTCACTGACTATGTCCTTTAGGGTATCATGACTGCATTACGAACATAACAATTAACCAACCTAAACATACATCGTAAAGTAAACAAAAATAAGGACTCATTTACATCCACTGCATTACAAGAATTAAATTTATATATTTTCACAGATACAACACCATTCAAGAGCATAAAATATGAACCAAAGAATACATATACAACTTCCCATACATCCATGGTAGATCCTTACGCTGCTTACAAGTTACATCAAATATTCCATTATAATAATGGTAATAATACATCAGATACATGATCAGATACAACTGAAATGATTACGTTACATAACATCAACGCTGTCTCAAGCTTGGTACAAGATCTAGAATCTCTACACGAGGTACAACATCAATGCTCACAAAAATCAACTAGGAACCCAATGGAGTGTGTAGCACATTCCACCAGACCATGTGGAACCCTAAGTTCCACCCCCCATGCTAGGAGATGACAATAAGGACCCACTACACAAGCAATCAAGCAGACAAGGCTAACATGACTCAGACATACAATTTACCACAAACTTCACATAACAGTGACTCTAATTCTAGAGGTACACAAACAATAATGGGGAACAATGACTTGGCAATGCTAGGTTGCTAAAAGGAGGAGATTCATCACATATATTGCTATGGGTTACCCTAGTGAATCTTCCTAGGCTACTAGACCCACATCTTGGGTTACCCTGGCCACTTACACCAAACATTGGCCCCCATACAAACTCATGTAGGGTCAACATACCTTTCAAGAGGACAAGGAAGTTAATATTTCCATTCCAAGCCTTCCCACTCATCTCAAGCCTAAACGAGCACTTGAGCCATGAGTGAGGCATTACCATTATCTTGATTAAGGTGAACTACCTAACTCCCTAATTTATTTTAGATTATCATTGATTAAATAAACTCTCAATGAGTTACCCTAGCACCAATTTGTGCACCAGCCCCCATTGAGAGCCACTCCCCCTACTAACAAATAGAAGACCCAAACATATCCAACCGGGTAAAGCCATTTGCACAAAATCACAAATCACATGAAGCAAGGCTTGAACCCTCTCACACACCAAAAATAAACAAGAATAATGACTACACATTGCATGGCTAAAACTCTCATGAACATAATTCAAATACATAACCAAAATCTTCCAATATGGACAATCATAAAACCACAAACAACATACTTTAAAATGAAACAATCATAAAATTCATCATGCGGAAGAACTCCCCCTAGCCCCTGGAAGACTACCAAAAAACATTTTGCATAAAATATTCCCTTACAAAGCCTACCACCAAAACAAATCAATGTCACATTCTAACAAAAGTAATCAATAATAAATTCATCTAAACAATGCATCCAAGGAAGACATTATTTGCACATTATCCTACATAAACATCAATTAAACCCTGCAATCAAGAAATTATCCTATATAATCAATTCAACTACTCGAGGATTATGAAGACATCTAGCCTAAATTAACAGACAAAAGAGATGATCTAATTCAATTTATTTAAATAAATCCTTTTATCACCTAAATATAGTTTAATCAATTTATTTTCTTTTCAATACAATTTTATAATTTTTCTCTATATAATTTCTCCATAACTATTGACATTTATAATTAACTATAAAATAACCATAAGGAAATAAAAACCCTCATTTACCTTAAGAATACATCAAATCTCCTTTGCTTATTCTTTTCTATTACCATGATTTCCTTTACCAACTATATTGCCAATTAGAAGTAAACTATTATAAAAATTATATGGGTCTTTCTTTTATTCCTAATAAGGTCCATAAATTTATAATAGATCTTTAACTATATTATTATTGAATTCATAATTAAAAATAGTAAATATCTGATCATATTATCCATACTTACCCCTTTCTAGTATTACTAAAATACATTTTCTCTCTTACCATAGAATTTATATCATAAAGTTTCTTTGAAACAAGACATCAATCTTCCCCTTTTGAAAAAAAAGTCTCTACCATTCACTTCAAATAATATACATTGATCTTAATACTCTTGGGTGTCAATATTTAAATAGCGTAGATTCTTACATACTAAGAAATATTTCAAGTGAAGGCTCAATTCAATGAGCTAAATTTCTCAACTCTGATAGAAATTTTGAAGTGAATGCATGCAATAATTTTTATATGAACTTATCAAAATATGCCTGATAATTTGACACTTAAAATATCGAGGAAGAGGAAAAATTTCAGAATTCAGTTATCTCTATTATTTACTTCAGTTACAATTTGGATAAGGATATATAAAACTTGAGGGGAATCGACTATTAGGCACTCTATTTTTTTCTCGAAAGATAATTCAAAGAAAAAAATAATTCATGGAATGATGAGGAGACATATCACATTCACAAACCACAAATTATCCATCGAATGGGAGACCAAGCGGATATCGAAAGCCAAGGTTATGGTAATTTGCATGCCACAATTTAGACATAGCCATACATCGAATACCTCAAAATAGGATTATCAATATGAACTGAAAGCATATTAACATATGTAAAAATAAACCGGTATTCAAAACCAAAGGAAATTCAGCCTATGGTGCATGCAAAGAAGACACAATCATAGATTAAGGCAAGAACTCGGCCTGGAATGAAATGAAATGATTGTGAATAGAAAAGAATACAAAGTTGGAGGAATTGGCTTGGCGAATTAAGGCAATAGGGTATTTCCAGATTCAAGACTTTTACTTAATGCTACAGAAGGGAAGAAGATAGAATCAATTATCTGCCACGATAATGAAAATTTAGCAATTGCATTCGGTCTGTTAATCATGGACCTCATGTAGCTAATAGCATTGTTAAGAATCTCTGAGTATGTTATGGTTGCCATGTTGCATCTAAATTCATCTCCAAGATTGTTGCAAGAGAAATTGTTCTGAGAGATGTGAACCATTTCCATCATTTTAAATAGGGAAAACATTCTGGTGCAGAATATTGGTGACGCTAAATAATACAAACTGAAAAATAGACTTGCACTATAATAAGATGCACTAGTTATCAAGGCATCGTAGGCTTTGTTGGTTATATCCAAATAGATTTGTTTTAAGATCTTTAGAAGAATTCTTCAAGAACACATGAGATGCAAGGTACAAAGCTTTAGATTTTGTGTTGTGGGTATTCATCATCGATATTCCAATATGTCTTAATATCCATACATAACAAGTAGAAAAATATAGAGATAAACAAAATAACCTATTTGATATTCGTTTCATAGAGTAGGAAACTTGAGTTCAATTTGAACACTTATATTCTCTTAATCTCTTTTCTATCCAAATGAATTAAATAAGTATTATTTTTAATAGGAATAAAAAGGAACCTGGTGTTGAGTTGAAGGTCTTGAGTCTCTTTCCATCAGCATACACACCACCATTCTCTCACAATTTTGTATCACCCCTTGACCTCTCCTGACCATAATAAAAAAGGGTCCATTTAAGTTGATCTCTAAACCCTGGACTCCATTGCTTTTCCCCCCATATTTTCTTGTCGACCCCTCTCATTTCTTCCCCCAGAAAACAAAAAAATAAAAATCCCCAGAAGATATTCATTTACAAAAAGAAATCTTTTTATTTATTTTCCAAAACATAAATCCAAAAATCTCATAAAAAATCCAATAGGCTTCAATTTCTTTTTTGACAACTAGTTCAAAGACGTGCATGCCCTTGCATGAAATTTTTTTCCATATTTTTAATTTTTTCTTTTTCTTTATCATTTATCTTCATCCGAAATTAATATTAATTTTAAATTTATTTTTTCCCATGAAACTTTCCTCGCAAATTAAATTTATTAATTAAAACTTAACATTAACAATAATTTATTTAATATTTAATTATGAAAACACTTTATAATTTAATTATTTAATTATTTAATTATCCAAACACAACATATACAGCCACTTAACAACATAGTTTATTTAATTATATATTTAATTCTAAATCAAACAACAACTTTAATAAACAATTAATTTTAACACTACACATTAGAAACACTCACCCAAACAAAATTAATCAAATATCAAGAAAGTTGAATCATGGAGGGGAGCTACATCCTCCCCCTAAGCTTCAACTTGCTCCTAGAAGTCACAAGATTAGAGTAAAACATGCACATGTTAATTCTAGAACTCGTTAAATACTACCATGTTCACCTTTCCATAACATAAATACAAGAAACATCAAATAATCAAACAAACCAAATATCAACAAGGACAAAAAAATGAAAATCAATTGACCATGAACACAAACACGACTGACGAGTGACTGAATTTGTAATCATCCTCATCGAGGATGATGGCAAGGTTAGGGGACCTTTTGTCATCTTCATTTTCAACAACATTTCCATTGGGTTTTAAGGCATGCTCAAACCTGACAATTTAGGTGGAGTCGATGCTTGGTACCTACAATCTACATCAAACAAACTATTAAACAACATATATATCAAACAATCAAACACACCGTGAGAGGAAATCACAACATAGTAGGGTAGTCATGAATGAGTAATGTTATACTGTCCC
>CM021101.1:509119111-509131122 GCA_007115665.2 Sequoiadendron giganteum | reverse complement strand
CATAATTACATCCTCATGATCTAACTCAAATTCATCCATTAAATTGTTGAATTTCTGCAAATTATTACTTGTTGATTCACACTTTGTACCACTGAACTTTGGTAGCTCATTTTTTACTTCAAATGGAATGACATTTGGGTAACCACAAATACCATGAAAATTTATGGCCATGTATCTTTCAATGCTAAAACTTCTTTTATTATATGGCAAGGGCTACACACTTGGATGCATATATTGATGATTCATTTTCTTATACCCTTACAAACCTTTTCCTATCAACTTTAGAGTTACATAGGGCACCTCAAATTTTCTTTTGCAACATGACCTTAAGCCTTCACAATGTAAAATTTTATCTCAACTTGCTTAAGACCTTCTAAACGATTTTCTTCAAGAATATTGCATACTTCACTTCATATTAAATACTACAATCTAGCAATACAAAAACATGCGAGCCAATTTCTACTATTCCCTTTCTTAGTGATTATTTTCACTTAATAAGGAATCAAAAAATTTCAAGACTTTCAAGTATGGTTTTCATATATAAATTTTGTTTTTGAAAACCAAATATGGAGAATACCTAGATATGTTACAGCTTCTACAAACTCTTTTTCCTAACTGGAAATCTTTGTATATTTGAAATGTTATTCACATCTTCACTAGGTTCTTGAGACAAAGTCGCCACCTCTCTTCATAGAGGACTGAACTTCAAGCATTATGAAGCTCTTTTTTTAAAAAAAATGAATTTCTCTCTAGGTCTTTTCCCACAACAAATTCACACAAATTTTTTGAATTTTTTCTGCAACAAACTTACTTCCAAGTCTAAAAATTTTAATATTTGAACAAAATGTTCAAATTCACCAAATTCTTGACACTATAATTCATAGTCTGCAACTAGAGAATTCAAAGTTGTCCCCAACAAAGTCACCATTTTTATTGGTGATTTTTCTAGAAAAACCTAACAATTCTCTAAAAAGTTGCCATCTCTTATAATGAAGAAATTGTAAGATTAGTGGCCAACACAACGAGCCTAGGATTTTGTGATCCTTACTTCTACACTTTTGGCTCAGTTAAACTAGGGAGGGTAATCCCAAATATGTTTTCATGAAATGTATACAAGTAATAACATATTTATACACATATTGATTCCTAGTTAATGCAAATAAGACCCACCTCACTAAAGATTTGGCAGTTCCTTTAAGTGAGTGACTACTTACTTGCTACGAATCAAAGATACTCCCAAACCGAATAACTCTTTGAAAAAGGATTTTAAATGAATATTTTTCTTATTTTAAGTTCATGGTTAGGTATGCTACTTACTCATTCTTTATGCAATATTTCCTAATAAATTGACCAGTGTCTCATTAATTGGAGCAACGGAGTCAAATATGCAAGAATCTATAATACATGAACTACTCAAATTAGAGATAGGTGAGTTATCTTCATACTGCTTTTCATTTTATGAAAACTCATAATGCCTAAAAGAAACACTCACTACTTACCAATCCTAAGTCATTTCTTACAAAATTCTATACCCTCTTCAAGCATTTTAAACAACTCTTTGAGTTAAAATTGAGAACATAATCATACATTCAAATGGAACCATTTGAAGATAAATTACAGCAACATTAGTATTTTCATTCATAACTTGTGAGAAATATAACATAGGAGAGTATTTGTTTCCAGACAAAGATTCAATTCTATATCAGTAGTTTATATAAAATCGATTTAAGATTTTTACATATAGGATTTCATCCCCAAGACAATCTACTAGCCTACTTATCCATATTCTATTCAAAATTCCTTTCCTAAGCTTAGCATTTACCCTAAAACCCTATTGAGACTTAAAATTTTGACCATTGTAATGATCCTAGAAATCCTTTTTATAGAATAAGGGAGCAACAAGCATCAAGCTCAATTACATTTAAATTTCATTTCATTTCAAGATCATTTGCACCAAAATTTGAGACATCCCTAGTTAGTTACATGCAAACATTGAGGAAAATGGAAGAGTAAAATACCATATTCCACATCCCCTACATGTAGGCATGTCAGCTCCTCAAAAGGAAGAATCTATTGCAGCAGCAACATTGAATCCCCGTCCTTGCCGACCAAAGAAGATTCTCCACTAGCAGCCCTAGAAAAAACATGTGTATAACCCAGCACTAGGAAGTCTAGCACCTCTCCTATACACCAGCCCAAAAATTCTCCACATCAACACTAGAAACTAAAAATCACATGAATGCTGATAGGAAAATCCTAACAAAAGGGCCATGGTGTCATCAAAAACAAAAATGGGGCATAGTCATCACTCTGAGTCGTCATCCTCAAAGGATACTATCCCATGCCCTACTTGTGGTGGAACTGGAGGAACCGTCACCACCACCTCATCAGAATCATCAGATGGTACCAGGGAGAGGGGATAATAATCACCCTCATTATCTGTAGGGCTATCAAAAAACTCACCAAAAGAATCCTAGATAAGAATTACAATACTTGCACCTTTTCTTTGTCTTGTTTTCATACTCCACCAACTCCTTCCCTTTGAATTGACTAATTCTTCTGAAACAGTTCAGTTCCTCGGGTGGTAGTTGCTCCTAACACCATAATTATTAAATTTTCTATGTCCCCTTCTATTCTTTGGTGCATCAAGATCTCCCTATGTATCAACTTCATCCTCATGAGCATTATTCTCAAACTTGAGAAAACTTAATCTCCTAGACCTTTGGACTAGCCTAACAAACTCTTTAGACTTACTCATCCTCCTAGTGACAAGAACTAGAAGACACATGTTGATTATACTCCTGAACTCAAACTCAATGTAATTTTTGAATGAGAAATATGGTAATTGATCCTTCTTATAACAAGCCATTCAAGTGTGCCAACCATTAATTCTCCAAAGAAATCTTGTGTGTGCGAGCTGACAATAATATGATTTGATCCTTTTAATCTTAACCATTGATCATGATTTAAAAGATAAATCAATGGATAGATTACTATGCAACCACTTATAATTAAGTTTAATTTTTTATTTAATGCTCTTTTAAAATAGAAAAGATCTGAGTAGATAAACATCTACTCTATACTTAGCATCAATTAAAAATTTCTTGCTATAATTACCCACTCACCTATAGCAATTATTTCTTCTTATCAAAAACAACGGGGATTGATCCTAATCTGATCTCAAAATATCAGTCTGTACACTGCCATGCTTTTTCTTCACCTTTTCCACATGTATCAATGGCTATCAGGACTTACGACCTCAATCTCAAGCATGCACCTTAAAGAACAAAGTTGAAAATAGCATAGTTTAGAAATAGTATATATTCATCCAAATTTGGAAGTATTCCAACTTTATTAGAGCCCACTGGAGCCTTTTAGAAAGTCCACATGGAACTTGCCTAATTTCCAATCAAAAGATAGAGGACATAGGCGAGGCCCTCACAGGATGGCGGGGATTGGTTAGGATTGAGCCACATCACTAGCTGTCAACTGTCAAATTCATTCTTTCATGAAACACACCTTCATCTTCAAAGCCCATCGGACCCCACAAAATGACAGGTGTCACACCACCAACTAAACCGTATGACTAACCCTCCTTACCACAGTGAAAATAGATGGGAGCACTAGGAAAATCCCTGGTGAGAACACGTGTTATGATATTTACCATTCATCATGCCTCAAACAACTCCCACTACCCTATAGAGGATCAAGTCCAACCATCAAGTAGTACTACATGGTTATCACCTGCCAACCCGTGTCCTTAAAATAACATGAATTAAACCAAGATGGGCTCATAGGGAGTGGTATAGATATGGCCATGTCTTCAATCCATTATTCATTGATCCTCTTTGAAAAAACACTAGTCATCTTTACCAAGGAGATTGGGTCCACCAATATACTAGATACATGGTTGAAGCTCGCCAACCCATGCAAATAAAATAAGAAACAATAGACCAGCACGGGCATATGGGGAATAGTCGAGATTGATTCCCATCATTTGATGGTCAATATGAAGCTTTATTTATGCACATGCCACAAAATTTGATCATAAAAAGGGGGCCACCTCTAGGTAAAATAAGTATTGACCCACAACAACAAAGGCTTGAGGATTTATGTTTTTAAAATCAAGCCTTAGATCACAAAAAATGAGGATTGAGAAGAACCTAGGGCGACCAACAAACCTAAGATTAGGGGCCAGTAAGACAATGACTACGATGGCACAAGTGATAACTTAAGTGACCAGGAATGGGGGAAACAGGTCGATGCAATTTTAAAATGACCAGGGGTTCATTTGATTTATAGGTCAATCTTGTGAAGTTTTATGGATATAAAACCCTATCACATTGATGAGAATATGACTTAAAATAAGGCACAAGGGACCAAACCAGATGTTTCACAATTTTTAGGGTGGAACCAAATTTTTTTTAGGGGTTCCATCAGCACCTTCATCTATCAAAACTCTTTTCACCTTGTTTATGTGGTCATAGACCTCAAGGTGTAAAGCACAAATATGGAATGATTAAAATGGGAGGTAATTTTTTGTGAATATGAGTTGATGGTTGGATGCTATATGTCCTACCAAGGCCTAGAATTGTTCTATATCAGTTTCAATAGGTATCGATGAGGATGAAAGAGCTTTTTCCAAGATTTATTTGTGTGCTAGAGAAACCCTCAAGCCTTAAGAGTTCTAAAATGTATATTTGTGTTGGTGTTTTCTTGAGTTGGTCTAGTAGACTAATTTGTAGGATTTGATTTTGATGGAGCTCTTGGTTGCAAAGGGTCTCCTTAGATAAAAAAAATCCCTCTTCGTGTGGTGACCCCACACTTAGGACTTACTCTATGTATAGTGATAATGGAGATATGATGGTCATCACATTTTTTAGTTCCTACAACATTGTCATAGGTGTGATTGACTTCATTGTAAACCTTTGACTTTGTAGCATCATTAACTTTATCGTAATCAGGCATCATATTCTTATATATACCCAAGCCATTGTTTCCAGGTTTTTGATCAATTTTTACCTCACCATGATCTATGAGGACTTCGATGAGATTTTAAAGTTTCATGCAGTTAAATGTTTTGTGCCATTTTTTTCTATAATATTCACAATAGTCATCATCTTTGAACCATGTGTGTTTGATTTGTGGTTCTTTGTAATGTCTTAAGTCTAGAAGTTTTATTAAGCTCGTTTTGATTTGTTTGTACAAAACTCTTTCGATTATTTCCCCAAGGGATTATATTTTCATCTTGGTGGATAATTATTTTGCCTTGGCAGTGGTCTATGTGGGGAATTAGCTTTGTGAACATTTTTCTCATTATTTTGGTGTGTGTTTGCTTTAGATGGTGTGTTTATCATAAATTTTGTGTCTACCACACCGTCATTAGTTACATTCTTATTTTTGGCCCATATATAGGGTTTGTCACTTGAACTAGATGGTTGGTGGTTGTTCTTATATATTTTCACCACTCCCTTAGTAATGATTTATCTCTCAATGTTAAGCCCTTTAGAGATGAGTTCTTAAAATTTTATTACACATTACATTCATAATTGGAAGGCAAGATATGTATTTAGATTTCTTACAATGTTTTCTACTTGTTTTTCAGGAATTAGCCATTTACATTTGCTTGCCTTGTGTCTCCATCTTTGTAGGAAAGAGTAAAAAGCTTCTCCTCTATTTTGTTTTAGAGTGTATAGTTCCTCCAATGTGATTTCTACATCAATATTGTAGGATAAATGAGCTACAATTGATCTATGATTTCTTGAAAAAAAATTATTCCTTGTGGTACATGTGAGAACCACTCTATAGCTTGTCCACCTAAAATGTGTGGAAAGAGGTGCATTAGGTATGAATCATTATATGATGCTTCCATACAAGAGATGTAGAATTATCTTATGTGTTCTTCAAGGTTACCATGTCCTTTGTATTTATCAAAATGTTGGATTTCAAAGTTTTGGGGAAAGGGTATCATTGTGATGCTTTTGTTGAATTGGTATAGACATAAGTCTTGGACTGCATAAGATTTATTTTCTTCCCCGTTTGTATGTCTTGGATTTTTTGCATTAATGTTTGGATTTGTGAGGACATGTCCATAGGATGATTATTTTGTAGTGGAGCGTAAGTGTTGTATTATGGGTTGGTGGATGAGTTATATGTCATATTTTGATATGGACTTGCATTTGTGTTGTGTGGAGTGTATTGTGGGTTTGTTTGATATTGGAGGTTTATTTTTGGTGGAGGAGGTGTATTGTATGCTTCATATTGGTATTGGGGGGTAACATTTGATTGGGGGTTTTGTTGCAGTTGATATTGAGTGTATTGCTAGTGTTGGATATTGTGTTGCAAGTTTTGTAGTTTTTGTGCTTGCAATTGTTGTGCTTGCAACTATTTTTGTTGAGCAATATCTGGTTGCTATTGTAGGGATGAAATTTTTTGTTATGAGGAAATGTTTTGATGGTGTTGATTATGTTGTTGTGGAATTTATTGGTGTTGTGGAATGGTAATTTGAGAGGATTGTTGATGTTGATTTTTTGGTGGGATGATGTTTTTTGAGTTTGGAGTTGATGTTGATGTCGTTGTGGCATGATGTTTTCCTGATTTTGATGTTGTTGAAGTTGATGCTATTGATGTTGATGTTGTTGATTTTGTTGAGGGGTGATATTTTGTTTAGTTTGATGTTGTTGATGTTGATGTTGTTAATATTCTGGATGTTGTTGAGTTTATTGAGTTTGATGGTGTTCATGTTGATGTTGTTGAGGAGATCATTGATAGATGATATTTTGTTGGGGTTTTTTTTATTGATGCATGATGTTTTTTGGGGGTTGTTGATGCATGATGTTTTTTTGGGGTTGTTGATGCATGATGTTTTGTTAGGGTTGTTGTACGTTAGGTATATTCATGTGCATGTTTTGTGAAGGTGACTTTTAAATGGATTCATCCCATATTTCATCATGTTTGGGTTTGGGAAATTGGTGTTAGGTTGACTTATGAATGTTGGGATGTTGGTGTTTTGAAAGCCTAAACTTGATTTATTCCATAGACCTTGATTATTGTTCATTGTATTTCCATATAATTTAGGTGCAATTTTTTTTGCATCTGCTCCCATCATAGTGACCATAGATTGACTTGGTATACTTGATGAAGGAGGTTTAGGTATTTTTTGTATGGCACTTTGTACCAAGGGTTCACTTTCAAGTGGGTGATTCATTGAAGTTATGTGGGTAAAGGATTGTTCTTTTAGTGTGTTAACATCAAATTTTGGGGGAATTTTAGAACCACCTTGCATAATTTTTAGCATATATTGGTTTGGATTCACTCATAACATAGCATCAAGTGCTCTAATGAGGGATGGGTCTTGAGACATTTCTAATAATTTTTTGGGAGTGAATTCTTGAGGTTTTTCGGTGATGTCTTCTATGTGAATTATTTCAATTTGATATTTTTGAGTTTTCTTTGGACTACTTGACCCTTTAGGATCATAATCAATAATCCCTAGAGTTTTTTCACTATCAATTGTGGTGGTAGGTAAGTTAGAGACACTAGGATTTTTTCATGTTTTCTTGTATTGAGACCTTGTTGTGACTGTAAAATTGTATCAACCCTAGGAGATATGAATTGTGATGTTGAATAAAAATGACTTTGTTGAAATGTTTTTGTTGCTTAAAGTTGAGCTAATAATGACACCTTAATCAGTTTTGGACCAATTTTGAATGATTGTTTGGATGAATGGACAATATGAAACCTTCAATTTTGACAAAGTTTAGACTAGATCTTTCACGTAGGTATTTTTTGAAGATAACCATTTCTTATGATAGACAAAAGAGTGTTGGAAGTTTGAGGATATTATCATTGATATGGCTATTGGCAACATGAGCATGAGCTTATATAGTTTTGTCATTTATTTCAACATTATGGTTGATGTCTAAATTGAGGTATAGTTGGTTGGTGAAGAATGAGTGAGCATGGAGATGGTAATCTAGTATAGAGATGCAGATATTTTGCTTCGATGCAAAATAGATATGTTGAATATTTGACTAAGTCCATAATATAGTTTTCGAAGTATAGTGCATCATATGTTTGGTCCACATTTATTTTACTTGAGGTATTGTTGTCTATGTTTCTAAGGAAATTTTGGTACATGTTTGAGGACCTTAAATCAAAAGTTTCATGTCTTTATGTTCTTCAATACAAAATTCATGGTTGACATTATATCAAGTTTGCTAGTGATGCTATAATCAAAACAAAGAGCATGTTTAGATTGGTTTGTATTCCATCACATAAGCATATTTGGTTATGCAGATTTGTGGAAGTGTTTACAGGTGTCAGAAGGATGTGTAGTCCAAGTGGCATTTTTTTTGGAGGTTTGCATGTAATTTTGTGGATAATTAGTTGGTATATTTTGGTGTTTTCTTACCACCAATGTTGACCTAATAAGCTAGGGTTGTATGGAGTTAAAGGAAGTTTTGATCGATTATGTGAGATATTTTATGGATCTCCTCCAACATATTTGGTGTGTTAAATTTTTTGAATTAAGGCACAAAGCATGTATAATTTGATCTTGAGCCAAAAATTTATGTTATGCATGATACATCTAATAAGGCCAACCTAATTGTGATGTAGGTGTTTGCAGATGTAATACATAGATATGTAAGATCATTTTTGGTGTTGTAGAGATGTGATATGTACTGCACAAAATGTGTGATATGAATTCCTAAGTAGAGCATGTGAATGTGACGTGAATGTGAAGTAGAGAAAAGTGTGGAAGTAGTGTGGTATGAAGTGTGTTGATTCAGTATTTTGATCTCCAATGGAATTGTATCTCCTACATATTGTAGATGCTTTATTAGTAGTTCAAATCTTGGCAATGAGCCACCCTTCTTCTCTATTTCTCTTATTCTCTAGACAGTGAGTCCTTCAGATAGTAAATCCAAAAGGAAGTGAGTCATATTGTAATATGTTATATGACCGATTATAATATATTGTGAGCTAATCCTCACTGTGTTTTTTCCCTTTTTGGGTTTTCCACATAAAAATATGGTGTTCATGTGTTATGTGCTTTGATGTTTGTTTCATGGTTTATTTACTTACTGTAAATTATTTGGAATGAATGGTTAAATATTTAAGTGGTTTCAAGGAATACTAACTCCCCCCCTCTCAGTATTTTGGGTGTTCAAAAATTGGTATCAGTGCCAGGTTCCTTCAATTGGCTTGATCGATAAGGTAGATGTTGGATTTGAACACATGGCTACTAGGAGATATCCTACCCTCGAAAATAAATTCCTATGGTAGGATTTACTAAAGAAGATTGCATTGTTGATATGGAAGGAGAACTCAAATCTGCCCTGGATGATTTGGATAAAGCATAATTTGAGAATAGAGATTTGAAAAAGGATTTGAGTGATGCAAATGAATGCATTAAGATATTGAGAGAGAAAGTCAAGAAAGCTATAGATAGGATCAAAGAGCTCAAGAAATAAAAAGAGATCATTCCAAACTTGAAACTATAAATTGAAGAAATTAAAAGAGTTGAAGACTACCTGAATGCTAAACTGAAAGACAAATCTAAAGAATTCTCAAAGCTTGAACAAAAATTTGTAACCTTGAGATCGGATTTAGAGAAAATAAAGATTCAAGAGGAAAATTTTAAGAGTACTACAATGCTTGATGAGATGATTGAAAATTAAAAGGGATCTAAAGACAAAGAAGGATTATGGTTTGAGAAAGGTTAAAGCTCAAAGATAGATCAAACTCCAAACAAGACTGGAAAGAAGATTAAGGACAAGAAGAGCAATGGAAAGTAGGACTAGAATCAGAGTAAAGACTTCAAAAGACCACCAATTGAACAACCAAATACACAAAGGCACCCATACTTTAATGGTTTTTATTATTTGTACAATAATTTTGGACATAAGGCTATGGAATGTAGAAGAAGAATAAATCAAAATGTGCAATCATTTCTTGGTCGGTGTTTTACATGCAAAAGATTTGTTCATAGAGCTAATGAATGCAGAAATCAAATGATGAATGGCTATAAAATGGTATGATGTTTCAATATTCTAATGGCTACTGTTATGCATGCAATGGATTTGAGCATAAGGCTAATCAATGTAGATCTAGAGTAAGTGGAAGTAAGATTGTTCAAAATGTCAAATTCTACAAATGCAATAAGTTAGGACACATTGCTAAGTTTTTTAAAGTAAGAATGTGAAGGTTGATTTGGTAAAGAAGAATGATCTAGTGAAAATAGTTAATCCAATAGATATGAAGAAAGATATGAGAAATATATGGACAAATAAAGGGGAGAATGAGATTAAGAATGAAGTTGTACCAACATCTGGTATAGATGTTTCCTCCATAAACTAAATTAAGAGCTTTGGCTCAGGGGAAGTTTTAACAAGACAATCAATAACCCCTACCAAGATATGGTGTTGATGCCTCCAATGCATGGATATAAAGTGCAAGTTGATATTCTTGATCTATTGGTGAAAAAATCGATGGAAAATATCAAGATCCATAAGTTTGCAAAGCAATTGAAGGTGATTGTGCATTACAGTTAAGGTTTATCAGCTTTTTTCCTAACTTCAAATCAATGCATTCAATGCGAATAAGGTCATTACAAAATATTTTATAAGTGATTTCACATTTTATCTAAGTCATTTGCAAATGAGCATTCGAGGATGGAAGAGACACGAAGGAGAAAAGTGAAGTGTTGCAAAATTCTTGTGCATAAAACCCTAACCGGAAGTGATTAAAAGGTATTTACAGTTTATATTTTCCCTAATATTGGAAGTACTTTCATTGTGTTGGAATATTTATACCCCACAAGTTGACGATTTTGTGGATCGACCATGTCCAAAGTTCAAAAAACACCCTGATAAGTCAATGATGATTGATCCAGATGGTGGATTTTTGAGTATTTTGTATGGTGTGTTGCATACACAAGATGTAAGAATTTACATACATGCTAAGTTATAATATTATAATCACTCAAATTTGGGTGATGTGTGGTTTAATGAACTCATCGAGACCAATTTGAATTGAAACCCGAGTTTGAGATTTTGATAGAGAAGAAGCTCAAAATTTAGAACAACTTCCCCATTTTTTGCTACATGGATGAGTGGATTAGATACAAATTGAGTAGGATTCATGATAGGTTTATGTGTTTGTATAATCCACATATAATTAATAAGGAGGCTATTAGGGTTGTTACAATATTATTCTCAACCAAACCGGTTTTGATGCTCAATTCAATGAAAATGAAATGGTGATGGAGTTAATAGGTGAAAAGTATGACAAGAGAGCCCTATATTTTGTATGGTGTATTGCATACACAAGATGTAATAATTTACATTCATGCTAAGTTGGAAGATTATAATCACTCAAATTTGGGTGATGTGTGGTTTAATGAACTCATCGAGACCAATTTGAATTGAAACCTGAGTTCGAGATTTTGACAGAGAAGAAGCTCAAAATTTGGAACAAATTCCCCATCTTTTTCAACATGGATGAGTGTATTAGATACACATTGAGTATGATTCATAATAGGTTTATGTTTTTGGATAATCCACATATAATTAATAAGGAGGATATTAGGGTTGTTACAGGATTATGCTCAACCAAACCGGTTTTGATGCTCAAGTCAATGAAAAATGAAATGGTGATGGAGTTAATAGGTGAAAATTATGACAAGAGAGCCCTAACTATCAAGGAAATTAAAGACCCTATAGTAAAATATGCATCAATGGTGATAGGGTACAAGATATGTTTTAAAAACTAAGAGAAATTTGTTTCTACAACTACCATCAACACTACATATGAGATGGTAAAGAAACTATGTAGATTATTATTTGTGTGAGTTTTAAAGGGAACAACTCCTCGAGAATTTTTAGAAGACTGAATTTCGATACCCCTTCAATTTTGGTACCTTGATCATTTGTTTACTATTTTCCATTCTTAATGAGGTTCCTAGAACTAGGAACATAGTGTGGTTGAAAGAAAGACACAATGATACT
>CM021101.1:509009275-509119011 GCA_007115665.2 Sequoiadendron giganteum | reverse complement strand
TCCCACCAAGACACTTCAAACAATAATCCACCACAACGAATAACAATAATTACATCATAAACAACATGAATCAATCATGAATTAAATGCACAATAAACATAATCATATAACCACATGATACTCATAACTAAATTAATTTGAACACACAAATATGTCCATATAACCATAATAACATATGCATAAGTCAATAGTATCATGAACATCAAAGTATGATCAACTGTCACCCAAAACTGATCCAAAATAGTAAAACTAACATCTACCAAGGTGTGATAATCATCATCTAACTTAGTAACATCATTTAATAGATTACATCCATGATGATCAAACGTACACTCCACACCAACTCAAGCATTAAAAAAAAACTACAAGAGAACAAATATCACATAGCATCATGCAACAACCACTCACATCAAAAGGAAAGCACAAAATATAAATACACACACAAATTCACGTCATCAGGAGTCACATCACAAGGCTACACAAGGGTCCATAATGTATCCCTGGTGGGAAGAATATCAGTGCATTGTGCACTACACTGAGGGTCCTATCCTTTCCACCAGTTTTCTGCAGTATTGGACAAACACCACTAAAGGGCAAGTCTAAGGTTGCTAAGCGGGTTTAACAAAAGAGAGGAAACATAATCACAAGAGTACACACAACTAGGATAACATAATGGTCTTATATGAACCCAAAGTGCCCAATGTATGAACCTAGGCTTTGATACCAAGGAGTAATGCCTCGCCACGAAACCCCAAAGGAAAAAACATCAACTAACAATTGTCACACAATTTTTTTATAAAAGAAAGCGAATCAACATATAGATCATACTAACAAGAACATAGAATATAAACTACATGTACATTTGCACTAGCTACGTACTTTAGGGTATCATGACTACATTACGAACATAACAATTAACCAACCTAAACATACATTGTAAAATAACTAAAAACAAGGATTCATTTACATCCACTGCATTACAAGAATTAAATTTATATATTTCCATAGATACAACACCATTCAAGAGCATAAAATTCAAACCAAAGAGTACATATACAACTTCCCATACATCCATGGTAGATCCTTACATTGTTTACAAGTTACATCAAAGCTTCCCTTATAACATCGGGAAGAATACATCAAATACATGATAAGATACAACTGAAATGATTACATTACATAACATCAACGCTATCTCAAGCCTAGTACAAGATTTGGAATCTCTGCATGAGGTACAACATCCATGCTCACGAACATCAACTACAAACCCAATGGATTCCACCCCACCATGTGGAACCCTAAGGTCCACCCCCTATGCTAGGAGATGACAATAAGGACCCACTACAGAAGCAGTCAAGAAGATAAGGCTAACATGACTCCAACATACAAGTTACCACAAACTTCACATGACAGTGACTCCACTTCCAGAGGTACGCAAACAACAATGGGGAACAATGACTTGGGAATGCTAGGTTGCTAAAGGGAGGAGTATCATCACATAGCTTGCTATGGGTTACCCTAGTGAATCTTCCTAGGCTACTGGACCCCCATCTTGGGTTACCTTGGCCACCTCTACCGAACACCAGCCCCCATACAAACTCATGCAGGGTCAACATACCTTTCAAGAGGACAAGGCAGTTGATCTTTCCATTCTAGACCTTCCCACTCATCTCAAGCCTAAACGAGCACTTGAGCCATGAGTGAGGTATTACCATTATATCAATTAATGTGAGCTACCCAACTCCCTAATTTATTTTAGATTATCACTAATTAAAGAAAATCTCAATGAGTTTCCTTGGTTCCACTTTATGCACCATTCGCCATTGATATCCAATCCCCCTACTAACAACTAGAAGACCAAAACATATCCAACCAGGTAAATCCATTTACAAATAATCACAAATCACTTGCATTTACACATGAAGCAAGGCTTGAACCCTTTTGCACACCAAAAATCAAGCATAATAATCACTAAGTAGTGCATGGCTAAAACCCTCATGAACACAATTCAAATACATAACCAAACTCTTCCAAGATGGGCAATCATAAAAACCATAAACAAGATACTTTCAAATGAAACAATCATAAAATCCATCATGCAGAAGAACTCCCCCTAGCCCCTAGAAGAATACCAAAAAACATTTTGCATAAAAAGACTCCCTCACAAAGCCTAACACCAAAACAACTCAATGTCACATTCAAACACAAGTAATCAATAATAAAGTCAACTAAACAATGCATCCAAGGAAGACATTATTTGCACATTATCCTACACAAACATCAATTAAACCCTGCAATCAAGAAATCATCCTATATAATCAATTCAACTACTCAAGGATAATGAAGAAATTCAGCCTAAATTAACTAACAAAAGAAATGATCTAATTCAATTTATTTAAATAAATCCTTTTATCACCTAAAAATAGTTCAATCAATTTATTTTCTTTTCAATACAATTTTCTATTTTTTCTCTATATAATTTCTCCATAAGTACTGACATTTATAATCAACTATAAAATAACCATAAGGAAATCAAAACCCTCGTTTACCTTAAGGATACATCAACTCTCCTTTGCTTATTCTTTTCTATTACCATGATTTCCTTTACCAACTATATTGCCAATTAGAAGTAAACTATTATAGAAATGATATGGATCTTTATTTTATTCCTAATAAGGTTCATACATTTATAATAGATCCTTAACTATATTATTATTGAATTCATAATTAACAATAATAAATATCTAATCATATTATCCATACTTACCCCTTTCTAGTATTACTAAAATACATTTTCTCTCTTACCATAGACTTTATATCATAAAGATTCTTTGAAACAAGACATTAATCTTCCGCTTTTGAAAAAAAAGTCTCTACCATTCACTTCAAATAATATACATTGATCTTAATATGGATCTCAATATTTAAATAGCATAGATTCTTACATAATAAGAAATATTTTGAATGAAGGCTCAATTCAATGAGTAAATTTCTCAACTCTGATTCAAAATATCGAAATGAATGCATGCAATAATTTTTATATTAACTTATCAAAATATGCCTGAGAATTTGACACTTAAAATATCGAGGAAGAGGAAATATTTCGGAATTTTGTTATGTCTATTATTTACTTCAGTTGCAATTTGGATAAGGATATATAAAATTTGAGGGGAATCAACTATTAGGCACTCTATTTTGTTCTCGAAAGGAAATTTAGAGAAAAATCTAATTTGTGGAATGATGAGGAGACGTATCACATTCACAAACCATAGATTATCCATTGAATGGGAGACCAAGCGGATATCGAAAGCCAAGGTTATAGTAATTCTCATGCCACAATTTAGACATAGCTACGCACCAAATACCTCAAAACATGATTATCAATATGAAATGAAAGCATAGTAAAAAATTTAAAAAGAAATCAGTAGTCAAAACCTAAGGCAATTCAACCTATGGCGCATGCAAAGGAGCCAAAATCACAAATTAAGGCAAGAAATTGGCCTGGAATGAAATGAAATGATTGCAAATAGAAAAGAATGCAAAGTTAGAGGAAGGCAAGATTTTATACGTAACATGCCAACACGATAATCACCCCCCGGATCCTCCTTTTCAGAGGAGCCCGAAAGAACCGTAGGCGAACAATAGAATAGAGGGCCGGTTCCAGAAAGTGCCAGGTAGGGCTCGGGGGCCCCTTTCAGTCAAGATTCTATACGTCCTATAAAATGGTAGGGGGCCCACCCCTGCATTGGGAATAAGAAGTGTTTTCATCGAGGCAGGCTCCAGCTCTTCAGAACTTGGGTACAGTGGGACGTGCGGATGAGATGATGCACCCTTATTTTAAGTATCAATCCCTTGATGCAAAATATGAGATTTCCATTTTTTCGTACAAATCTATCAAATCACTATTGTATATTTGTATTGGTGAGTTTTTGTGAGTTGACAATGTGTAGGGATTTAAATGAAACAATGGATAATTGGTATTCAAACCTCCCTAAAATTTTTGCAAACAAAAATCCTACAAATTCAAAGAGAGAGGAAGGGTTGTGGAATTTAGGGGCAAGCCTTAGTTAGACCCTATGTTAGTGTTTTCACTTCCACAATGGCGATGTTAAGGAGAAAAGAACAAATGATAGGAAGGAATGATAAATCCACAAAGTGCTACAACTCACCACCCTTCAATGGATTCCTTGAAGGATAGAAGCTATGCACATCTCTTAAGCTTGAACCTGGGCCCCCTACTGTTTGAAATTGGCTTGAACCTGGGCCCCCTACTGTTTGCTTGGTGAACAAAAGCAATAGGGTATTTCTAGATTCAAGAATTTTACTTAGTGCTACGGAAGGGAAGACGGTAGAATCAATTATCTGTCGTGATAATGAAAAGTTAGAAATTTTATTTGGTCTATTAATCATGGCCCTCATACAACTAATAGTGTTGTTAAGAGCCTCCAAGTATGTTCTGGTTGCTACGTTGCATCTAAATTCCTCTCCAAGATTGTTGCAAGAGAAATTGTTTAAGAGATGTGAACCATTTCCATCATTTTAAATAGTGACAACATTCCGGTGGAGAATATTGGTGATGCTAAATAATACAAACTGAAAAATAGACTTGCACTATAATAAGACACACTAGTTATCAAGGCATCATAGGCTTTGTTGGTTATATCCAAATAGATTTATTTTAAGATCTCTAGAAGAATGCTTCAAGAAAACATGAGATGTGGGGTACATAGCTTCAACTTTTGTGTTGTGGGTATTCATCATTAGTATTCCAATATGTCTTAATACCCATACATAACAAGCATAAAAATACAAAGAGAAATGAAATAACCTATTTGATATTTGTTTCATAGAGTAGGAAACTTGAGTTTGATTTGAGCACTTATATTCTCTTAATATCTTTGCTATCCAAATGAATTAAATAAGTATTGTTTTCAATAGGAACAAAAAGGAACCTGGTGTTGAGATGAACATCTTGAGTATGTCGCCATCAACATAGGCACCACTATTCTCTCACAAATATGCATCACCCCTCGACCTCTCCCGACCATAACCAAAAAGGGTCCATTTGAGTTGATCTCTAAACCCTAGACTCTATTTCTTTCCCCTCGAGATTTTCTTGCCAACCCCTCTCATTTCTTCCCCCAAAATACAAAAAAATAAAAATCCCCAAAAGATAATCATTTACAAAAAGAAAGATTTTTTTTAATTTTCCAAAACAAAAATCCAAAAATCTCATAAAAACTCCAATAGGCTTCAATTTCTTTTTCGACAACTAGTTCAAAGATGTGCATTCCCTTGCATGAAATTTGTTTCCGTCTTTTTAATTGTTTCTATTTCATTATCATTTATCTTCATCCGAAATTAATATTAATTTTAATATTTTATTTTTCCCATGAAAGGGTATGTGCAGGATCATCATGGAAAAAACATGTCCTTAAGTGGCAATAAAAGACAAAAAAATCAGACTTGACATAAAAATTTGAATAAGTTATCTATATTATTTCAAAAAAATGTAAAAAAAGAATCTGTAGAAAATTGAATGTAGTTTCTAAACTACTAGACCTTTATTTTTTTTTTAAAAATCTATTTGGTGAAAATTTGAAATTTCAATGCAGTAGTATTTAAATTTCAGGGTAACAATAAGAAGTAGGTGTCTGTCTAACCACCCTAACCACAATAAAATGATAATATTTTTTTACAATATTTTAGATATAAGTAGAGGAATCATGTCCCGATGTGATGCATATTTTTTTATAATTTTTTTCCAAGTAAATAATTTATTATGGTTTTTTTATTACAACTTTTAAAAAATATAAAAGCTCGTCTGTCTAACCACCTTAACTTGGTAAAAAATTCATGAAATTCAATTTTTTTTTTTTAATCCTACATTATGCAAAACATAGAATGTGATGCATGTTTTAGATTCAAAAAATGTGATACCATTTGAAAGTTATAGACTTTTTTCATTCAATCTATCAATCAGGACTTTATTCGTAATTCTAATAGAAAATGAATAATAATTATTTATTAAATTCAAAGTAAAGCATAATTTATATTTGTGGAAAGCTAAGAATCTCCTCTAAAAACCCTTTTCATTTCATTAATTTTAGGTAAAAAAAAAGTCGTCAGCCACATGGGTCATCATATGGCTTACATATCGCCACTGTTTGGCCCATCATGATCCTGCACATACCCGAAAATTTCCTCGCAAATTAAATTTATTAATTAAAACTTAATATTAACAATTATTTATTTTATATTTATTTATGAAAACACTTTATAATTTAATCATATAATTTAATAGTTTAATTATCCAAACACAACATATAAACCCACTTAACAACATATTCTATTTAATTATATATTTAATTCTACATCAAACAACAACTTTAATAAATAATTAATTTTAACACTACACATCAGAAACACTCACCCAAATAAAATTAATCAAATATCAAGAAAGGTGAATCATGGAGGGGCACTACATGAACATAATCATTTAAATGCATATAAATATATAATTATATAAGTATATAAACATATGTATACATATTCAAATTCATCTTTGAATTCAAAATTTATAACCGATACATTATGAATCGGGCTATGAAATCAATGAAAAATCATAAGGTAGCTACATGATGGGCGTGGCCTATCAGAATCATAAAGACAATACTCAAATTGAAGGCCGACAGTTATGGCAGGGAAAAAAACCATAATGAAAGCACCTAGCCCCATGCAAAAGGAGTGGCTACCATTTTGGTATGAATGGTAGTGGAAGAAAAGAGAGAAGTGATTTGAGAAAGAATCGACACAGTAAGGAAAAAGAAGCGTAGACTATGCAGGGAAGGAAAAAATTGAGGAAGCCTAGTCCAAAAAGGCTCAACTACAGAGGTAACTCAGTTTCTTTTAAATCAATATCAATTACACTATATTTATTTCCATTATAAGCTTGTGATTGTTATTGCATTCAATAAAAACTGATAGCACAACATCATGCATTATTTTTTGTCTGTGTCGACCTAAGCCAATGGTAACTTGTAGCAACCACCCTCTGGGATCACATGGACTATGACCTGCTCTTGCTTAGTCTTAGAATGGAGCCTTAACGACTAGTTTTCTATGTTAACCAAGGCATCAAATCTCCTTAAGATGTGACTATTATGTTAGTATGCATGGTAATGTAATCCACATTGTGGCTATAGGACAATCTTGTCCCAATTGATGTGTACCCTTTGTGTTTGAATTTTGTAGAGGTTACATATCGAACCTACAAAGAGGATATAATCCTATGTACTATCTTTAAATGTATTGACTCTGTTTCATTTTCAAATGTGTCACCTTCCATTATCGGCTAGGGGAAAAATTTCCATTGTTGAGTAATGTGGAAGCCATAATTGCATAAAGAGGAATGCCCCTTGATTTTAAGAGCCATTAGAATGTATAAGTTTGGGCTTCATTGTAGCCGTGTAAGGAATCGATCCTCGTGATCGATAAGATTAAATTTCTTGAATAAAACTCAGAGTTTCATATGCATGATGTTTATAGATGCATGTGTTATGGGATAAGCCAGAATGCCCAAAAGCGAAATATTGAATGCAACCTTTGGAGGTTAAGAAAGAAACCACCTAACCATTGAAATGGGTCAAACCTGGAATAACCATATTTTTATTGCATCCTGAAAAGGCATGGGTATTGTTTGAAACTGAAGTTTCTAAGCCTTCATTTACATGAGTATTAGCTCAAGTGTTTCATCAACAAGCATGTCAAATATAGATTTCTTTATACTATTGAGTTTCTTATTGAAGTTCTAGTAATGAAATTCCTTATTTAAGAACATGACTATTTGGTTGTTTATTTTCAGATCATAGTGGAAAATCCATTCTTTTGCTAAAAAAAGAATAATTACTTGTAAATGATCCTTTAACATGTAACCAACTTGAGATCGAAAAACCGAGGAAATGACATTTTTCTTGTTTTTAAGCATAACTATTTAGTCTGAAACATTAATATGTTGATGTAAATGGTGGTTATTCTTTTGAAAACGACACTATTTTGTCGAAAGTTATCCTTGCTCAATAAACCATTTCATATGTAAATAGGTTGTTTTATAACTGTTTAGTAGGAAACAGTATTTATTCTGTTCAAACAATGAATGTACATATGTGAACAACTTGCTTTATAACTATTTAGTAGGAAACAATACTTATTATGTTCAAAAAAATGAATGTTCTTATGTAAACAACAATGTTAGACAAACATAGTAGTGAGAATGCAATAACAATATGTGTGAAACTATTAGCATAGGCTTGCTTTATTTTCTTTATTTTGAAAAAGAATCATCAATTGGAATACTATTTTAAGATTGTAATCTAGATTAATGATCATTTCAAAATGTATGCACAAAATTTAACATTAGTAGGCACATATATGTGTATGTACATAGACTTTGTCTATGTACATACACATACTTGTGACATACCTTCTTTTGTTTTAGTACATTTTTTTAATAGAAAAATGATTAATATAATAAGTAGAAAATAGTCATAAGAATGATATGATTGATTGTTGTATTACTCTGTTAATCATAAATCTGATTTGAGTTAGAGTATAACTAGAATATTGTTCCTTATTTGAAGACATTTGAGAAATAAAGAAATGAATACTAGAACAGAATAGTGATACCTCAATTGACTAGAGCATCTATGGGTAGTTGTTGCTAGAGGGTAGATAGTTGTTATAGTAGAAAGTTACCTTCCGAGACAAGTGCCAAAATGGAGTTCAGAGATTATAGTTTCGCTTTACCAAAACCTATTGTTTTATTTTGTTGCAACACACTTATTATGCTTGGACAAGCAATATAGTTCATTTTGTATGTATGAATGAACTTTTTGATTTCACTCTCTACCATTGGTAACATAGATCTTTCACTTTATTTTCTAACTTGTAGATAGAAATTGCATGTTGATATTTAGGCACACACCAAATTCCACCTTGCAGATTGTTCTCTTGCTAAAATTTTCATGCAAGTTTAGAAATTATTCAAGTTGGAAGAATACCAAGGAATCATAAGCTTCGGGTTGGAAAGTAAAGTGCTTCAACCGTGTTCTCATCCACCAGTGGAGGAAATCATTGAAGAAGAACCTTAGTTGTTCTTCAGACTATTATAGTCTATGAGGTAACTTGATGGGAATTGTACTATGTAATGCTATTGTGGCCTTAGGAGCCAAGTAAAAAATTGATATTTTAATTTTAATTTTGAAGTGAATATAAGAATATTTGGCTCATATTAAATGGACATGTGTAGCTATGATTGACTATAGCCACTAGTTATGTCTTTTTAATTTGAATTATATTCATGTGTCATTTACAATAATATTAATTAAGTAATAATTTTTAATTGGTTATTACATTTGGTATCAGAGCTTAGGGTTCATCTCTACGCCTTTTGAGTCTACCATAGCTAACTAGGGTAGTTGACCCTTGACCCAAAATTGGAAGTTCTGAGGATTGATCGAACCTGAATTGAATGCGGGAATGGGAAGGTCAAAGGCAGGATGAAGGAAAGGGAAAATATTAGAACCCCACATAAGAATGACGTAAAGGAAGGAAACACCAAGATGGAGGTTCCATCAAAAATTCCCGATGATGAAACTCTAGCTCAAGCTCTTACGTGACTAAAGCTAGAGAGAGGCTTGAAGATTGAGGAGAAATGAACACCCAAGATCAAAAATATTTCTACATTTTAGGATTGACCTCTAGGATGTGGACCCAATGCACCCTTGTTGACTAAAGAGTAAAAGGAGAGCTTGCACGCTCAACCATCCTCTTTGTAAAGTTTGATGTAAACTCAAATGATGACCCAGAGGAATGTCCTTTATCTGATACCAAGAAATCAGAATGATGTAACAAAGAAGCCTATTGTAAATAAGGGTCTATTGACTCACCTTAAATATAAATAAAATTAAATGATATTTTGGTGTGTTCAATGAGAGACTCTAAAATGTGTGTTTGTTACATGCATGAATGTGTATGTCTCCTATATAAAGGGATGTATGCATAAGAATTTTTATTTGTAGAACCTTGTGTTGAGATGTGATGAACGTGACTATGTTGTAGGATAAGTGTGAGACATCATGGTGACCACCAGGCAAGATGGGGGTGGTAGTGGTTTCGATAATAGACCAAACAAGAGATTGGAGAAAATTATAGAGCTTCTAAATTGGCAAGAGTCTCGTATGGATCTTATTGAGCAAGAAGTCTGAGTGGTGTGCGAGGACCGAGACCACAAGAATGCAAAAGGGAATCAAGGAAATGGTGGTCCAAGGATAGGTCCATGAGGGTGAATTGAGGAAGAGCTTGGGAAAGACCTCAAAAGAGTAGTAACACCCAAGTTTGATGGTAAGGCTATCGAAACAGGAGTTGAGGCTTGGATTATAGAAATGGAAAAATACTTTGGGCTTCGTAACCTTTCTGAACAAACTAAGGTGGCATGGGCTACATATCAGCTCTCAGGTGAAGCAGTGACTTGGTGGGATAATGAGAAATTAGAACCAAACCTACAAACTATTGAGATCACTTGGGAACTCTTCCTCCAAGATTTCAGGAAGATATGGTTACTACAACTTTTCTTTGACAAGAAAGTAACAAAATTTTAGAACTTAACCCAGGGAAATATGACTATGATTTAGTATCAAGGGAAAAGTTCACTAACCTATTGAAGTATGTGCCTCATCACCAGGGGGATGAATGGTTTTGTATCTAAAAATTTATAATGGGACTCAAACCCCACATAGGAGTCGAGGTGGATATGCACGAACCTCATATCATGAATGAAGTCTTCCAAAAAGCCGCCAAATAGGAACAAAAGCTACAACAACTATCCAATCTTTGCAGTGATTCAAGTTCTAAGTTTCATTATGGGAAGAAGAAATTTCATAAGGGAGACAAGAGCCATAAGATCCATAATCTCAAGAGGGAAATTTAATCATAGGAGAAGGGTGAAGATGGTAATGGTGGAAAGAACACGAAAGAAAACAAGGGTTTAAGGGCAATGATGACCATAAGTAGGTCTTTATAGAGGATAAGCTAGGAGGTCACAAAGGGCCTCGTGATGGATGTTATACTTGTGGAGGTGATCATTATGCCTCGAATTTTCCTCAACGGTCTAATTCACGGAAAGAAGGAAGCTACCAACAGACTTACCATATCCACGTTGTAGTGGATAACATGTAGGCAAAATATCAGGCTTTTCCTATTCAGCTAACTGGTAAGCTCTATGGCCAATCTATCTCTATCTTAATTGACAATGGAGCTACTAAATGTTTTATAGATTCTAGAATAATTTCTAAGATACACATTAGACCTAGGTACATGGAAAACTCATGGATAGTCCATTATGGTAATCGAGAAGAGCGGAGGGTAGATACATGTCTCTTTTGTAGTGAGTTAGAAATTCCAACCTTTCAAACTCAGGTCAACTTGTATGTGGCACCCTTAGGCTCATATGATGTAATTTTGGGAATAAATTGGTTAACTGAGCATAAGGATTTAGTAAACTATGAGGATAAGGTGGTCACCTGTCTAGATGATTATGGAAACCCATATAAGGTTTGTGGAATGCAGAGACCCTTAGAGCTTAGAAATATTTCTGTGATGCAACTCAAGAAGGCTCATTGAAAAGTGTGTGCCATTTACGCAATGCATGTTAATAATCTTGATAGAAAGGAGCCATATTTGGATGACTATCCTATTCTCAAGGAGTTCTAGTACCTATTCCTTGATGAACTTATGGAGTTGCCTCCAAAGTAGGAATTCAATTTTTCTATCGACCTAATTCCAAGAGCTAAGCCTCAATCCAAAGCACCTTATCGGATGACCACTACAGAAATCTAAGTTGAAGGCCTTGTAACTAAGGGAATTTTCCCAGGGTTAGAAAATCAAATGCAAAACATAAAAACCCATAGTGATAATGAAGTGCAAAGGAATAAAATGAAAACAAATGAAACAATCTTACCAAAATGTCTTCATTCTCCATGGCTGGCCCCCATTATACCTTATCAAATTGCTGAAAATATGATGTTGCCCTCAGATTTATGATGAGCAATCTAATGACAATGACAAGCCCTAAGCAAATGTTGAAGGATTTGAGTAACTACATGCAATATAATGCTATGATGCAGCTAGTAAGCCTCTAAAATATGTCTAAATTATGCCAAATGAAATGTAAATATGCCTATGACAAAATGACAAGAGTGCAAGAGTATGAGATTGACAGATGACAAAATGAGACCAAAATTGTCATTTTATAGAAAATGCAATTTTATTTTTTTTTTGATGGAGGGTTCAGACCTGCGAGGCAGCCCAGTGAGGCATGAAGCCTGCGAGCTACCAATCAGTGAAGGCCACCACGTAGTGAATGACCAAGATTAAAAGTTGACAAGTACCCTAGAATCAATGGACAAGATTCAATATAACAACCCATAATTAGGGTTAGGGAAAAATTAGGTCAAATTTGAAATGAATGGACAGGATTGATTTTTAGAAAATTAAATCAAGGGTTGACAATGCATGTGACAAGAGATAAAATTCGCACAGAAAAAGAGGTGGCTGGAAAATCAAATAATAAAAGAAATTACTTGATTTTTGGAGGACATAGACTATTTTGAGTTAAAAATTAAATTTAATTCAAAAGGTGGGGTCACATGACAGTAAATAATTAATTTGAATTATTTACTAAAAAAGAGGGAAATTAGAAAGTGGGACTATTTTAAATAAATAATTTTATTTAAAATGAGCACAGACAAAGAGGTGATAGGAGAAATTAAATAATAAAAATTACTTAATTTAGGTGGCTAATGAATAATTAAATAATAAAGATATTATTTAATTATAGAAGAATGTGACAAAGGGAACCTTTTGAATTAAATATAATGATTTAATTCAAAATTCAAGAGAGTGGACCAAATTAAATAAATAAAATTTATTTAATTTAGGAGAGAAAAGGTTGATGAATAATTAAATAATTAAAAATAATTATTTAATTATAGTGGAAAGTGGACAAAAATTAAATAAATAAGAATTTATTTAATTTTAGAAACAAGAGGACTTAATTAGTGACGTAATTAAATAAATAAAATTTAATTAATTAATCAAGGAGGAATAAAGATAAAAGAAAATGAATTAATTAAATAATTAAAATTATTTAATTAATAGAAGAATTATGACTTTAGAAAATAATTAAATAATTAAAATTATTTAATTATCAAGGACAAAAGGGGAAATGATGGAGAATTTAGAAATCGTAAGCCTAAGACAATTTTTAGTGGCTAGATTTTGCCCCTCTTTGTCATAATGCAGTTTATCATGTTGTGACAAAGACAACAAGTTAAAGTCATGCCCTAGTGCCAAATAAAATGAGGAAGAATGACGAGGTGGGTAGCGGTATGCCCCCTTGAGAGAACAATTGGGTTCCAAGAACACGAGTGTGCTCTTGAAAATGGATGAGAAGACTAGAAGATGATGGGACAAGAAAGTGTTAGTGCAAAAGATATGGATGATGAAGATGCAGACTAGATGAAATATTAGAGGGGAAATGAAGAAGGTTGGGATGGGAAAAGAAACCTTCAACATTTTCCAAGGTACTAATAGGCATTGCTCGAATCATCATTGGGCGGTAAAAATGACACAAATAGACAACAAACACCATGGTATGACATATACCAAGGTGTGCAAGGTCATCCACTTGCAAAACAGACAATCGCAGACAAGGAATGTCCTAACTCATACTAAGGGTCATGTTGCCCTAGTCTTTTTGTGAAGACAATCCATAGACATCAGTCAAAGAAAAATAGAATAGGTCATGAGACATCATTGCACCTTTAAATCCTTCATGGGACATCCTCGAGGTAGCTAGTAACATGACCAAAAGATAAGTCAATAAAAAGATAAGACAAAATAGCCAAAAATGAATAGCCATTTAATTGTATTGCCAATGTTTGTTTGCCGAAGATTAATTGTTTGATAGTTTGATATTTTTGACAGTTTGACGGTTTGATGGTGCCTAAGGTTAGGAGGGACACATCCTGAAAAGGAAAATGACATTTTGACAAGGTCCAGATCCAAGAAGGACACATCTTGAAGAGGACCAAAAAGTGACGAGATTGACATTTTGACTAATGTTTTGGCAAGTTGACAGATTTTGACTGATGATTGATTGGCTTATGTTGTCTGATTTTGACCAATTTTGACATTGACGTTTCTAATGATTGTCTACGACTATCTATTTTGCAATTGGATGACCTTGCACACCTTAGTATGAGCTAGGACCTTACTATGGGTGTTTTTAGGATATTTCGAAAAAAAATTGGATTTCTTCAGGACATTTTCAAAATTTTACGTCTTTTTTAAAGACTTTTTATGATTTTTAGGGCTTTTTTCAAGACATTTTACAAGGATCAAGACAAATGCATTTTAATGATGCCTACGCCCATGAATCCAAGGACAACCATGATCTTGCTTCTAGTCAAGTTGGAAACCAATTGATAGGTGATGATGACAATGTTGTTTGACGTGGGAAGGACACATCCCGAAACAACATGAAGATGATAATGATGTGAAAAGAGGATCAAGGTCTACAGAAGAGCTAGGAAAAAAGCCAAGGAATGTTTGGGATGGTGCACTAGGTTGCGATATTGTTGCATTTGGAATGACTTTGTTAGGGCCATAGGGGATGATGGAGGATATTTGGACCATTGACAACGGAAACCAAGATAGACGATGGATGGCCTTAGTAAAAGATAGGAGACATGAGGATTATGTCACATAAGGATAAAGTATGGTCTCCAAGGACTATGTAACATAGGAGATAATGAGGCTATGAATATAATGCCATGATATTTTATGACTAGTGTGTGGTCAAAAGAATAGACATGTTAAAAGTTTTCCCAAAGCATGATTTATGTTTGTACCTCAGTTCTTTGTCAAGATCAAAGTAGGTGGGAAAATGGATGGGAATGACAAGGCTTAGAGGGATAGATGAAAATTTCATAGGAAATGTATGGGAGATGAGACGACTTGCCCCCAAGTGTAGTGGTCTTCATAGATAATTTATTTTACACATGATGCTTGTTTGCCAGGTTTTCATCATGGTACTTATCCAAAGCGCCATAAGAATGGTTTTCACTATTGGATGAAATCTTTCTCTTTACTATTTTCTTGACCTTTTAAAAAAAAAGAAAAATTGGTGTCACCAAGATGCCTGTTTTCCAGGTTTTCATCAAGGTGACAATTTTCTTGATTTTTCAATTTTTTTGTATTTTAGAATTTTTAGCCAAGTTCTCTAATTATTCTGAAGCTGTTGTCGGTACCGATGTAGAGACGAGTGCCATGATATTCCAATAATTACCTTTTTGAATTATTTTCCTTGATAGGATCATAGCACTTGCATACAACTAATTGATGTCATTGTGATCCTTTTTGATACTAGAGTTGGCCTTATCAAAATACGCACATCGTGATAGAGTGTCATGAGAGTCCTTATGATAAAGTGTTGCTGCCAAGATGTGATGGATTTGTGAAATGGGATGTTTTTACTTTAGGAAAGATGTGGGATTATGATGGATGATGGTAGACATGGATGGATTGTTTGGTATTTTGGATGTAGGAATTTTTATTTTCAAAACTTTAAGTGTTGGATGCCAAAGTTTGGAATTTTGGTTAGGATAATGTCTGGAACCAACAGTTTTTAATGCCTTGCTTGATGACCATTTCAAAGGAGGTGGAAATTTATTATATGTGGGAGTCCTATTGTCTTGTGGCTCCACATTTTGATTGACCTTTGAATTTAGAAGATTTTCTTTGCTTGATTCTTTTTTTTCTTGACTAGATCCATTTTAACTTCATTTGTCCACTTGAATTTTTGTTTGATTCAATGTCCTTTGACATTTGACTTTGAATTTTGGATTTATAAGACTTTTGTTTTTGTTGGTTCCAAATGGAAGGCTTATTCATGTTGGAATGATGGTGTATGGTGTGGATGGAAGGAGTGTTGGCAACAACCTTATGACAAGCAATACTCATGACAACCATTTTGATGTTTGTATTAGATAAAGTTGCCCCCAATATTGAGGAGTATCATTAACATCATTAGATTTTCTGATTGAGGAATATCCAAGACCTTGATGTCTATAATTTGTGTGAAGTTGTACGGGTTCTAGAATTCCTTGCTCGTGTATGCCTAGTCATTTGCCATGATATTGCATGTTCTGAAAAATTATGTTTACAATGGGGTATTTTCCATTTTGGAAGCAAGATGCCAACCCATCATTATTCCATCGAAAACTTTTACTCAAAATTTTCTCATCTATAAGAAATCCTACTCTGACAAAGGTGGATGATCCTAGTTGATAAGATGTCGTAGCTTCATTGAAATTTTGGGTAGAGACTTGATTAACATATGTGGCATGATTTTGTGACATATCAGATTTAGATAATTCTATTTATGTTAGGAATAAGGTGTCTCAACCTTGGATAATTCCTATTCTTATTATTTGTTTTGTAAAATGTATTTCTTGCAAATAATGTAGTTAAGTGTGAGTGTACATGTCTAGTTTGCATGTTGATGTGTCACTCCACTTAATGTGTCGGCATCTTGAATTGTGTGTAAGGAGATCATGGCTGAAACGGTTATGACGGATTCCTATGACACGTAAGAGCTATGTCTGGAAGATTCAATGACAGGTGAAGACATGTGGCAACTGATAAAGTTGAGTACCCCACTACGTTATCTTCTCGGAAGTTGTCTCTTAAAAGGGAAGCACGATATAAGCGTTTTTAGGGTTGCGAAGATTTGTGATGTGAGTGTATTGTTGGAATGTTTTTTCATGCTGCCGCATTTTGTCTTCAAGAGTTGGAAATCTCCTGAAAGAACTTGCATTGCAAGTGTGTTGTAACCGTTGTGTTGAAGATAATACATTGTGCAGGTTTTGGAGTGTGGGGTTTTACCGAAAGGTTTTCCCGGGTAAATCATTGTGTCATTCTTCATTTTCTGTATGTATGGTATATTGCTGCAATATCTTTGTTAAGTAGATTAACGAATCTGAAATTGTAAGGGTTTAAAACGAATTTGCACCATACTTTCCTTAAGAGATTAGTGTAGGAAGCTGTTTCCGCACCTGAGTTTCCTTACAAGTGGTATCAGAGCCTGATCAACTTTTGATCCTAGTTGTTGGGTAGGGTTTTTTGAGCTAATCTCAAGTTGAGTGGGAGTTTTTTTGTGCAGAGCATTCTGAATCTTATTTGCAGATTGAGATGGCAAGTTCCTCATACAGTAGAATGGAGGTGGAGAAATTTAATGGCACTAATTTCGAGTTGTGGAAACTCAAGATGGAAGACATGCTTGAAGACCGCGATCTATGGGAGGCTACTTCACTTGATGTGAAACCTGTAGCGATACCTCAAGCGGATTGGGATATCAAGGATCGGAAGGCTAAGGGTCTCATCAGACTCTGTCTAGCAGATGCCGTTCTTCTGAATGTTCTTGATGAGACTACTGCAAATTCTTTGTGGAAACGGCTTGGGTCTGTGTATCAGGCCAAATCTCTGGTGAATAAGTTGTTCCTGAGAAAGAAGTTGTATTCTTTAAGAATGGAGGAAGGTGGATCCGTAACTGATCATCTCAATGCATTCAATTTATTGATTGCACAGTTGGCATCATCTGGTGCCAAGATTGAGGAGGAGGATCGATGTATGACCCTGCTTTGTTCCTTGCCGGATTCGTGGGACCATCTTGTGATGGCTCTCGGAAGTACTATAGTCACATTCCGTATGGATGATGTGGTGTCTTCACTGCTGTCTGAGGAGATGCGAAGAAAGACTTCGGATTCGTCTAAGGAAGCCCTTGCTGTTCGCGGGAGATCCAACGACAAAGGAAAGCAGAATGACAATAAGTCAAAGAAGGGCAGATCCAAATCCCGTGGGAGTTCTAAGACTCCTGGAAAGTCCAAGGCGAAATGTTGGAACTGTGATAAATCTGGGCACTTCCGGAGGGACTGCAAAGAACCGAAGAAGAAGAAGAAAGGCTCAGATTCAGCTTCTGAAAAATCTCAAGAAGATGGAGATGCTTTTATTGCAGCTTTGGCAGCCCATGCATCTGATGATGTGTGGTTAGTAGACTCGGGTGCTTCTTTTCACATGACCTCTCATCGAAACTGGTTCTCAAAATATGAAGAGTTTGATGGTGGAAAGGTGTACTTGGGTGATGATTCTCACCTAAAGATAGTTGGACGCGGAAGGGTCACTATCAGATTTCCTGATGGACGAGTAAAGGGAATCAATGGAGTTATGCACATTCCGGGTTTGGCACGAAACCTATTATCTGTAAGTATGTTGAATGATGTAGGTGTGCAAGTTGTTTTTTCGAAAGATGGATGCAAGATGATAAGAGGATCTATGGTGCTCGCTAAAGGTACTAGGAGAGGTACTTTGTTTCAGCTTGATGCATGCATTGCTCAATGCAATAGTTCTTCTGTTTCAAAGAAGAGAGCGGCTATCACTTCATCCCCACCATCTGAACGAGCAGTAAAGAAGATTGTGGCAATGGGTTCCGATGGCAGTGCAGTAAGTGTGCCTAAGGGTGTAAACACTTTGGAAGGCAAGCTTCCTGCAGAAAAGACAATGTTGTGGCATATGAGATTTGGCCACATTGGTGAGAAGGGTCTTAGGACCTTGAAAACTAAAAATCTCGTTGAGGGGCTAAATGATTGTAATCTCGAATTCGATTTCTGTGAACACTGTGTTTATGGTAAGCAAAATCGTGTTCAGTTCTACTCTAGTTCTCACAAGTCTTCTGGACTTTTGGATCTTATTCATTCTGATGTTTTTGGTCCTGTAAAAGTTCCTTCTATCTCCAGTTCTGTATATTTTGTATCTTTTATAGATGATTACAGTAGAAGGACTTGGATATATTTCCTAAAAAGTAAGACACAGGTTTTCAGTCGGTTCAAGGAATTTAAGGCTCTCGTGGAGAATCAGACTGGTAAAAGAATCAAGTGTGTGAGAACTGATAATGGTGGTGAGTTTTGTTCCACAGAGTTTGAACAGTTCTGTAAAGAACGAGGAATCGAGAGACATAAGACAACTCCTTACACCCCGCAGCAAAATGGAGTTGCAGAGAGAATGAACAGGACACTGATGGAGAAGGCTAGGAGTATGCTTAGTGGAGCTGGCCTAGAACAAAAATTTTGGGCCGAAGCTGTTGCCACTGCTTGCTATCTGGTTAACAGATCTCCTACATCAGCTCTTGTTGGTAAGACACCCATGGAGGTGTGGTCTGGTAAGAAGCCTTCAATTAGACATCTTCGTGTTTTTGGTTGTGAAGCTTATGCACATGTTCCAAAGGAGAAAAGATCTAAGTTGGAAAACAAAGCTGTCAAATGTATTTTCATCGGATACAGTGTTGGTGTGAAAGGATACAAGCTTTGGAATCCTATGACTAGTAAGGTGCTGTATAGTAGAAATGTTATTTTCAGAGAGCTAACATCTTCTCCTATTGTGCTACAACCAGATGAAAAAGAAAAGGAAAAAGATGTTGTTCAGTTTCCTCCTACCCCTGAGA
Source organism: Sequoiadendron giganteum (assembly GCA_007115665.2). Taxonomy (NCBI): domain Eukaryota; kingdom Viridiplantae; phylum Streptophyta; class Pinopsida; order Cupressales; family Cupressaceae; genus Sequoiadendron; species Sequoiadendron giganteum. The sequence goes on along the minus strand of CM021101.1, from coordinate 509,099,396 downwards.
AGACTGAACAGAGAGACCATGTTGGGTCTAATGATGAGGAGAGCTCTAGCAGCTCTGATAGTTCGGAAGAAGAGGAAGAACAACCTCAACCTCAGCCCTTGAGGAGATCCATGAGAGAAAGAAAGCAACCAGAAAGGTTTGGTTATTCTATGTTAGATTCCAGTTGTGCTTTTGCTTTGATTACTAACACTGATGAGCCTAGATCTGTGAAAGAGGCTTTGGGCATGGAAGATGCAGGTTCCTGGATTGAGGCTATGGATGATGAGATGGCTTCATTGGAGAAAAACAAAACTTGGGACCTTGTACCTTTGCCTAAAGGGAGAAAATCTGTTGGCTGTAAATGGGTGTTCAAGAAGAAATTCTGTGCAGATGGCAGTGTTGAAAGGTACAAAGCTAGATTGGTTGCAAAGGGGTATTCACAGGTAGAGGGAATAGATTATGGTGAAATATTCTCTCCTGTTGCAAAGTTGACATCCATTAGATTTCTGTTATCTCTTGCTGCATCATATGATTTAGAGATAGAACAGATGGATGTGAAGACAGCTTTCCTTCATGGTGATTTGGAGGAAGAGATTTATATGTCACAGCCTGAGCACTACATTGTTAAAGGTAATGAATCCTTAGTTTGCAGATTAAAGAAATCTCTATATGGTTTGAAGCAATCTCCTAGGATGTGGTACCTTAAGTTTGATGCCTTTGTGTTGTCAATTGGATTTGTAAGATCGAAATCAGATCATTGTGTTTATTTCAGAGTTGAAAATGATCGCCTTCTTATTGTTGCATTATATGTTGATGATATGTTGCTGTTTGGGAAGGGTAAGGGTATGATTTCTGATTTTAAATCTCAGTTGTCAGCACAGTTTGAGATGAAAGATCTTGGGGCAGCAAGGTACATCTTGGGTATGGAAATCAGTAGAGACAGGTCTAACAGAAAACTCTGGTTGAGTCAGAGTAAGTATGTGAAGTCTGTGTTGGACAGGTTCAGCATGGCAGATTGTAGACCACTATGTGTTCCTGTTTCAATGGGAACAAAGTTATCTGTAGATGATTGTCCAAAATCTCCTAGTGAGGTGGAGGACATGAGTAGAGTACCTTATGCTAGTGCAGTTGGCAGTCTTATGTATGCTATGGTCTGTACTAGACCAGACATTGCCCAAGCAGTGGGAGTCCTAAGCCGGTTTATGGCTAACCCTGGACGGGTACATTGGGATGCAGTTAAGCGAGTATTCAGATATTTGAGGGGTACATCAGATTACTCCATATGTTACCATGGTAACTCTTCTGGATCTCCACATTCAGTTTGTATTCGTGGATTTGTGGATTCAGATTGGGCAGGTGATATTAACAGCAGGAGATCCACCAGTGCTTATGTTTTCACTATGTTTGGTGGTGCCATCAGTTGGATGAGTAAGCGACAACCTGTGGTTGCTTTGTCCACTACAGAAGCTGAGTACATGGCTGCTACTCATGCTTGTAAGGAAGCCATTTGGCTTAGGAGATTGTGTTCTGATGTTGGTGTTGATGCAGAACAGATTACTATTTGGTGTGACAGTCAGAGTGCTATTTGCCTTGCGAAGAATCCAACTTTCCATGCCAGAACGAAGCACATTGATGTGCAGTTTCACTTTGTGAGAGATATGGTGGAAGATGGAAAGATAAATTTGGAGAAGGTAGATACTGTGAAGAATGTTGCAGATGCATTAACGAAACCAGTGGGCACTGTGAAGTTCAGATGGTGTTTGGAGTCTATGGGCCTTTTGGCCTATAGCGGTTAATTCCTGTTATGTTCCTATTGCTCTTACAAGGTGTTCGACAAGTGGGAGAATGTTAGGAATAAGGTGTCTCAACCTTGGATAATTCCTATTCTTATTATTTGTTTTGTAAAATGTATTTCTTGCAAATAATGTAATTAAGTGTGAGTGTACATGTCTAGTTTGCATGTTGATGTGTCACTCCACTTAATGTGTCGGCATCTTGAATTGTGTGTAAGGAGATCATGGCTGAAACGGTTATGACGGATTCCTATGACACGTAAGAGCTATGTCTGGAAGATTCAATGACAGGTGAAGACATGTGGCAATTGATAAAGTTGAGTACTGTACACTCTTCCACGATAGTGGGGTTCGGGGCATCGCCCCGAAAAAAATTTTCGAGTTCCTATTTTCTCGGAGAATGGTAAAACCCTAATACAGTTATCTTCGGAAGTTGCCCTAAAAGGGAAGCGCATGATATAAGCGTTTTTTAGGGTTGCGAAGATTTGTGATGTGAGTGTATTGTTGGAACGTTTTTTCATGCTGCCGCATTTTGTCTTCAAGAGTTGGAAATCTCCTGAAAGAACTTGCATTGCAAGTGTGTTGTAACCGTTGTGTTGAAGATAATACATTGTGCAGGTTTTGGAGTGCTGGGGTTTTTTACCGAAAGGTTTTCCCCAGGGTAAATCATTGTGTCATTCTTCATTTTCTGTATGTATGGTATATTGCTGCAATATCTTTGTTAAGTAGATTAACGAATCTGAAATTGTAAGGGTTTAAAACGAATTTGCACCATACTTTCCTTAAGAGATTAGTGTAGGAAGTCGTTTCCGCGAGTTTCCTTACATATTGGTGCTTCCAAGTCTATGTCAAAACCATCTTCATGGTCATTTTCATAGAGCCCATTGAATTCAGTTAAAGCTTGATCAATTACAAATATGTCTAGAATAGTAGCCTCTTGTTCTATAGGAAGATCATCTATGTGTCCCATGGAGGCAAGTGTCTCATTTTGGAAATTTTTGATAGTCGGAGCCTAAATGAGGTCATCAAGTGTTTGATCTTGAATGGCATAAAGGTCGAGGAGAGAATCATTTTGGACTTCTTGCTCAATAGTAGTGTCTTGGTCAAAGATGGGGTTTTCTTGGATGATATGATTTGGACTGGAATCTTTGTCGAGGATAGGTGTATTTTGGATGTCATTGTTATGAATGGACTCTTGACCAAGGATAGGTGTCTTGTGTGTTGCATGATTATCTAGGAGGACTTCTTGAATGGACTTAAGGATGGGGTCATGGGATGGAAACATTTGATCTTGACATGAAGGGGGAGTTATGGTGTCATGCTTTGGGTTTTTGTCTTGACATATGTCCTCAAAGTTAGACAATGGAATGTGACTTTGGACAAGGATAGAATTTTCATTGCTAGGTGTGTGTTGGGACAGAGTGACTTGGAATGGATTGGTGGATATAGGACTAGGATAGGATGTGGATACTTGGAAAGGGTTAGTGTATGAAGTACTAGGATTGGATGTGGATAAAGTACTAGGATAGGACGTGTATGAAGGACTAGGATATGATGAAGGACTAGAATAGGACATGGGGGCTTGGAATGGATTGATGGACGGTTGGTTTCCCTTGTCAAGGTTAGGATAAGGGAAATAGGTGAACTTTTTTTGTCAACTAATGGTAGGATTTGTGTTAAAGGACTCTTGATATTTAGAGTGGATGCATGGAGTACTAGGACTTATAAATTTTTGGTAAGATAGATATTTGGGTGGTTGACTATGGGTTGTGGATTTGGACTTGGATTGGAGGTATAGTTTTTTGAAGTCCCTAGCTAGTTGGGCTTGACCTTCAATTTGACTAGCAAGCATATCAAAGTGGCTTGAAGACATGATGGTGGATGGCATTAGGCTATGCTTTATGCAAGGTGACAATGTAAAGTGATAAAAAGGGATGCCTTATGTCAAATTATTTTTAGGAAGGGTTCACTTAAGCATTCAAATTTTGGCCAATGCGTCAATTTGGATTGTCAAATGACTTGCTTGTAGGATTAAGTGATAAGGTGACAAAATGACAAGGATGACAATGACCAAAGGATTGTTTTTTGTTTCAGATTGAGAGCATTTTCCAAATTTGTCAAGGGTGTTTATTTGTTTGAATGTTTGAGAAGACACTTGGAAAATGCAATATTTTGTCTTTGATCAAGCACAATAAAGACAAGCACAATCCTAGGTTAGGCAAGGACAATATTCACTAGATTCCATGTGGGTTTCCCCAACCACACTTATTCTTAGCGTGTGAATCCATAAGCTTGGCCGCATGGTCTCCCCCTTACATTGCACTCACTTCTCAGGACAACCAAGCTTCCAACCCCCATTAAACTCTCATGGTAGGTTGATCACCTCTACTAAGAACTACAAGAATGCGGATGCCTTCACAACGACCGTTGTTGTGCTATCAAATAGAAGGATTTTGGATACTACACAAAGGTGTTTAGTTTGAGACCCCTGTTTGAGTGGCCATACATGGGGCACAAGATTAAGCTTCATTTAGGAGGCACTCCATCCTGAAGAGGTTACACTCAACAAGGTTTTGGGGAGTACTACTTGGTCCATATTACACATCCACACTCATAATCCTAGACTTTCCCTTAGGATTCACATTTATCTACTAGTCGAGAGTAGCTCGGCTAAAGAGTTTTGTTGCCGGTTTGAGTCGCATTGATTATTGAATATTTAATTATTTGATTTTTGGAGGACAAAGACTATTTTGAATTAATTAAATATGGAAAATTGAATTATTGATGGAATTCAATTAAATATTAAATGGAGATTCTGGAATATTTAAAAATTGAATGAAAGGAGTTGATTCATGTGGACTTTGTGAAGTTTTGAAAATTATTTTATATGTCATCAAGAATTGAATGTTAATAATCAATTTGCAAGTGCAACTGTGTGCAGTTGCAGGGTGACAGGTTGAAGGATGAGAACACAATTGGAGTAGGATTGTTTTGCCAAATCAAACAGTAAGCCAGTTGGAATCTAGGTGCACACACCACAAATGGCATGAAGACTTGCATTTGAACTAATTTGCATATATAAGAGAACGAAATTTTCCTAATTGGAATTGTTTAAGTGCTTGAAAATGAATGGTTTGTAGATTAAATTTTCTATTCAAAGTTTGTGATTTGAAGGAAATGGAAATGAGCATTTGTAAAGAAAATTCTTTCCTTTAGTGTAAGAAATATATATATATATATAGATGCTTGAAATGAAAACTCAAGCTCCTTACCTTAAATGATAATGTATGAAACCTATAAGCCATTCCAAAACAAGTAACTTGTATGTGATTTCATAGATAAATATATATATATATATATATATATATATACATATATATAAGTGTATGTAAATCGAGCACATACATATATAGATATATACATCCATATATATAGATATATATACATACATTATTCTAATACATGGAAGTGTGAATTAAATCATTTAAATTCATATAGATATACAACTATATAAGTATATATACATATGTATGCAAATTCAAATTCATCTTTGAATTCAAAATTTATAACCAATACATTATGAATCGGACTGTGGAATCAATGAAAAATCATAAGGTAGTTGCACGATGGACGTGGCCTACCAGAATCATAAAGACAATATCCAAATTGAAGGTTGATGACTGTGGCAAGGAAAAAATCCATAATGAAAGCACCTAGCCACATGTAAAGGGAGTGGTTACCATTTTGGTATGAAACTGGAAGAAAAGAGAGAAGTGACTTGGGAAAGAATCGACACAACAAGAAAAAAGTAGAGTAGAGTATGCAGGGAAGGAAAAATTTGAGGAAGCCTCATCCAAAAAGGCTCGACTATAGAGGTAACTCAGTTTATTTTGAATCAATATTACTTACACTATCTTTATTTCTATGCTAAGCTTGTGATTTTTATTGCATTCAATGAAAACTAATAGCACAACATCATGCATAATTTTATGTGTGTGTCCACCTAAGCCAATGGTAACTTGTAGTGACCACCCTCTAAGATCACATGGCCTACGATCTGCTCTTGCTTAGTCTTAGAATGGAGCCTTATTAGTTAGTTTTCTATGCTAACAAAGGCATCGAATCCCCTTAAGATGTGACAATTATGTTAGTTCGCATGGTAATTTGTAGGCCACATCATGTCTATTGGACAATATTGTCGTGATCGATGTGTACCCCTTGTGTTTGAATTCTGTAGAGATCGCATACTAAGCCTACAAAGAGGATATAATTCTTTGTACTATCTTTAAATGTATTGACTGTGTTTCATTTTCAAATGTGTCACCTTCCATTATTGGCTAGGTTGATAATGGTAAGGGGAAAAATGTCCATTCTTGAGTAATGTGGAAGCCATAATTGGATAAAAAGGAATGCCTCTCAATTTTAAGCCATTAGAATGTATAAGTTTGGGCTTCATTGTAGCCTTTTAAGGAATCAATCCTCATGATCGATAAGATTAACTTTCTTGAATAACACTCATATTTGCATCTACATGATGTTTATAGATGCATGTGTTATGGGATAAGCCAGAATGTCCATAAGGGAAATATCGAATATAACCTTTGTAGGTTAAGAAAGAAACCACCCAACCATTGAAATGGGTTGAACCTAGAACAACCATAGTTTTATTGCAACCTAAAAAGGCACGAGTATTTTTTGAAACCAAAGTTTCTACGCCTTCATTTGCTGAAGTATTCGCTCAAGTATTTCATCAACAAGAATGTCAAACATAGATTTATTTATACTATTGAGTTTCTTATTGAATTTCCAATAATGAAAGTCCTTATGTAAGAATAGGGCTATTTGGTTGTTTATTTTTAGATCATAGTGGAAAATCCATTATGTTTCTAAACAAGGAACAATTACTTGAAAATGATCCTTTAGCATGTAAGCATCTTGAGATTAGCAAACAGAGGAAAATAATTTTTTTCTTGTTTTCAAGTGTAAATTTTTAGTCTCAAACAATAATATGTTAATGTAAACAGTGGTTATTCTTTTGCAAATGACATTGTTTTATCAAAAGTTATCCTTGCTCAATAAACCATTTCATATGTAAACATGTTTTATAACTATTTATTAGGAAACATTATTTATTATGTTCAAAAAATGAATGTACATATGTGAACAACTTTCTTTATAACTATTTAGTAGGAAACAATACTTATTTTGTTCAAAAAAATCAATGTTCTTATGTAAACAACAATGTTAGAGAAACATAGTAGTGAAAATGCAATAATAGTATGTATGAAACTATTAGCATAGACTTGTGTTTTCTTTATTTTGACAAAGAATCATCAATTGGAATACTATTTTAAGATTGCAATCTGAATTAATGATCATTTTAGAATGTATGTGTGTCGCCAAAAATTGTATACCTTCAAGAAGAAAAGGACAATTTTGTGCATGTTTTGGTCCTACTTTAGGTCCTCTTTCATCAATTATCACCTTAAAACAACATTTATAGGCCCCTAAGGTTCGTTAGTTTTGACTTTGAGCCTTGTTATACCTAAGGAAACACTCAAACCTCGACAAACAACATCAAAACTATTCAAAAACCACTAATCCCACTTCAAAATCCCTTAGTGGGACTAGGTCACCCAAGTTGGCAACCTAGTCCTTTTTGAGGATTTTTGTAATTTTAAGCGGGAAAATGTATATTTTATCAAAAATTCCTGATGGGTGTCAGCCTCTTAGGTAAAAACTACTGACAATTAGGTCTTGTTGCATATAAATACTTATTTTTAGGTCATTTTCCCACTCTCTCTTGGTCATTTTTCGCAACCAACTTCAAGAATCAAGTGCAAAACATCTTCCTCAAGAAGATTCACCTCTCTCACAACAAAAGTTGAGACTTTTGGAAAATAAACTAGGGATTTTTGCAGGTCTTCAAGCTCACTCCACATTCAAGATCATACTTTGCCAAAGGTTGAACAAAGATGCCTATGGAGATTCGTGGAGAAATATAGGTTGAGGAGGTGCAACTAGCCACCAAATCACACCTAAAGACTATTTTCAAAGTGAATCCATCTTCTATGTTCAACCCATCTTTAGATTTGAGGTTTGCATCCCATTTGTAGTCCATTTGTATTCCTTTTCACACTCATTTATAATGTTGTAGGATTTCTAGGATTGAAGTCTTGCATCATTCCAAATATTTTGCATGCATCTTATTCTAGCACAATAAAATAGGGTTTTGTCTTATTTCGGGTCTTCCTAGTTCTAGACACACTTAGGGCTAGGGTTTATGCAGATTTTCTATCTCTTTGAAAGTTTAAATACAAACTAGGGGTTTGACCAAGGAAAACCCCACATTAGAAACCCAAATATCCTCTATTTTGTAGGTTATTTTATAGGTCTAAGTCCGGATTCCTGTGGAGAAATAGTATATAGATCATAGGACTCCGTCTCCACTTTTAGTTTTCCAGAAAAGATGAAAGGGACTAGGTCGCCCATAGTGGCGACCTAGTCCCACTAGAGGTTCCTGACAAAGATTTTTGCAGATTTGGAGACCTAGTTGGCAGAAATGACATCTAGAGTAGTTTACCTATAAAGGGACTAGGTCGTTGCACTTGGCGTAAGTGTCCCAGTTGGCTCAAAAACTCATATTTTCTAGATTTTCAGAGCCTTCCACAACTCCTTCATGAGTCTACAATAGTTTACAGGTTCACCCATTTGATCTATTAAGTTATATTACTTAGTTTAGTCTTCATTTTATCACTATTGTAATACATCATGTGTTTTCCAGCAATATAGATTCTTTTAGCTTAGATCAAATAGTTGGGTTTATATATTACATTTCAGTATTTAGCACATTTCATTTCATATTCAATATCAAGCATTGAATGAATCACAAGATTCAATGCTCCTCAGTAAAGGAAAATCCTCTTCCTTCTAGGTGAAAACCCTAGAAATATTTTGGGGACTTACTCCTTTACCCATCAAGAGACCATTAAATTTTGCTAAGATATCCCTTTGGGATCTCCTTCATAATTCCCTAACTATCATTCTATGCTTCAAACAACATTGCAACAGATAGTGGTCCTCCTTGTACAAATTTTAATGATGTGGCAGCTCTCCTACAAGAAATGAACACAGCTAATGTCGACATTACCTTCTCTCAACATGAGCTCCCTCCATTAGAATTCAGGAAATGAAATGAAGCCTTTATGATCATAGCCCAATATGATTGGATAGGTATCAAACGGACCCTCGTTGACAATGGCTCTACCCTAAATGTGTGAAATGTGAAGCTTCTTGATAGGTTACAAGTGGATAGATTGCAAATCCAATATGATTCCTTATCCATTAGAGGATTAGACAATGTTACAAAGAAACCTCTTGGTGTCATCACCTTACCCATTACTATCATAATGGTTGCGTTGCAAACTCCAATCCATGGCATGCCCTATGACCTTTCCTACAATCTCCTCTTGGGAAGATCATGGATACATGAGATGCATACAGTACCCTCGACCCTTTATCACAAAATGAAATATGTCTATAATAACAAATTTTATCAAATTGACAGACCTCAAACCTGAGTTTTGCTTACAACTTGAAAAAGGTACATCAATTCCTCTCCATACCTTAATTCCTACCTCCAATATCACCCCTTCTGAGAAGGATCAACCAAAAGATAAACCCAAGTTTAATTTACTTGGTGATGATTGGGGATCTTTAGAATTTACCCCTTCCTTTATGGGTGAGCGTATTGTCACATGAAAATAGGATACCCAACAAGAACAATCAATTTTCATCTCTACTCAACAAGAAGAACACCCTTCCCACACAACTACCTCATCTCTTTTAAAAGAAACTCCAACATATTGTTGTGCAGTTTTGCACACACACCCCACTAAAAGTGGGGACCCTCTCTTGGCCTACCCTTTTGGCCTGTTTATGTGGCTTGCCCCCTCTTTTGTGTTTATCTTTGAAAATCTTGGGGTTTCGGTCTTTGGTGCTTGCCTTGGTTGTAGGTGCCTTTGTGTTGAGTTCCTAGTGGTTTTAAAGTCTTGCAGATATCCTCTCTGGGGTGATCTTCTTTTTCCTTTTGTTTTCTCCCTTGGTGTTTTTGTTTAGGTCCTAAGGGTTGGTTTCCTCCCTTAGGCTTTCCTCGGTCTTCTTTTCTTCCATTTTTTTAGAGGTGGAACCGAGATGAGACTTAAATTTGAACTTTCACGAAGTTCACGGTTCGGTTTCCGTTCCCTTTCCAGCTCTGCTTCCCTCGTCTTTGTTGTTTCGTTGTGTTCGGCCTTCGGGTTGGTTTCTTTCCTCTAGGTCTGCTTCGGTCTTCCTTTCTCCCATTGGAACCGGTACCAGGATGGAACTTAACTTTGAAAATTGGCAAAGTTCACAGTTTGGTTCCCGTTCTCATTTCGTCTCCACCTCCGCCAGGGTTGGTTCCATTTCCGCCTCCGCCTATTTTCCTTTCATTCTCATTTTGATTATGCTTTCGCTTTCGCCTATTTCCCTTCCTTTCCCGTTCTCATTCTGTCTCCGCCTCTGCCTCTACCTATTTTGTGTCTTTGTCCCCATTCTAATCATGGCTCCGCCTCCGCCTATTTTTGGTTCCGCTTCCGCCTGGGTTTGTGCATAATTTTCTTGCCTTAGGAACTCTAATGGATTGACTTGGATTTTAATGATGTATTGAGCATTAATGGTGGCTCGTTTGAATGTAGGTTGGATCGAGTTGGGGTTGTTGGGTGTACTTTGAAGATTTGGTGAGATCTGCAAGTTCAGTCAACTGTACTTTGGGGCTACTATCCGATGAAACCCATCCCTACACGCAAGGTTGATTTGGTTGGTGGCCATTAATGGTGGGCAGATGTGACATGGTGGACATAACCTAGTATGGATTGATTTGATTCATTTGTTTTCCTAGCTCAGATCTGATTGGTGGCTCATGTTCCTCCTAGTGTTTTGAGCACATTTTTGTTTGTGCAAGTGGAGCATCGATGGTGGGTGTTGCTTGTGGATTTGTTCCCTTGACTTTGTGCGATCCTAGATTGATTTGAAGGGGGCTCTTTCTACATTCATTGTTGGACGGTGAGTTATTGCTGGTTGTCAGGACCGATTTGGTTGGTGGTCGGGCTTCTTTCTAACCCTAGCTCTAGTTCATGCGAGCATGTTTCTATAAGTATGGCACTATGCCTCATTTGTAGAGGTTCGGTTTAGATTAGAAGACTAAGTCAGAAGGCTTGTAATCAGTAGATTTAGCAATAGAGTAGCATGTTAGAATATTAGAAGTTAGTTTTTACATTTCAAGCAAGTCTTGTAACAGACTGGAATTGTTGCAAATGTGATGATTTAATACAAAGTGCAAACATTGTGTTATGACTGGTGCCTTCTCTTGCATTGAATAATCTTGCATGGTTCTTGTTCTATCTTTCAAATCGCTTGGAAATGTTTGAATACATCTTAGGTTTAGTTAGTAATGCTTGTGATTTAATGCTTGGAGTGTTGTAGCAATCCCTGGTTCATACTTTGGGTAGATTCTTGATTGTGGGAATGTTGTGCAAGGTCAACCTATACCTCATATTCATGTGCTTAGTTCAATTGTAGATATTCATTCAGTCTTATTGAATGAATGCCTATAGCCTAAAAATCTATAACACCTTAGAAGATTGCAGTGTTTTCTACAAGATTGTAGGTATAGCCTGGGTCGAACATAAATTATTTTAAGATATTGGTCCATTCCAATTATTTAATCATTTGCATGATTAATCTTAGGAGTAGTGTTAACATTAGCACTTTTGAAACCCTCATCTTTTGTTGTTTCTTTTATTATTTGGTTAGAACTAGAAATTAAAGCATCACCATATCTTAAAATCTGATGAGTTTAGAGCTTCCAGCATTTGTGCATAATACCTCTTGTGATTACCAGCATTTTCACATTTTATCACTGAGTTTGTTCTACTACATTGTCATGACATGAAAACCATGAGACCTTGGGGTTATCTCTTTGTTCATAGAGACCAACCTTTCAAGAGAGATAGGATAACTTTTATTCTGTCTGAGTTGTTGTTGTGTAGAAACACGAAACAATAGGATTGGCGCTAGAAGGAGGGCCTGAACATGCAAGCTAGAGCATTTTCTAAACGCCATTTCTCCTGAGAGACTCAAAAGGAGAACGAGATCTATACTAGGAGAAGAAGAAGAGTTTCAAGAATTTCCACCTCCAACCAAGTCAAGAAGGACTAGAAGAAGGGAGGAACCATCATCCAATCCATCATTTCCACCATCCTCACCTCCATCCACCTCATCTTCATCTGATCTTGAGACTGGTTCCATTCCACAACCCCAACCAGTCATCCATTGACCATTACCACCTCCACCAATGGATTTATTGGTGAATAACCCATCACCTCTGACATTCAACAACTACAATGTTATGCCCAATAACCCTAAGCATTTTTTCTCTAAGTTTCACATGAATGACCCAAAAAGGACAGCAGAAGAGCATATTAGAATCTTTCAGACTTGTCTGAGAGATAGAGGGATTACTCATGAGGATTTTGCATGAAAAATTTTCCCCTATTCTCTAGGAGAGGGGGCCTTTTTATTTGTATAACCATTTACCTGCTACATCCATCTCTAACTGGGCTGAGCTTGAGGCTACATTTCTACTGAAATTTAAGATTCTCATTAGTGATAATGAGATTTATATACAATTTAATGGGGTAAAAAGAGAATTTAATGAGCCTATAGGATCATTCAACAATAGGTTCCACTTAGCATACACTAGACTTCAAGCACCTTATGTTGGAAATGAGGACATTGTCCTAGAGGTCTACTTCGAAGCCCTTGACAGCCTTACCTCCACCTTCCTTAAGTGGAGAACTAACCCTCTGACTACCTTGCTCACTACATATACGGAGGTTGTTAAGGTTAGTATAGACCTGAGACAACACTTGTCAGGACCTCTGCCATCTCTGGGACCTGCTGCTCACCCAAGTCAAGTCCAATCTCTCAACTAGGCTTTGACCAATCACATGCCTATCATGAATCCTATTCCATAGTTGCCTCTGGTCCCTCATCCAGGTCATCCAATAAACTAGGTCCAACCAATGCCCGATTATCCCTAGAAAAATGTTAACCATCCCCTCCATTCACAATCACAAGCTAGTTTCCCTACATATTTGTAGAACTCAGAAGTTTTGAATCAGTCTATTGGTTCTAGAGGAGTGTTAGGATACTCCCCAAACATTGTGAATCCAGTCCCTTACAACAAACCTGATAAAGAAAGGTTAGATGAGCTAACTAAGCAAGTGAAGAAGCTAAACATGGAGGTAACCTACTTCAGGAACCAGAGCAATCAACTCCAAGCTAATCAGAAGAGCATGCAATCAAGTTATAGCAGAGGGAAACACTATGGAAAAAATAAAAACTTTGAAAGAGGGCAAGGTTCTGGTCAATTTTTTGATAGATGTCAACAAGATAGACAAGGATTTGAAAGAAGACAGCCACCTAGGTAGAATAGGTCATGGAACACTGGGCCTAACAATGGAGGATTCCCCACTCCACTAGATCAACCTTCCAATCCGGAGAAACCTCCAGGTGGTGTGTACTTATCAGAGGCCACTTTGTCTGGATGGTGTAGGCTTCATAAGACAAGTCAACACTCTGAGCTTGACTTCCCTGAATTTCAAACTTTTGCTTCCATTTTTCAATATGAAGTTGAAAATAACTCCACTAGCCAAGAATTGGTACCCTCAAATCCCTATGATTCCCCAATTTTGGTGTTGAATCATGCTCCTTTCCTAAGGGATGAGGAGAATGAACTAGAAGAGGATTCAAGTAGCCAGAATGGAGAGGTTGAACAAGTTCTCAATCAAGATGAAATCTCTCAGCTATTTGATGAAGAAACTAAGAATGACAATGTCCCATTGGATGAAGGAGAGGTTGATGTTGAAGAAGTGCAAATGTTTCAACAACCTGTCAGAAAGAATGATCTAAGGAGTAAGCCCCAAAGGAATCCACAAGCTGGAGGATTGTTTACTACTCCACACAATTTTACCACTCCACCAGATCCACATGCCAATAACAATCAATCTTACCCTCAGGTTCCAACACAATACCTCACAAAACAAGGACAACCAGATGTTTCCAAAGGAAGCAATGTTGATGCAGCAAAGGATAGGAAGACTGGTCATTCTAAGGAGCTCCACACTGACATGAATGTGGAACAACTAGGAGAATATGTGACTGAGGAACTCAGAGAAGTAAAGGTGAGTCTTTCTTCTTTTGAGTTATTAAGAGTTCCTGAAATAAAAAATGTAGTCCTAGGGTCCTATAATTCAAGTGAGGCAACACAAGGAGTAGCAACCAATGAGGAAACTGGAAGGCCACCTAGTTCACAAACACCCAAAGGTCCCAGTCAATCACAACCCAAGGATAGGGGTAAAGAAAAAAATAAGGGTCAAGTTGCACAACCTGACTCATAGTTGAATCTATTTCGAGGCAAAATGGAAACCCCTCCTTTTTTGATTTCTATTCATATATTTGGTAAAAATCTGCACAATTTCCTATTGGATTCAGAGGCATCCACAAATGTTATGCCATTTGTTGTATGTAGGGCTCTTGGTATTACCCCTACAGCCTCTCAAAAGAAGGTCACCCAATTGGACAAAACAGAGGTGAATATAGTAGGAGAACTGAACATGATTCCCATGCAAGTTGCTTTAGATCCAAGAGTGCAACAAGTACTTAATATTCAAGTAGCTAACATTCCTGACACCTATGGTCTAATCTTGGGTAGATATTTCACATAGGCACTAAATGGATACACACCCATAGATCATTCTCACATGTGGCTCCCCTAGAAAGGAGTCCCAAATCAGATCAGAATTGAGAGAAAACCTACAATGAAGTATGTCATTATTGAATATCAGAATACTTCAAATGAGATACTAGTATCAGAAGTTAGTATGGGGAACTATGTCCTAGCTTCCTCTGCTTCGGACACAGAGGAAATCTTGGTGTTGCAAAGCTCTTCTGGTGAATCCACATCAGAAGCCAGCAGCTCTGAAGTGCAATTTGAACAAATGGAAGAACTTGATGATCAGGTAGATAGACAACTCAGTTTGTTGGATAACTTCCAGGAGTTTATCCGAAAATGTGTAGAAGATCAGATTCAGCTGGGTAGAAATATGAACTTTGAAGAATTGCTTGTTCCTAATTGGTGCAGAGTTCATGATGCTCCTCATTCTAAACTAGAATGTTGCTTGTGTTAGACTACAGTAGAATAGATACAAAGGCACATTAACACAACCCCAACCATGGAGTTAAACATACAGAGCATTCAAAATAGTCAAAAGGGGAAGGATCCAAAGCCTCCTAAAGAGCCTCCGGGTGGTAGCAAGGACAAAACTATCTCAAGAAGAGCCAGAGCTAATGAATGTTGGACATTAAGGTTTAATGGATCCAAATCCAAGCAAGGTGTTGGAGTAGGGCTGGAGTTGATCAGTCCTAAAGGTAAAACCTACTTTGTTGCTCACAAACTCCAATTCTAGTTCACTAGCAATGTTGCTAAGTATAAAACTCTAGTTCATGGGCTATTAATGGCATTAAGAAAGAAAGTTAAAATTCTGCAAGTGCTTGGAGATTCTGAGCTAGTGGTTAGGCAAGTGAGAAAACAATACTCATGTCATGACATAAGGATGGCCAATTATAGACACAGAATATGGGATCTTATTGAAGGATTTGATACCTTCAACATTCAGCTGATACCTCAGAGTAAGAATCAGACTGCCGATTCTCTGGCACAAGCACCAAGTAGATTGCAACCCTTATCACTTTCAGGCTTAAAGAAGTTCATTGTGGAGCTTGTTCTGGTACCCTCAGTGCCTAACAATGTCACCAATTTTTAAGTCTTTGAAGATGATAAGCATATTCTTTATTTTATCACTAGTTGTGATGTGTTTGCTTCTCAATTAATTGATGAGGTTGAGCCTCAAGAGGCTGAAATTGACCTAGAAGGGGTCCTCAATATGAAGACTAATACCATCCCAAGAGGAATGGTGCAATTGGAAAGGATCTTTGATCTAGATAGGATAAGAGATCAGGAGCAGAAAATGAAAAGGGAATCCCTCAACGGTCAGTGTGAAACATACAATATGGAGACCCAAAGTGATGTCAAGAATGTCTTTATTGGTAAGGTGTGCACTCCAGAGGAGAGGAAATAAATTATTGATGCCTTGAACACATATCAGGATGTGATAGCCTAGAGTTATGATGACTTGAGGACATATGACACTTCGATCATTACATATACTATTCCCCTCAAGTCAAATGTTAAGCCATTCATGAAAAGACAGAGACCAGTTAATTCTTTGTTGGAGCCCATTATTCAAAAGGAAGTGCAGAAGCTACTTTTAGCACAAATCATATTCCCCGTAAGACATTCAACATGGGTTGCAAACTTAGTTCTAGTCAGGAAGAAAAATGGAGAAATCAGGTTGTGTGTTGATTTCAAGAACTTGAATAGAGCATCAAAAAAGGATAATTATCCAGTCCCTTCGCTGGATGAGGTGCTTCAGGTTGTCAATGGATCCCAAATAATGTCATTTTTGGATGGGTACTCTGGATACAACCAGTTCATGGTCTAATATGAGGATAGGCACAAGACTACCTTCACTACAAAATGGGGAACCTTTTCTTATCGGAGAATTCCCTTTGGATTAATCAATGCTGGAGCTACATTCCAAAGAGCTATGGATATTTCCTTCAAGGAAATCATTTCCAAGTGCATAATCATCTACATGGATGATTTGACAGTCTTTTCCAAGAAGAGAAGTGATCATGTTGTAGATTTATGCAAAGTATTCCAAAAGTGCAGGGAATTTAGTATTTCACTTAATCCAAAGAAGTTCATCTTTGGGGTCACTGAGGGAAAGTTGTTAGGACGTGTTATTTCATAACAAGGTATTTCCATTGATCCCAAGCGAGTGGAGGCTATACTAAAAATTCAACCCCCTGCAAGCAAGAAAGAAATGAAGTCATTCTTTGGCAAGATTAACTTTGTTAGGAAATTTATCACTGGATTTGCAAAGATAGTCAAGCCCTTAAATGCCATGTTTAAGCAAGAAGCAAAGGTTGAATGGAATACAAAGGCTAAGGAAGCATTTGCAGAAATTAAGAGTGTTATTGTCAAGGTCCCTATTTTGGTAAGTCATGATTATGCTAAGCCATTCTACATCTATTCATTTGCTTCTGATCACTCCTGTGCGAGCTTGTTGACACAAAAATTTGATCAAGGGAATGAGCATCCCATAGCATTCATGAATGCATCTTTGAAAGATTTCAAACTGAGGTATCCTAATGTTGAAAAGTATGCCTATGCCTTGATCCAAACTATGAAGAAGTTCAGACACTATATCCTGAGAAACAAGCTCTTTGCTATAGTCCTAGATCCTGCAGTCAAGTTGTTGTTGATGCAAAATCAGTTGGGTGAACATAGAGCCAAGTGGGTGACTATGTTACAAGAATATGATGGACTAACCAAGAAAATGGTGGAAATGGGTCCTGGCCTTGTTACCCAACATTATAATCTTGAGGATGTCTCTCCAAGGGGTTGGTATGATGACATTATCTACTACTTGTTGAATCGGAAATGTCCCAAACACCTTAATTCAATACAAAGGAGAGCTCTACGTTTGAAGAGTGGCAGTTTTATGATGAAGGGAGTTGTCTTATACAAGAGAAATCATGGTGTATTCCTAGGGAAGGAAGAGGCAGGGAGAGTAATGATTGAATTTCATGATAAATATGGCACAGGCCATGGTTTAGCACCTTCCACAGCCAATTAGATCTTGAGGGCAGGCTATTATTGGCCTACCTTATTCAAGGATACATATCACCACGTGAGAACTTGCCATGTGTGTCAAACTGTAGCAAGCAGGGAGAGGTGTGTAGCTCTTCCACTTCATCCTATCACAAAGGTAAAACCATTTGCTAAGTGGGGAAAGGACTTCATAGGTTCAATCAACCCATCTTTATCTACAGGCCATAGGTATATTCTTACCATAACTGATTATTCTACTAGGTGGACTGAAGCTCTTGCATGCAAACAATGCACCTCTAAAGTAGTAATCAATTTCATGGAGTCTAGTATTATCAATCGCTTTGGTTGTCCATTGGTTGTAGTTTGTGACAATGGTTCTTCATTTGCATCATTAAAGTTTTCTAACTGGGCTTATGATCATGGAATTGCCATAAAATTTGCATCTAATTACTATCCATAGGGGAATGGTTTGGCTAAGTCTTCCAATAAAAACCTATTGACAATCATTCAGAAACTACTAGAAAAGAATCCCAAGGATTGGCATACCCAGCTCAGATTTTCTCTTTAGGTAGAACGCACTAGACAGAAAACATCCTTAGGAACCTCAAATTATCACTTAGTGTGTGGCTTGGAACCTGTCTTTCCCATCTAGCTAAAGATCTCTACCCTACAATTCATCAATGAATATTATGATGGAGAGGATAAGCGTGAAGACCGCTTAACTGAATTGTTACACCTTGAGGAGAGAAGACATGAAGCCCTAGAAAACTTTTCCAAACATCAGGGTATAATGAAAAGATGGTTTGATAAGAAAGCCAAGATGAAAGCCTTTAGAATCTCTAACTTGGTTCTCTACTGGGATAAAGCCCATGACAAAAAGGGGGAGCATGGAAAATTTGACAAACTTTGGCTTGACCCTTATCATATTGCAGAGATTCTGGGAGATAATGCCTTCCATTTGAAAACCCTCATTGGAGGAGATATCCCACTACCTATCAATAGGTAGTATTTGAAGCATTATTTTCAGTCTTGAGTTGTTCTCATCTCTATCCTTGTACATAAGTAGATTAGGTTTCCTTTCTGTTGTTTTGCTTGCTGCTTTTGGTTTGGGTTTCTTTTGGTTTTTTGCTATGTTTGTCTGTTGTTTTGGTTTTGGTTTGTTGTGGTCTGCTTGGGTTGGTTTTCCCTAATGCTATATGTTTTTGGGGTTGTCCTACTTTCCTCTGGGCTTGTTGCATCTGTACAATTGGTTGTTTATCTAGGGCCACTCTGGGATTTCTTTTACAAACTCTTATCATCCTTTCAGAGTCATTCAAACTGGTAGATTTCCTTCATCTGATGTTGCGTGGGCTGGGAATTAGTGTCACTTAACTAAGTTAAATTTTGGAATGTATTTGGGTCTTACATCTTCACACAAATCTTAAGAATTCCAAGGTTGCATATGGTCTTTAGGAGGTCTGACAGGGTGAAAAATCTTAAATTATGCTCCAGTGTCATTGTGGTTCTCATCCTTGAGTGTGGGCTTCATTGCCTGCAAGGTGAAAAGTAAAGCTTTAAAAGCAAATCTCAAATGAGAATATCAAAATAAAAGAAAAGAAAATATTGAAAATCAAACGAAATGTTCACCTTTTCAAGGTTATTCTAGTATCTCTACCGAGGCTATGGACACATGGCTAGTAGTAGAGCTATGCTAGGGAGGGTCACAGTGATAACCCATCGGGGCTATGGATGCCTGACTGGTAGTAAGGCTCTATCCAAGTTGCTTTTGGAGTTAGAATCCTCATGTAGCCCTGTCAGACTGAGTTTGGTCCTTGTTGTAACTTAGGAAAGGAAAATGAATGCATATGCACACACTTTGACCCTGGTACAGAAAAGGTTGGCTTGTTAGTGATTTCTAAAACCTTGTCTATTGGTAATCTGATGCTTGCATTGAAACCAGAGATTCCGAGTTCATGATGCCAGTTTTTCATCGAAATGCTCTAGAGCATTTCCCTAGTGGAGTTGCCATTTGCTGTGCAATTTTGCACACACACACCACTAAAAGTGGGGACCCTCTCTTGGCCTGCCCTTTTCGCCCATTTTTTTGGCTTGCCCCCTCTTTTGTGCTTATCTTTAAAAATCTTGGGATTTCGGTCTTTGGTGCTTGCCTTGGTTGTGGGAGCCTTTGTGTTGAGTTCTTGGTGGTTTTGGAGTCTTGCGGATGTCCTCTCTGGGGTGGTCTTCTTTTGCCTTTTGTTTTCTCCCTTGGTGTTTTTGTTTGGGTCCTAAGGGCTGGTTTCCTCCCTTAGGTTTTCCTTGGTTTTATTTTCTTCCCCTTTTTCGGAGGCGGAACTGGGATGGGACTTAACTTTGAAATTTCACAAAGTTCTCGATTTTGTTCTCATTCTCGTTCCGGCTCCACTTCACGCTCTCTTGCTTTCTTCTTCAAACTGTTTGTGTTCGTCCTAAGGGTTGGTTTCCTCCCTTATTTTTTTCTTCGCTTTGATTTTTGCTTCATTTGTTGGAGGTGGAACCCAAATGGGACTTAACTTTGAACTTTGGGAAAGTTCTTGGTTCGATTTCCATTCCTGTTCTAGCTCCACCTCCCGCATTCTTGTTTTTCTCATTGCTTTGCCCATTTTCATCCTAGGGGGTTGATTTCCTCCCTTAGGTTTTCCTCAATTTTCTTTTCTTTTGTTTTGTCTGAGGCAAAACTGGGATGGAACTTAACTTTGAACTTTCACGAATTTCACAGTTCAGTTATCGTTCTCGTTCCGGCTCTGCTTCCCACGTCTTTGTTGTTTCACTATGTTCAGCCTTCGGGTTGGTTTCTTTCCTTTGGGTCTACTTCGGTCTTCCTTTCTCCCGTCGAAACCGGTATTGGGATGAAAATTAACTTTGAACTTTGGCAAAGTTCATGGTTCGGTTCCCATTCTTGTTTCGTCTCTACCTCCGTCGGGGTTGGTTTTGTTTCCACCTCCACCTATTTTCCTTTCGTTCTCGTTTTGGTTTCGCTTCCGCCTGTTTCCCTTCCTTTCCCATTCTCATTTTCTCTCCACCTCCACCTCCGCCTTTTGAGATGAAATTAGTAAAAATCAGAAGACAAGAGGATGAAATTTTAGAAAATCAATAATTTTAGAAATTACTTGATTTGTAGAGGAATATTTCCCTTTTGAATTAAATTAATTCAAAATAAAGATTTTGTGAGGTAATTCGTAATTGATTTTTGAAATTAATTACTAAACGAAGAATCAGTTAGCCATGTGAGATATTTAAAAATATAAAAGTGTCACATGCCATAATTAAATAATTACAAATAATTATTTAATTTAGAAGTGGTTAATTAATTAAATAAATTATCAAATCTATTTAATTAAGAGGATTTAGGAATTAGTGACATATTAAATCAATATATTTTAAATATATTTATTTAATAATCAACAGGACATTAATGATAAAGATTTAATTAAATAAATATGATGACTTTATTTAATTATTAGAAGACTTTGACAGTTAGTAATATATTAAATAAATAAACACGATTTATTTATTTAATAATCATGAAGAATGAGAGATATTGTGAATTAATTAAATAATTATAAATTATTTAATTAATAGTTGAATGTTGGTTACAAACATTATTAAAATGTTATAATCATGTTATGACGAAAGGTGGTAAAATATTGGTCGCATGCCTAAGTCATTTTTAGGTGTCTCAATAAGAGGACATGGGTGGTGGATTTGTGTGTAGGAGGATGTGGATGTTGGATTAGGATGGGAAGATGTGGATGTGGATGTGGGATTAAGGTAGAGATATTGTGATGGTTGATGATGATAAGGATAAGAGTATGGGGATGGTGGATTAATATAAGCGGATGTGGATGTTGGATAGGAGAGAGATGTAGCAAGACATGATAAATATGTGGATGGTGAGGATACTAGATATCCCTTGTCAAGGGTAGCATAAGGACTATTATTAGACGTGGATGAAGGCATAGGGGGATAGCTCATAGGAGTGGTTGGATTGTTAAAGGGGATCAGAAGAAGCTTGCTAGCAACGACAACATCAAGGGGATCTATATTATATTCATCTTGATCAACAAGACATTTGTTATCATCATCAACGTAGTTGGGATTACCCTTGACTACTATTTTTGGTTGCAGTGATGAAGGATAAGGATTCATGATGCTAGATGGAACATATACAAATGGAAAAGATGGGAATAGATGATTAGAAGAAAATAATAGATGATGAAAAGATAAATAGGATGGATTGGAAGAAAATGGAAGAAGATATCTTAAGATTTGTTTTGATATCAGAAGATCTTGGATATAGATGGATCAAAAGCTCAAATTGGGATTAAGGTTAAGCTCAGATTGGAATTGGATTAAAGCTCAGACTCAGATTGGATTAAAGCTCAAATTCAAATTAGATAAAAGCTCATCTTAGGATGACTAGAGGATGTGATGGGATGTGATAGGATTGATGATACAAGATTGGATGATTGATAAGATAAGAAGATGAAACAGATTCTAAACCCAATTTAGAGATTTGACTTAGATGACGTAAGGTGTCAACGATCAAATTGGATTATGAACGAGATGATTACAACACCGAATTTACCTCAAGATGGAAGGAGATTGATTGCGTCATAATGATGATTAACTGACTCAAGATGGATGACAACCTTGAGCAAATGCAAATGATGATGATGATCAAGATCAGACACCTAAGCCAACTTGGGTAACAACCTCAGAAGCAAAGTTTAGGGGATTTAGATTGATGAACCAATGATGGATATGGGATCCAAGGATGCTCTAAGATGATCCTACATGATTTGATTGATGAAACAATGAGCTTTAAAGAATGCATACAAACGAAAATGATGATTATCGGAAGCTGGATGGTGATAAAAATCTTTCGATTGTGGCGAACGACTTGGGGAAGGACAAGCCTTTAGTGGCCAAAAGGATTCACATTCTAGAATTTGTATGGGAAGCAAGTTGTCCTTTGTAGGTTGCAAGTTTTCCCTTGTAGGTGGCAAACTCTCATATCCAGATTGAGCAAATTCACCTGTGCAAGTTGTAAGGTAGCCTGTGTAAGTTGCAAATTCACTTATGTAAGTGGAAAATCAACCTATGTAAGTGCAAATTTTCCCAAACATAAATCAAATTCACCCAAACAACTGCAAATTTGCCCAAACAGTTGCAAATTCGCCCAAACAGCTAGTAGGTTCGCCCAAACAACTAAAGGAACTGAAGAACAAGTGGGGGTGACTAAAGAACAGGTGGGGCTGACCTTGAGGATTGCCTAATGGGATGAAAACTTCCCCTAAATGGACTTAAACAGGGGCTTGGATGGAGAACGAGATGGAAAACGGCCAAACAAACACCAAAACGAACACAAATGAGGTCCCAGATGAAGAGAAGACCTTAATGGAAAGAAAATTCACCCCTATAACAAGAAAATTCACCCCTTTAACAAGAAAATTCACCCAACAAGGTGGAAAATTCATGACAAGAGGATGGGAGAATTTGATCAGCAGGACGAAGAACAAATGTTGAAAAAGACCCGAATGAGGACTCAAATGGAGAACGAAATAGCAAGATGGATGAACGAGTTCAACTAAACAGATCTGGATGGAGACTCTGATGGAGGATAGGACCACTAACAGATAAATGGATATTCCTAAAGGGATCCTAATGGGGAATCGAATGAAGAACGAGACACAAAACAACCAAAATGACACCAAAACAAACCCAAATGGAGAACAAGAGGAAAATTCACCCCTATAATAAGCAAATTCGCCCCTGTACTAAGCAAATTCGCTTATGTATTAAGCAAATTTTCCCAAGTAGGTGGAAAACTCGCCCAAACAACAAGCAAACTTGCCCAAACAATTGAAGACATGGAAGAACAAGTAGATGAGATTGTTAGGGTCGAGTCACCTAACAGGATGAAAACCTCCCCTAAATGGATTTCAATGTGGACTCATATGAAGAACGAGATAGAAAACGACCAAATGGACACCAAAACGGACCCGAACGGGGCCTCAAATGGAGAACAAGATAGCAAACAAAAAAAATGGATTTGCCTAAATGGATCTAGATGGAGACTTAGATGGAGGATAGGCCAACCAATAGACAAACATATATGCCTTGTAAAACCACTTGCAAAAACCCATTCCCCATCCTTGTAAAACCAAGATTCATGATAATAAATTAGTTAATGTGCACAAGGCTTCAACATCGGTTCCTAACCCATAGCCCCTTTAACTTAAAGCATTCAAGATAATCTAGTGGCTGTTCAACTTCCAGATGGAGAACTAAAGGACACATGTTTCCCTCCAAAATTGGCACCCCACTCAAAACCCTTCATATTCACAATATGAATGCCTAGGAGGGATAATTTTGTTGTTTTGTTTTATCTTTTCCCATTTTACGTTCTTTATTTTTCATCTTCTTTATGTTCCCTAGTCATATGTTTTCCTTTTCCTCATAAAAATCTAAGGTTTTATCATGGTTTGTGGATACTTTTGGCCTAGTGGTGCCATGCTCCCATAAGACCTTGATTTTGGTGTCATATTTTTCAAAGTTTATTCTATTACCTTGTTTCAAAAATAAGTCATTTTATATCCCTAATCCGTAACTTTTATACTTGAACCTTTCAAACCCTTTTTGAATCATGGTTTATGTCATCCCTTGGTCCACGTGCCTTATGTCATGAGCTATTTGGTAACCCTTATTCTTAATTCTTGATCCTTTCTTTTTGTATGCTCCCTAAATTGGTAATGTGAGACTACCTTTAATGCAATTATTTAGTGCAAGTTGCAAAGTTTATTTGATCCCTAGCCTCAATGCTTTAACACTTTTTGTTTCCATCATTTTATTTTTTTCTCTTGCTAAATTCCTTAGGGATGGATTATAAAGTATTCTTAACCTTTGAACTCTAATATTTTACATTGTTTTGTGTTTTTCAGGTTAATGATTTGAGACATATCCTTACATGAATACATTTAGGTAAGTATTTCATGGTATCCCTAGAGCCAAGGATCTATGATTCTTTACCTTATACTACCTTTTAGAGTTAAATATATAGATATAATTCCATTTGATTTATTTGGGTAGATTTCAACGATGGGCCTCAACCCTTGATTCCCATAGAATTTTTATTACCTTTTAGAGTCATAATATTGGTCATCCCTTGATTGTAATACCTTACAATTATGTAGTATCCTTGAATGCTAAAGTTAGAAATTTTGTAGTATGTTACCATTTTGAACTCATTAGTTTCACCTAATTCTAATTTTCTTTCCCTTTCGTATGTCGAGATGGGCATATTCAATCTTTCCTACTTGAATCTCTTTCCTTAATTAACAAAACCTAATAGATTGAACTAAACTATGTTACCTTTGTTGGATGCCAATTTTTTGGGATCCCTATTGCAAACAATATGAATCATGTCAAGATCTCAAAGCCCAATTCCTTGACTTCTTGAACTAAAGTAGTTTATTTGGATGGTGTTAGGAATTCTAGCATAACCCCAATTATTCCTTTTTTTTTTCCACTTTTTGTATCATCTTAATAAAAAATAGTGTGTTTAATTATAATTATTATGGGCTTATACAATGATAAAAGGCATGCAATTTAATTTTAGGCCTATGAATTAAATAAATTTTTAACATTATTCATCAAATAAAATAAGTTGCAACCAATAATATTGGGCCCATAGATTATTTTAAGGTTTGGGCCAACTAGTACTTGGGGGTTATATTTTGGACACCCAATGGTAGGTATAAATGTTTAGCTCAATTATTTTTAAAGGGTCAAAACAATTTGTCAAAAAAATTGATTTAAGTGAAAAATTTAGAAAATAAATAGCTAACAATTATTTTTAAAAGGTCAAAACAATTTGTCAAAAGTTTCGATATGGGTGAAAATTTTAAAAAATAAATAGCTAAACAATAAAAATTAGAAGTATCAAGTAAAATTGGAAGTACAAGTTTTGAACTAGGTTATTCTACAACATCCATTTTTAAATTTAATGAGGATGATGGATTTCTAGAGTATGTTGCATTAAAATTTTCTATTAATGTTTGATTTTGAGAGGTATGGTGTGCAGTTTGTATGTAGTATGATACTTTTACATACTTCCTTTTATTTTCAAAGTAATTCATAAATAATTACACTACTTTGTGTCAATGATTATGTGTAATATTAATAAGGTAAAGTTAGTTTACATTTTATCTAAAAATAATATTAATTGGTGATGCTAAATAATAGACCATTTTAAAAAAAAAAAAATCATATGCATAATCTTTGTCTTTCTTTTTCATAAATAGAATGAACAAGAATATAAATAAATCTAAATCTAGACAATTATATTGAATAACTAAATAACTAAATTGTACTTGATCCTACATATTAAAAAAGTGATTTAATTTATGTATTTGAATACTAATGTTTAATTTTTATGAATTAAGAGTTTTATCATAATAAATATGTGGGTACATGACACATTTTAATTGAGTGGTTTTGATCTTACTATGATAATCCATCAATATCTCACCAAAGGCTAACCTTAAATAGGGACAACTAAATAGATCACTATTTTCTTGCATTTTCATGACCTATTAACACAGGGCTTGGATTAGTTTTTGTAGGATGCTGAAATCTTACACATGGATTGCATAGATTCAGCCATCCTCATAGAATAACATAAATCATTGACTCCAAACAAGATAATAAAAACTAAGACAAACATGCATTAGAGAAAATGAAATACAACCTATTCTATGGTGGATTGGTGCCCTCCATGAAGATGTGAGAGAGCCCTTTCCCAATCCCTTTCTAAGCCAAATGAAATAGACAATGAGTTGCTATGAGCTCAAGTTGCCTATAGTGTAGATGCATTCAAAATGTGTTGTAGAAATGAGAGAAAATGCCTTGCATTTATAGGAAAAGTTGATAGAAGAGAGGCCAAAATTAGGCAATGTGGGACTAAATCCCATCCAATAGGATAGAGACACTTGTCATAATGGGATTGGTCAAAGCTTGTGCAAGTTTTGGCCAATGTGCCCATTCAAATTTGAAAAATGTCAATAAATGCATGTTGTTGAGGGTTTTGGGGGGAATAATCTTTGTTCAAAAAAGTCAAAGATGAGAGTTATTGAGGGAAAATAACTCTTTTTAATAAATCAATAAATTGATTTATTGATGCAAGTGGGTGGGTTAGTTAGGAGTTTAGATTTGACTCTAGTTGAGTCAAAAGCTAGAGAATGCTAATCATGATTAGAAGTTAATTAATTTAGATTAATTAACTTAGGGGATTTTAGGGATTTGATATTTGATTTTAAATCAGTTTGATTTATTAAATCAAATAAGAAGAACCTTAGGAACTTAATTAAATAATTTGATTTATTTAATTAAGCTTGATGAACCTTAGGATTAAATCAATAAATTGCTTTAATTGATTAGTAGACGAAACAATGCATGATGTTAGTTACAGTGGAATGCATAATGTTATTTTTGGATGTCTACATTTTGCCCCTCTTTGAAGCAATGTACTCGTTGCATTGGTTCAAAGAATGATGTTGTCGGCATCGAAATTAAAAAATTCTTTGGTTTTTTCGGATGCCCCAGTGGAAAATAAGTACGTTAGTACATTGCCCCCTCGAGAGATCAGCGAAAAGATACAATTTGAGGTGGATCTCGCGACAAAGAGGTTCAAAATGGATGTATGGATGGTTAGACTATATGATAATGATGATGAAAATGAGATGTTTGGAAGATGCTTAGGATAACAAATTTATATTATCGTAAACAACTTTAAATGATTATGCAATGCATGTGAGATGGATGAGATGGATGATGTTGTCCTGATATGATGGTATGACATGATTATGCGAAATGAGAATACGGATGCAAGATGGATGCATTGTTAGCGTGACAGAAGATAGAAGAACGAGAGGGATAAACCCTTAAATCTAAGAAGAATGTAGAAGTCCAATAAGTCTCCTAGTCATCAAGACTTTATTGGATATGACGATGAATGATGATGATGTGTTGCTTATCTAGGGATGGGAAAAGAGCATACCTTTCTTTATGTTTGATAACACACGTAGGTGCGATGCATCAAGGTATTAAGAACCAGGATGGCGTTGCGCCTAGTGTGATGGACTTTGACTCGACAATCAGATAGGAGTACTCTTGTTCACACTTGACAAACATAACCTTATTCAGAATGCAGTTCAGATATTCTAGACATCTCGGGCCAAAACATAAAAAGGCAAGCCTTCTTATGTGGTCAACAAGATACCTAAAACATCCTTCCTACAAACAAAACAAAGTATGCGTGACGAAGTTATTTTACAAGAATATCCAACAAGCACAGCAGATAAAAAGATAATGATCGTTGCCCCATTCCTTTCTCTCTAAACCTGTTTTGTTTAGGCATCATCGAGAGGTCCTTGGAATGAGCGCAAAATAAGATAAGTCTAAAAGACTAAAATAAAGTAAACAAACAAGCTGATGTTCTTCGTATCGCTAGCCAAGACTAAACTACTGTGGGGTACCTGATGCTTATGTCCATCGCAGGAAAGCTTCATCCTAGGACATGTAGTGATCAGGGTTTTGGTGAGACTGATTGCGTGATAAGCTATTGATACTCCGAGTTGACCAACTTGCTAACTTACTAACTTAGACCTTCGAGACTTTGACGATTAGGCGTTCACTTTAGAACCTACTAAACTTGCTTCTGACTAACTCACCAAAGGGTGAAAGCGATGATGATTTATTATGAGTGATGACAATCACGAGTGAAAGCAAGATGAAATGGATGCACCATTTTGGTTTTTTTCAAATGTTTTGAGGTTGTTTTTGGTATTTTTGGAATTTTACAAATGTTTTTGGTATTTTCAATATTTTCCAATGTTTTTGGTATTTTCAAGATTTTACAACGAACAGACTAACTTAAAGACCTATCCAAGGGGTCTCGGGAGCTGATCCATAGATTAGCCTTGCCTACGTTATATACGCAGAGACCACGTAGTTCGACTGGTGGTGGACTGACTTGATGATAATATGGACAAATGGATTGCCATTTTATTGCCTATAGGACTGACTTAAGATGCAGACTAGATGGGCAAACAGATTGCCAATGCGACGGACACCTAAAGGACTGACCCAATCGTCTCGGGGGATGATCAAAGATCAACCTTGCCTAGGTTCAAGCTCAGAGATGACGTAGTTCAACAAGGTGACTCTATTTTTGATTTTTTGACTTCTGACATGTTTCTGGATTTTCTGATGAATTTTGCTAGATGTTTTTGAAATTTTTGATGGATTTTTTGAATGTTTTTGGTTTTTTGAATGAGTTTTCTGAATGTTTTTGGAATTTTTGATGAATTTTGAAAAAGATCACGAGAATATACATGAATCCGATCCGATGTTGCGAGAACATGCCCCCAGTGTGGTGCGATAGACTACTTCGATAAAGGCGAGACAGACTGACCTTTGAAATGCCAAGTAGTTCCAATGGTGGAATATAGTACAGATACCAACATAGGCTATGGTATGGATGCGAGCGGATAAGTGGAATGTGATGGAGTGGATGAGTTGTGCAGATCCTGATAGATGGGGAAGGTACTTTATTTACACTTGACGCCTGTTTTCCAGGTTTTCACCAAGGTATTTGCCCAAAGCGCCACCGAAGTGGTTTTCACTACAAGACGATTTTTTCTCTTTACTATTTTTCAATCCTTTTCTGATTTTTTTGGATTTTTTGATCTTTTGATTTTTTTGTTGTCACCAAGATGACTGTTTGCCAGGTTTTCATCGAGGTAACCATTTTTTCAGGACTTTTTCTAATTGTTTTTGTATTTTCTGGTTCTATACCTTGCAATGTTTAGGCATAAAACTTTTTGAGATGAGAGCTATTCAAAGGCTCGCCTTTTGGTGTTGCTAGTTGATATGCCCCTGATGTGTAACTTGCAGTGATGACGAAAGGTCCCAGCCAGTTGGGCTCAAATTTTCCCTTTGTATCTGGATTTAGCACGTTCTTTTGGTTTTCTTTCAGCACGAGGTCACCAACTTGGAAAGTGCATTGTCTGATCTTCTTGTTGTAGCTCCTTTTTAGGCGATTCTGGTACACTTGTAGATGATTAAGGGCATCCATGCGCCTTTTATCTAGTAATTCCAGCTCATTGAGTCTTGTGACCCTATATTCCTCATCTGTGATAAGGTTTTGCAGTGATATCCTTAGTGATGGGAGCTCGATCTCAATGGGGAGTATGGCCTCTGATCCGTAGACCAGAGAGAATGGGGTGGCGCCTGTTGGCGTGCGGATGCTGGTGCGGTAGGCCCATAAGGCGGGATTTAACTGCAGATGCCAGTCACGACCAGAGTCATTGACTGTTTTCTTGAGGATTTTCAAAATGGTTTTATTTGTAGCTTCTGCTTGGCCATTGCCTTGTGGATAATATGGAGTGGAAAAGCGATGCTTGATTTTGAATTTTTCACACAAGTCACGGACATCCTGATTCTTGAAGGGCGTCCCATTATCAGAGATAATGGATTGGGGGACACCGTACCGACAAATGAGGTAATTCAGGATAAACTTGGATATCTGCTTTCCGGTGATGTAGGTCATGGGAATTGCTTCGACCCACTTAGTGAAGTATTCGGTGGCGGTGATAATGAATTTATGGCCATTGGATGAGGTGGGTGATATTTTACCAATGAGATCAAGCCCCCATTGTGAAAAGGGCCAAGGTGTAACAATAGGATGCAGTTCTTGAGCTGGTGCATGAATAAGATCTCCATGCTGTTGGCATTGCAAGCATTTTCTGACAAAATTGTGTGCCTCTTTTTCCATCGTCGGCCAGTAGTACCCTGTTCTTAGCAACTTTTTAGCCAAGGTCATACCACTTGAGTGTGACCCACACGTGCCATTGTGTACCTCAGTTAGAGCAGTCAGGGCTTCCTCGGGTTTTAAACAACGTAACAGGGTTCCATCGGTACTCCTACGGAAGAGGGTCTCTCCTAGGATGACGAATCGTGAAGTTCTTTTGATGAAAGTGCGTTTTAGGTTCGGGGTGATGTCAGTGGGGAGGATTCCTAACTTTAGGTAGGTGTATATATCATGATACCAAAGATCACCAGGACCAATGAGTTCACATGCGTATTCTGACTCTGGTACCTTGAATGTGGGTACGAGAAGCTGCTCTACAAGGAATTCATGTTTCGAGATGTTACGGGGGATGTCGAGTAAGGATCCAATTGTCGCCATTGCATCAGCCGCTCTATTGTTTGTCCTTGGTATCTGCTCAAAGGTAATGTCGATGAAAGATTCCTTGAGGCTTTCTACCACCTTCTTGTATGGTGTGAGCTTATCATCCTTGGTTTGGTATTCGCCGTTGACTTGGTTGATGATAAGTTGCGAGTCGCCATAGACTTTTAGTGCCATGATTCGCCATTGTGCTGCAATCTTGAGTCCTATGGTCAAAGCCTCATATTCTGCTATATTGTTAGTACAAGGGAATGCCAACTTGTATGATCTAGGTATGCAGTCTCCTTGCGGCATGATGAAAAATACACCAGCTCCTGACCCATGTTGTGTGTGAGAGCCATCAAAGTATAGCTTCCAGTGGTCTGTTGCATCAAGGTTAAAAAGGGACTCATCTGGGAATTCTGATATGAGTGGATTATCTGTGTAGAGGGGAGCTTCTGCCAGCTGATCCGCAATAACTTGCCCTTTTATGGCTTTTCGTTCTACATACTCGATATCATGTTCAGATAATATCATTACCCACTTAGCCATTCTACCTGTAAGTGCTGCTTTTGTCAATAGGTACTTTAGAGGGTCTATTTTGGCAATCAACTTGATTTGGTGCGCTAGCATGTAGTGTCTGAATTTCTGAGCCACAAATACCAATGCTAGGAAAGCTTTCTCTATTGACGTATAATTGAGCTCATGTCCCACCATTGTTCTGCTGATGTAGTAGATAGCCCGCTCGGTTCCCTTTTCATCATGTTGGGCTAAAAGGGCCCCCAGGGCGGCTGTTGTTGCAGAGATATATAGGATTAATGATTTCCCCACAATTGGTGGCATCAATACAGGTGGTGTAAGTAGATATTCTTTTATTTTGTTGAATGCTTGCTCGCATTTGTCATCCCATCTGAAAGCTACTCCCTTGTGAAGTAGGTGTGAATAGGCAATCTGTTTATCTGCCAATTGTGCTATGAATCTTCGGATGGACTGGAGTCTTCCTTGCAATCCTCTTAGTTGTTTCAACGTTCTTGGTGGTTTCATTTCGAGGATTGCTTTTACCTTTGCAGGGTCTACCTCTATCCCTCTCATTGAAACTATGTATCCTAGCAGCTTCCCTTATTGTACCCCAAAGACACACTTCTTCGGGTTGAGTCTAACCTTATATTGTTCGAGCCTGTCAAAGATAGCACTTAGAGTTGCTATATGGTCTTGTCTCTTCTTTGATTTAGCAAGTATGTCATCTACATAATCTTCGACTGTTTTGTGGATCATGTCGTGGAAGATTAATGTCATGGCTCTTTGGTAGGTAGCTCCTGCATTCTTCAACCCAAATGGCATTACATTCCAGCAGTAGGTGCCCCAAGGACATGTGAATGTTGTCTTGTGTTGGTCTTCTTTTGCGATCAATATCTGGTTGTACCCCGAGAAACCATCCATTAGGGAAAGCATCTCATGTCCGGCCGTCATATCCACTATCATGTCAATGTTGGGTAGTGGAAAGTCATCCTTGGGACATGCTTTGTTTAGGTCTCTGAAATCAGTGCAGATGCGGATGCCCCCTTTCGGTTTTGAGACTGGTACGAGGTTAGATACCCATTCTGGATAGTCAATCGGGCGTATGAAGCCAACATCCAAAAGTTTCTGTAGCTCAATCTTTACAAGCAAGGCTATTTGTGGGTGCATCTTCCTTAGCTTCTGTCTGACTGGTTTTGCTCCGGGGTGAACGGCCAAATGATGCACTACTACTTCAGGATCCAGGCCTGGCATGTCTGCATAGGTCCACGCAAAATTTACCTTTCTCTCCTTTAGGAAAGCTGCCAGTAGTTTTTGTTCTTCTTCTAGGAGGGATTCTGCATAGAAGGTAATTTGTGGTTCTGATTTTGTTCCTAAGTTGACCGGGTTGCACTGTTCTGCCAATACTGTTGACTTCTCCTGGTGTAGAGCAGTAGGGGGAAGATTGAATCCTTCATCCTCTAGCGCCTCAGAGAGGTTTTCGCCATTGGATGCGTCTTTTATTTTTACTATTTTATGGTTAGAGAGTGCCACAGTGTGGTTTTCACTCAATAACTCTGAGCTTATTCTCGATCTTTTTCTTTTGCGACTGAAGGACTCAATCGTCTCCCCATAGTATGCTTGTGTGTCTAGAGTGATATCAAATCCTGCCTTGTGATCTCCACATGGAACAGTATCCCTTAGTCCCGTGAATTCGGAGAGAGCCTCATCGTTTTCGAACGAGTCTAGAATCGGCGGTCCTCGTTGGTCGTGATCGATGAGTTGGGGGTACACCAAGTGGATTTGGTGGGTTTGTTGGATTGGCTCAGCGGGTGAGACACTAATCATCAGTAAGGTGGAATCTTCAAAGAGCCTAGGTAGGCCACCTATGGTGTCATCATTGTCACTGCTACTACAAACGTCAGTTATGTCAAATGTGAAGTTATCGAGAGGTAGGCCTGTGGACACGGGTAACCTAAGATTAGTTGTCGAGACCCGAGGAGAGGACCTAACTGCCCTATTAGGAACACTTTTGCCACGCACAGTTATACTCGGAGGGGTACAGTCGAGCCCAAGGTTCTGCGTTCTTCTTTCTACAATGATGGGCTCCAACCGTCCATCACTATTTCTTCCTAGGCTTTCATTCCTATTATAGCCCATGCCGAACATCATTTGTAACCCTCTGTTTGTTTCCTCCATGGGTAGGGTGGGAGTGGGTCTTTCATCTTGGTATAGAGTGTTTGTGATGTCCTCCTCGTCCACATTTTCCTGACTGAGATCCCCCCAACTGTGGAATCCAGAGGGTTCTGTTCTAGTGCGGACAGGTGTTTGAGTCAATTGTGGTTGCCCATGTGATCTAGGAGATTGTGGTAACTCTCCTACAACAAAAGCATTTCTCTTCATTCTATAATCACCACATCCATTGTCTTGTATCATGTTCTTGATCTCGGATATGTCGGGGATGGCGGGTGTCTCTGTCGCAGAAGTGGAGGCGAGATTAGCTGGGTCTATGTATGAAGTGGATGGTCCTTCATCATTTTTAGGTACTTGAGGGATCTTGTAAAACTTGGCTTCCAAGTTTTTGCAATAGGCGAAGGGTTCGGGATCCCCATATATGGTAACCTCCTCATTTTGATATGAGAACTTAATGCACTGATGATAGGTTGAGGCCACTGCCTTCATTCCGTGTATCCATGGGCGTCCCAGGAGGATGTTGTATGGCAAATCAAGGTCAAGAACTTGACAAGTTGTTTCCATGGTTGCTGGCCCCACTTGGATGGGGATCTTGATAGTGCCCTGAGACACTCTTTCTTGGTCATCATATGCTCTTATGGTGATACTTTTGTTTTTATTGATGGAATCCTCGGCGAATCCCAATTTCTTTATAAGTTTCAGAGAACAAATATTAAGACCTGCACCACCATCTACCAGGACTCGCTTGACTTTCTTTTTATGAACTAGGATTTGGAGGTGAAGTGCCCGGTTATGAGATGGCTGCGGGGGGAAATCTTGGTCCGAAAATGTGATGAGATTCGGGGTAACGATGTTACCTACCATAGCCTGAAATTGCTCTGTGTCAAGGGTAGCAGCGACGGTAGAGGCAGCTAGTGCTTCATCCAGGATCTGTCGATGAGCGGCGGAGATTTTTAGTAATTCCATGATGGATATTTGTGCGGGTGTTCTCTTCAGTTGGTCAATTACATTGTAATCATAGGGGATGGCCTTTGTGTTGGTAATGGGGGTCTTAGCAGGTGCCCCGGCAATGGTAACTTTTTCGCCTCGTGTGGTGACTCCACAGTCATTGTTGGTTCCCTTGATATTTATGACAGTGACCAACTCGTCGACACATCCGACTATCTCCTCGTATACTAGATTGGCACTAGCATACTTTTGTTTACCCTTATTATTCCCTTGGTTATTTCCTTGATTATGATTCGGCATCGGATTTGTGTAGATTTTTAGGTCTTGGTTTCCGCCGGTTGCTCGATGTTGATGACCTTATCCTCGATGAGGTCTTGGATGATATTCTTGAGTCTCATGCAGTTGGCGATGGTGTGTCCTTTAACTTTGTGAAAGTCACACAGGAGATTCTCGTTGTACCACGGTGGTTTGGTCATGGGCTCCGTGTATTGTTCGGAGTTAGAGATTTTGATTAGGTTTTCTTTGACCAATTTCTTCATGACAGACTCAATCGATTCGCCAAGAGCTGTGAACTTTCTCTTGGGGGGAAACTTGTTACGGGGAGGTGGTCCTCCTTAATTACCCACATTGTTGACTTAGCTGGTGGAAGGTGGTTGTGACTGTGCTACTACCGCATTAGCCTGCACATTGTTGTGGTTATGAGTTTGCGGATGATGATGATTTTGGGTATTTTGCTTAGGAGCACTGATGACTACCTTAGCATCAACCACGCTGTCGTTCGTGATATTTTTGTTCCTCGACCATGTTCGAGGTTTATCATTGTAGTTGTTGGACGGGCGGTTATCCTGCGGTGGAGTGAATGTAGGTGCGCCTCCTCGCGCAGTAAGGGCTCTTTCGATGTTGAGCGCCTTTGGAATTAGTTGATCATAAGATGTGATGCACTGCATTTTTAGGTAGAACGCCAGGTTTTCATCTAAGTTGGCTATGATGGTGCAAACTTGTTGTTCCTCTGGCATGGCCCACTTGCTCTGATTGGCCTTGGATCGCCATCTTTGCAAGAAGGATGCAAATAACTCTCCTCTTCTTTGTTTGAGTGCAGATAGTTCTTCTAAACTGACATCCGCACCCATATTAAAAGCGTAATTTTTAAGGAAAGCCTCCACAATTTCCTCGAATGTTTTAATGCCCGTGGGTAGGCGAGAAAACCATTCCATAGCTGGACCAGTCAGGCTTCGGGGGAAGAGCCGCATTAGATACGTGTCATCATATGCGACTTCCATGTAGTGCACCTGAAATTCCCTGACGTGGTTTTCAGGGTTGCCCGTTCCATTGTACTTATCAAATTTGGGGATCTCGAATCCCTTTGGAAACGGTACCATGGTGAGACTTCTATCAAACGGATAAGGGCACAAGTTGCCTGGTGTCCTTGTGGTTTTTCCTGCTTGCAAGTCCAACACCTGCTGCGAAAGCAATTTGATCTGTGTTGCGACATCCTTGCTTGGGTCGGGGGGTGGGATGAATGAGTGGTGAGGTGTTGGAGGTGTTTGATGGGTGGGGAGCGTACTGGTCGGCGTTTGCTGCGAGCTTGGTTGTGCGTTTAGGGCTTGTTGGTAAGCTTGCATTTGTGCCAACAACGCTTGTTGTTGATCTTGCTGTTGTTGTTCCAATAGCGCTTGCTGTTGGTCCATCTGCTGTTGTTCCCATGAAGCCTGCTGTTGGTCAAGTTGTTGCTGAGCTAGTAACGCTTGTTGTTGGTCTAGCTGCTGTTTTGCCAACAATGCTTGTTGTTGGTCGAGCTGCTGTTGTGCCAATAAAGCTTGTTGTTTAGCTTGGTGTTGTGCCTGAAAGTCTTGCAGGGCTTGGTGGTAGGCTTGCAGGTGGATTGCTTGCAATTGCGCTTGGTATTGAGCTTGTGTCTTTTGTTGGGCTTGAGCTTGAGCTTGGGCTTGAGCTTGCGCTTGTGCTTGTGCTTGTGCTTGTGCTTGAGCTTGAGCTTGTGCTTGTGCTCGCGCTTGTGCGGCTTGTGTTTGAGCTTGAGTTTGTGCTTGCGCTTGTGCGGCTTGTGCTTGAGCTTGAGCTTGTGCGCGCTTGTGCTTGTGCTTGGCTTGTTGTTTTTGGAGTGCCTTTTGGTGGGCAGCTTGTTGTGCGTTTTGCAACATGATGGAGAATGAATTGGTCGTGTTGTGCTTTGGCGGTGGGATTGGTGGTGGAGCAGGAATCATGCCAACTGTCGTGGCGGGTGGAGGGATTGTGGTTGTGACTGTGATTTGGGTTGTGGGCGGGGTGGTTGAGACAATTGGTCCTTGATGAGGCATGCTTTGGGAGACTTGAGGACCAATAGATGCATTAACCGTGGTGACAGGAATGGTTGCGATTTGTTGTGAGGATATGGGCAAAAGAAGCGGGTTCAAAGTGGTGGTCAGATTGCTTGGATTAGCAAAATTTTCGATGGTTAAAGGTGGAAGACCTATTCCAGGAGGCGATGCAGATGTGAAAGGAAGCGGGGGAAGGGATGACGCACCACTTTGGAAAGAGAAAGGATTGATAGCTTCTGTCGTTCCAAGCAAACCAACTTCCTCATGCGGTGGGGGAGTTGGTATGTTCAATTGATAAGCTGGTGTGGCGTGAAATGAGGATGAACCAGCGGGATTATGAAATGTGAGTGGGATGTAAGGGT
Source organism: Sequoiadendron giganteum (assembly GCA_007115665.2). Lineage (NCBI taxonomy): Eukaryota > Viridiplantae > Streptophyta > Pinopsida > Cupressales > Cupressaceae > Sequoiadendron > Sequoiadendron giganteum. Next base: position 509,062,245 of record CM021101.1, on the reverse strand, counting down.
GAAATGAGTTTTCCGGAATAAATGTAGGGGTGATGATTGCTTCTTCATTAGCCACAAGGCGGTGTTCTTGCAATTCTTGGAACATGGCACTCCCCTTGTTCACAATCGGGGAGGTTGGTGTGATGATTGAGGTGATGCAAGGTACTTCTTGATTGATGTTTGACAACGGGGATGCAACTGCACTAGTGCTTGTGTTAAGGTTGGGAGGGGGCATGTCCCCTCCTCTTTCTATTGAATTTATGCATTTGAACATAGCACTAACAATTTTATGGTTCTTAGGATTTTGAATCATTTCCATGATTTCCTCTGGTGTCATCCCTATGTCTTCATTTATGTCATCCTCTTGATGACTCTCCTCTTGAAGATTTTGTGATGATAAGGGAGAGTTGCTTGGGGGATTGCTTGATCCTGCTAGGTTCACTTCGATATTTAGATGACTCATGTCCATAGAAGTTGATATGTCTCTAATATTCTCCATGTCCTTCTTGTGTTGAGATCTTGTTTGGACCATAAAAATAGGGATTTGTTCGATCCTAATCCTTTAAGTCCAAAAAGAGAAGAACTAGGGTAGCTAAAAGATCAAAGATGGTGATGATGATGATGGGTTAAAACGGATGAGATGAGTGAATGAAACCTTTGGAAAACTTTTTGAATGTATGTGCTAAACTTTGAAAGGGCTTTTGATTTGATTTGAATGTGATAATTTGACTAGATGCGTTAAGTCAAACAAGATTGGTTGTGAAGTTGTTTTCCCTAGGAAGTTGTGTTATCCTAAGGGAACTTGCACAAAAATGGATGAATTGACAAAGTGTGTTATGCCAATGTTTTGGAGAACTAATAGACTTTAAGAAGTTGTGTTATCTCAAAGAAAATTTGTTCAATGATTTGAGACTATGTTGGCTAAGTGTGTTAAGCCAAGATATGATGATGTTGATTTAGCCCTCTAAGTTTAGTGTGATGTTTGATTCTAGAGTTCTCAAAAAGGTTTGATGATGAAATGAGACTTTGATTTGATGGATGAATGAATGGGAATGACAACTTTGATCTTGAACCTTAACCTAGATGTGACTCTCTTTCTACAAAACCTCGGTGTTGAAGAACACGCTTGACTTCCTATGGGAGAAATGCAAACCTTTGAAACAATTCGGATTTTGTTGACAATAAAATGCATATAATGCTGGATTGTTCCTTGAGGCTTTTCTGTAAAAGTTATAAACCAATCTTTCCCTGAATTCGAAAAGTCTCTCAAGACGCTCCTCACGAGCTTTTAGACTAAGCTTCTTGAACTTTGGTTTTGGGATTTTGATCTTGCGGGAAATCATGTTAGACAACACATGTGTAATCCAATTTGTCTCTTTATCTTGGTTAAATGAGGTTCTTTTTATCCAAGACACTTGCTTGCTTAGGTTTTCAAACTATATGTCTAGTGTCCCATTCTCTTTCTCATCCCACAATGTCCTTTGTGTGGAAATCGAGGAAAATAGGGCAAAAGTTCCTTATGTTTATCCTTATTGGAAACAAATGATGATAGAATTTGCACACTTAGAAACCTCTAGGAATGTGATTCCTAGGGAAAGCAAGAGTGGGCAAGTTCGTCAATAGGTATTTGTTCCCCACAAGGTGTTTGAAATTTCAAGGTTTTTATGTATGTTTGTTTTCCAAATGTTTTCAAGATCAAGCAATGTGTTTTTTCCAAGCACTTTCACACTCCTAGGTTGATGAGACAATACCTTGTTGGGTTCCCACTTGGATAAATCCAGCTGCGCATATCTTGTGCGAATGGCTAAATGCTTGACCACACTGGCTCCCCTCCACGGCACTCACTTATTCGGGTCAGCCAAGCATTAGTACCCATGAATCTCCCATGGCATACTTTCCATTTCCACAACAAGACCGCATGTTATGTGGGGCGGCTTCAGAGGACATGACCTCTTGCACCAACAAGATAGATAAGGTTTTGGCCAATTTCTAAACAAGGGTTCTAATTCGGGCATTCCGTTCGTGGGGGATTATCCAACGTCGGCGAGAGTCCATTGCTGTCCATCTCGTCGGAATAATCCTCGTGATATTGGCCTTTGTTCCAATATCCACACTTATATCCCGGGTGGAAGTCGCTTGGCTTTAGCGTGTTCCCGGTTGGGTCGTTCCCTTGGGTGATTACTTTTTCCCACAAGGCAGGCCCTCTAAGATAAACAATAGCGAGCTAACATATCTCGTCGTTCACACAACCCTTGTTGAAAAACAAAGGGGAGAACCTCCGCAATATATCGTACTCACACTCGCATGTTTTGTTCAATTTTAAATCCCAAATCGAAGTGTGGAGGCAATCTTTTATGCAACTTAGGGTCATCAAAAAGAATTTTGATTCTCAAGATCGCCGTGAAGCGCGAGAGAAGCGCATACGCCCTTTTAAATGACACTACTTTGCAAAAAAGTTTACAAAACACAAAGTACACATGTTCAATTTTAAATTCCTCAAAGCAATGATGAGTTCGTTTTAGAAGCACCAAAATGAAGTGTGAAGTTTGCCTTGTTCAATTTTAATCCCAAATTGAAATCCAGTAAGTGTCTAAGGTTCAATTTTAACCAACTTTGAAAAGATCAAGTCATTGATTGATTTTAAGCCCCAAATTGAAAGGTGAGTTAGCTAAAAACAGAAAAAAAAGGGTAGTAAATGGAAGCTCCAAACAAGCATTAAAAAATGTTTTTCAAGTTTCTATTTGCAAGAAAACCTCCAAGTCCACCATATTCATCTTCGTTTTCGCTTGATCACAACCTTGATGTCAACACCTTGATTTCAACCTTGTACCTTTATCCATGTACCTATTCTATGGTGGATTGGTGCCCTCCATGAAGATGTGAGAGAGCCCTTTCCCAATCCCTTTCTAAGCCAAATGAAATAGACAATGAGTTGCTATGAGCTCAAGTTGCCTATAGTATAGATGCATTCAAAATGTGTTGTAGAAATGAAAGAAAATGCCTTGCATTTATAGGAAAAGTTGATAGAAGAGAGGCCAAAATTAGGCAATGTGGGATTAAATCCCATCCAATAGGATAGAGACACTTGTCATAATGGGATTGGTCAAAGCTTGTGCAAGTTTTGACCAATGTGCCCATTCAAATTTGAAAAATGTCAATAAATGCATGTTGTTGAGGGTTTTGGGGGGAATAATCTTTGTTCAAAAAAGTCAAAGATGAGAGTTATTGAGGGAAAATAACTTTTTTTAATAAATCTGCAAGTGGGTGGGTTAGTTAGGAGTTTAGATTTGACTCTAGTTGAGTCAAAAGCTAGAGAATGCTAATCATGATTAGAAGTTAATTAATTTAGATTAATTAACTTAGGGGATTTTAGGGATTTGATATTTGATTTTAAATCAGTTTGATTTATTAAATCAAATAAGAAGAACCTTAGGAACTTAATTAAATAATTTGATTTATTTAATTAAGCTTGATGAACCTTAGGATTAAATCAATAAATTGCTTTAATTGATTAGTAGACGAAACGAATGCATGATGTTAGTTACAGTGGAATGCATAATGTTATTTTTGGATGTCTACAGTTTTATCAAAAATCAACTACTTTTCAAGATAGGTGGAGTGGTCTTGGGACTTTACCTATTTGTTGGTTAGGGTTGTCAAATCCCTAATCAACAATAACAAGGTTTCGTTGTTTGAAAAGACGTAATATTTTTTCCTTAGAAAATTCATATTTAAAATAGGGAGTTAGAATGAAAATGGGCATGTGCAAGTGAGGCAAGAGGGTAGATAGAAGAATTGGGACTACAAATAATACAAGTAGCTTGAGAGTGAGATGAAGTAAGTTCAATTGTGCATCAATGAGCAAGGAAATATTATTTGATTATTCAAGAAGTGCATTACAAGAGGTGCAGAAAAAGAATAGAACACCAACAATAGCACTCATGAAGTATAGCGGGTACAAATTTCATATGTGAATTGAGGAGGTACATAAAAGGTTGGTAGTTAAGATGACTATGTTAATGTTTTAAGGTAATAGGTCATGATTGTAAAGCTTAGTATCTTAATGTAATGATTGTGAATGAATAAAAGATCTTTTTCAGAAAGTTCCTTATAATTGATCTTGATATTCTATGATATAAATAGATTTAAATATTAAATTGCACAATATTTTTACTTTTTAATTAAAATGCCCTATCCATAATTGTATTCATTTATCTTATTAAAAAAAAAAAAAATCTATTATAAAATTAAATTAACCCTAACAATAGGGGAGAGGACCCACTAGTTGAGCGTGTTTCAATAATTATGATAGTAGTTGTTTATATAATGTCTAATAGTTGTGACTTGACTACCCATAATTAAACAAAATGTATTCTTTTGATCTAAAAAGCAACCAATCATGTGATGCCACATCAGCGCTCAACTATGCATGATGCGAATACACAAATATTGGTCTCACTTTTTTTTGGGTCTTTCAACACCTTGACAATAAGCTGCTGTAAAAAATTAGGAGTGATTTGAAATTTCTATGTAAGATTTTGAGAAGCATGAAATTTAGGATGCATAACTACTGAGTTCTATCCCCTATATTAACATATAACCGAGATCTATTTACTGGTTTAACAAGAACTGTATCACAGCTGGAATCCCTGCCTACAGCTAGCTATTGTCTCTTTTTCGAAGAGGAATGAAAAAATGTTTGTCATTGTTCAATTCCATAAAGCAAATAAAGAGCACTGCACAAAATGAAGGGAAGTGAAAGCCGTCAAAACAAGCTAACAAATATTGGAGAATTTTCTTACAACTAAACTGAATATTCAAATCCATAAAAAAAATCAGAAAATAGCTAACTACAGAGACGAATTTATACATATTTAAAACCTGGAGATTGATGAAGTGATGATTCAGAAGATTCCTTTTCTGTCACAGTCTCAGAATCCACGACTATCTCATTAGGATATACAGTACATACAATCACCATAACTGGAGCTCCCTCACCCTTAGATATTTTTGTACACTCAAATCTCCTTATCTAAAGCAAAACTCAAATACCAATGGGGCAGTTGTATTGATTATGCAAAATGGATGAGAGCAATACTGAGGTAATGCTCAGAGCAGAGGCAGTTCAAGCATCATCAACCACCATAAGAAGGCCAGTGAAGGACCTATTATGTTTTAAGTTATACTATTATTCTCCATTACTGTGTTTAACGGTGAGACTCTCCATAACTATATTTAAAGTTGGCACAAAGGCCCTCCTCTTCCTCTGTAAGTCCTATCTATCACCATAAAAAATTCTAAAAACAGAATTAAACTTTAAATACTATTTCTTACCGGGTGTATGGCTACCAACAGGGATAGAGAAGGCACAGGATGTGTCCCCATAATAATTGAATAAAAGAAGAGAAGGCACAGGATGTGTCCCCATGGAGAACTACAAAAATCTTAAATATGCTCTATGAGCCCTGCTATGTGTTTGTAGAGCGCTAGCATTGTACATGAAATTAGCAGTGATTTGCAAGTACCGACAATTTGGAACAATTCTCTTCATTATAAGATTATGGATATTAATCTTTCCTCTCTAATATTTATAGCACTAAATATAATACACACGAGTTTAGGTCTATACATATCATTGGTATTTTGAATTTTCTGTCAAATAAAAGAGTTAAGCCGTAGCATGAGTTCTATAATGGTGTATAATTTGCAGACCAAACAACATCCTTGGAATAATCCACTCGATTCTAATATTTATGGATATTCCACTACTAATTAAAATGCATAAGATCGGGGGAAAAGCAGGAAAACAAGGGCATCCTCATGGTGGCACACAGAGATACTAAGACATCCCAGGGATGTTGGGAAACGTTGTAGGAAAAACAGGGGCTTAAAGGGGGGTGTTCGTCCCCATTTCCACATCCCCTAACCAGCAGGGAATATCCTGAATGTATAGAGAGCATTGAACAGATAATCTTATACATGTTGTTTGTTCCCTATTATTCTGTCAAAATCTTATCAGTGAAATTAGCAGCAATTCACACGAACAACCAACAAGCTTGGAATACTCTTCTTAATTCTGAGATTATGGATATTTCTAGTAATTGTCGCACTAATTACAATGTATATATGCAATCAAGTATGCACATGTCATCAGTATTTTTGATGCAAAAAAGCATAACCTAAGCCATAGCATGACCTCTAGGATGATGTATATGCATGACCAAACAACATCCTTGGAATAGCCCTGACTCCTTTTAATCCGAATATTATGGATATCAATTTTGCCTCTCTAATGTTATTGTGGTAATTACAATGTATGCATGTGACTAAGTCTACACATGTTGTCAGATTGAGTATCACGTAAAAGGGTAACCTAAGCCATAGCAGAACCTCTGGGATATTGTATAATTTGCATGACTGAACAACATCCTTGGAATAGCCCTCTTGATTCTAAGATTATGGATGTTAATCTTGCTCCTTCTCTAATATTTATAGTACTATTTGTAATGTATACATGCAGCTAAGACTACACATGTCATCACTATCGTGTGTCACATAAAAGGGTAACCAAGTCATTACATCATCTCTTTGATGATGTTCTAAGTTGGCCGTCATTGTTGTAAACATTGGCAGATTTTTGCAGGGCATTTTCATGCCTGGCCATATATGAAATATTATGCACTTCTTGTATATGTTAAATTTGTCTGAAGCACAGGCTTCTTTCTTAACCCTGATGATGGCATTTGCAGAGTCCCAAAACATCAAAAACCTTAAATACAACACAATTAATTTCAGAAGACACACAATATTCCATGCTCCAAGCTAGCTATTGACGCAATCTTCATGGTAGATGAATAAATGTCCATTCTTCCAAGAGTAGGACATCATTCCCCTTGAAATGACGTGTTCAAAGAGCAACATTAACATGGGTAAGCCCAGTTGATTTGGTAGTGGTCTAAATAGATACCTGAAGTGTCATGTTTGTTTATACTTGAAGTTGTTATTACAGGGATGTGATCCACTGCCTAGGAGAAGATGCTTGGTCAAAGCTCCTAGGCAATTTCAAAAGCCTTTGCCTGTCAATGAATCACTTTGGAAGATTCCTGATGATAGAAATGTCAGATGGAACAACTATCAATGCAAGAACTTTGACTGGTTGACAAGTAACAGGCCTAATAAGGGCTTTACCAAATGCTCTGGCTATTTTAACCTAGCCAAAAATTAGGCAATTAAATGGTTGAGGAATAGTTCAATCAATGTAGATTTCCTTATAGCTGAAGTGTTGAGAATCAAGCCTAGGGAGGTCAGGATAGGATTGGATTTTAGTGTTGGGACAGACACTTTTGCTGCCAGGATAAGAGAACACAATGTAACAATAGTTTCTGCTGCTGTCAATTTAGGAGCACCCTTCAATGAGATGATTGCTCTAACAGGGCTTGTTCCTTCGTATACAAGATCCCTGGCTTTTATTGACATTTTTGTCTTTGCCTGGAAGATGCAATTGGATTTCAAAGGATCGTGTACTTCTGCTGATAAGCAAATTTGGTGGGCAGCAGAGTGGTCCACCACAACTCTTTCCTGCCAAAATGTTTTATTCCCCATGGTCTAGTAGTAGGTTGAATAGTCAAGCAGTGGACTTGGTGACAGTCATTGAAACTACAAAGGTGGATTTTTCAGAAGAGATGCTGATAAAACGTAAAACATAAACATTGGAAGGACTAGACAATATGCTAGTGATTTCAACTTGATCAATGAGAGGATTGGACATACAAATGGTGCCTACCATTTGAAGGAAATACAGTGATAAGCGAAGTGGGAGGCCAACAAGGGTCCCTGGCAAGGCCCTCTTCAAGAAACCAGAAGAGATAGCATGTGTCTGGCAGGGGAGGCAATGCTCTACCGTGGGTCCATTTTTCAACTGGGGCTCAGGATATGCTATGCAAATTGCAACACATAGCGCCAGCCAAAGGGCCAAAACAGGTCCTCTAGATGTGTGTTACTCATGCAACCTTGACTTGTGAAAAAAAATCCACCTGATGACTCCAAGAGTGGATGATGTTGTGATGATGCAAGCAACTTGTAATGGAAAAAGTAAAAACCAATCATGCTGGGAAGATAATATCTGGTTATTTGAACACAGACCTGTTACTGGTGCAAAAATTCTAAACGTTGTGTTTTATTTACTATCCTAGAGTTAAAGAATAGAGAAGGCGTGTAATTTTCCTACCAAACGTCCCAAGGAGTGTACTAGAGAAATAATTGCAGGGTAAACACATGTTAGATTTGTTGAAATGCTTTCAGAACTTTCCAGCACCTGCACTTTGCAGGCATAAAGCCAAACTACACAACATGCATGTAGCCTGAGCAGGTTGAAGACTACCATTGAATCTTAAGTGAAATTCTAAAAAATTAATTCTCCAGATAACCATGAAATCAAGAGTTACAATCTGAAGTGTTTTTTTAATTCTTATTATAAAAATTACTGCAACGGAACCAATGGAGGAAAATACAAACCCTTGATTGCAGAGTCGAACAGAATTGCAACTAGGAGGACAGGGTAAATCTCTGAAACCCCAAAACCATGTACTTCTACCAAACATTTTTAGCAAACTCGAGGGTGTGCAGAATGAGATGAATCCACAGCAGCCTTGACATTTTTTTAATTTTGTTACATAGAATTCAAGAGTTCCACACCATACCAGGTTGAAACACGTGTGACTCCCAAGCTTTCTGTTACGCATGTACACAAAATGTGTAAGTGCAGAAAAGCCACGTGAAACAAGGAATTTGGCAAGACACCTGTATGTTCGTGTGCCATAACAGCATTTCGCCCTATCAACTATTTTACCACTATAGTCTCTTTTAAACATTGTCGTAAGAAACTTAGGATATACACTACATATTTTTGGCTGCTGGTTTTTGATTCGTCAAAACATTTTTTCTTCAAATTTTAAATTGAAAATGAAATAAAGCGCAACAAAAATATCAATTGTAATCAGAAGAAAAAATCATGAAAAAATAAATTTAAAAAATCAAACCCACACAAACCATAGCTTAAACAGTTATGCATGACTCCCCATAAATGAATTAATAGCAGAAAAAAAAAAACTGCAGCGAAAACATTACTCTCCGCCTCTAAATAGGCAAGGACTAATAAAACAAAAACATTGTGAAAGAAACTTTCCTTATGTTACTAGTTGATGTGCGCTGGCTACTAATGACATAATCTTAAATTGCAAGCCTATTACATTTCAAGCCTATGAAACATGCATGTTTTCACTCTTCTTCACTTGGTTTTCCTATGTCTACAATTACCTTGAGTCCCTTAAACTGAAAAGTAAATCTCTTTGTTCTCACACGTTGTTGAGTTCTTCAGTGGAGACTATCAACCCGTTCTTGAGAATGACCTTCAGAGCCAATCGCGTTACTCTCCTTCAAATGGGATGGCGTTAATGTCAGTGATGGTGCACCACTTGGCTTCTTGAGACATCAACGACGCAGAAAAATGTAGCACACGACCATGGCTACGATAAGTAAAACCAATACCAGAATGGTAGCTATACTTTGAGGTGACAACTTGCGTGGAGATGAGCATTAACGTAACATCAAATTATGGCCCCCGCATAGCCTTGGATAACCCAAAAACCCCTCCTTGAAAACCGCAATGTCTAGAGCCTCAAGAATGCGTCCAGACAAATTATTGGTGGATACAGCTTATTGTAATCAATGTGCAGATACTACATAGACATGCATACTTCCAAGGACAAAGGCACAGTACCGTTGAAATTGTTTGAAGAGGCATCCAAGTTAAAAAACACTCATCTCATGCACAGATTCTTTGTAAGAGGGTCTCCCAATCTGATTTCCATCACTTGAATGAGATAGAGATTGAAGTATGTACCCAAACTTTGTGGCAACCATCCATTGAGCATGTTGTTGTTCACCATGAAAGACTTCAAATGTCGTAGCTTGCCAAGTTGAGCCAGTATCTCTCTGATAAGCCAATTGATAGACAAAATAAAAGTCTCCAAATATGTGAAATTTGCAATTTCGTGGGGAATGTGGTCGTGAAGCTAATTGGTGCTTAGATCCAAACTGGACAAGCTCCTCAGCTGGTCAATGTTGGCCAGAATTTTTTCAAATAAATTATTGGTATAGAAATACAATACTCTCAAATTCTCAAGATTAGAGTAGAAGAGAAGAGAATGGGACTAAATATAGAAGGGAAGAAGATAAGCTTGAGCATGGTGTTGTTGCTCCTGGTTCTTGTGATAAGCCTTGAGATGGAAAGCACAAAGGGACGAATGTGCAAGTTTTAGAGCCACAACTTTAAAGGGGATTGGAGAGACAAGCGGAATACTTTGAGCAACTGGAATGAATCTCACCAAAATCCATGTGGTTAGGAAGGAATCTCTTGCGATGCATTCAACACCGTTACCACTGTTAATCTCATCGGTGCCTCGATTGCTGGCAACTTGACTTCTGCTATATGCAGTCTTCCGAATCTCATGGCCCTCACTCTCCAAGCCAATGTGAAGCACTCCCTTCCCATGCAGCCTTTTGCATTGCCAAAGTTTGCAAAAATTTGATTTGTCAAACAATCAATACGTTGGAACACTGCCCAACCATATCTCTGAATTGAGGGAGTTGAACTTGTCAAGAAATAATTTCAGTTGCTTTATTCCTCTTGCCTTTGGAATGTTGCTAAAGCTCAAAATTCTCTTCTTACACAACAATAGTTTGAGTAGGGTTTTCCCTAATTTTGTCGGTAAGTTAGAGTCTCTTAAGAACTTAACGATTGGCAGTAATCCTTTGAGTCTTGGTCTGATGCCAAAGAGCTTGGCAATTTAAAGCACCTACAAGAATTATGGCTATATAATTGTAGTTTTGAAGGCCGAATCCCCACTTTCTTGGGCAATTTATCGAAGCTAGAGTGGTTGGATATGTTGATGAATAATCTTTGGGGAAATATTCCGACCAATTTAATACTTGTGCAGGGATTCTTCCATTAAAGCGGTTGTTGCTTATGTTCAATCGATTTAGATTCTTCGCTTAACCAATTTCAGCTGAAAACTCTCATTGAACTTATTGTTGCTAAAAAGGAACTGTACGAGATTGGAAGAACTCCACAACGAATCTCACCGCAAGGTTGATTGTTCTCGATGTGCAGATACTGTAGAAATGTGCATACTTCCAAAGACAAAGGCACAATATCGTTGAAATTGTTTAAAGAGGCATCCATGTTAAAGAGCATTCCTCTCATGCACAAATTCTTTGTAAGAGGGTCTCCCAATCTGTTTTCCATCACTTGAACGAAATGGAGATTGGAATATGTACCCAAACTTTGTGGCAACCATCTATTGAGCATGTTGTTCACTATGAAAGACTTCAAATGTGGTAGCTTGCCAAAGTGCGTCAATATCTCTCTGGTAAGTCGATTGATAGACAAATAAGAGTCTCCAAATATGTGATATTGGCAATTTCGTGGAGAATGGGGTCGTGAAGTTAATTGGTGCTCAAATCCGAACTAAAAAAGTTCCTTAGTTGGTCAATGTTGGTCAGAATTTGTCCAAACAAATTATTGGTATACAAATAGAATACACTCAAATTCTCGAGCAAAGGATTACCGCCAATCATCAAGTTTTTGATAGACTCCAACTTACCGCGAAGCCGATTATTCTCGAGTTCTTTTGTGATCCTCAAAGACAACTTGGCAATTTAAAGCACCTACAGGAATTATGGTTATATAATTGTAGTCTTGAAACTTGAATCCCAACTTTCTTGGACAATTTATCGAAGTTGGAGTGGTTGGATATGTTGAGTAATAATCTTTGGGGAAATATTCTGACCAATTTAATACTTGTGTAGGGAGTCTTCCATCAAAGTGGTTGTTGCTAATGTTCAATCAACTCAGATTCTTCGTCTGACCAAATTCAACTAAAAACTCTCTTTCAAACTTATTGTTGCTAAGAAACAAATATATGAGATTGGAAGAACCCCACAACCTAGGAGGAATCTCACCGTGAATCCGATTGTTTTCAATGTGCGGATACTACAGAGACATGCATACTTCCAAAGATGAAGGCAAAGTACTGTTGAAATTGTTTGAAAAGACATCCAAGTTAAATAGCGCTCCTCTCATGTATAGATTCTTTGGAAAAGGGTCTTCCAATTTGTTTTCCATAACTTGAACAAGATGGAGATTAGAGTATGTACCCAAACTTTGTGACAACTTTCCATTGAGCATGTTGTTGTTCACCATGGACTTCAAATGTTGTAGCTTGCCAAGTTGAGTCTGTATCTCTCCGATAAGTCGATCGATAAACAAAATAAGAGTCTCCAGATACCAAAGAAATACCAGTATTTTGAGACTTATTTTTTCTATCAATCGATTTATCAAATAGATACCGGCTCAACTCAGCAAACTACAACATTTGAAGTCCTTCATGGTGAACAACAACATGCTCAATGGATGATTGCCATAGAGTTTGGGTACATATTCCAATCTTCGTCTCCTTCAATTGATGGAAAACAAATTGGAAGGCCCTTTTCCAAAGAATCTGTGCCTGAGAGGAGTGTTTTTTAACTTGGATGTCTCTTCAAACAATTTCAATGGTATTGTGCCTTAATCCTTCGAACTATGCACGCTCTACAGTAGCAACAATAAGTTTGAAGGAGAATTTTCAGCTGAAATTGGTTAGGCAAAGAATCTAAGTCGATTGCACATAAGCAACAACTACTTTGATGGAAGGTTCTCTACTCAAGTATTAAACTATTCGGAATATCTCCCCAAAAATTATTCACCAACATATCTAAGCACTCCAGCTTTGATAAATTGCCCAAGAAATTTGAGATTCGACATTCAAGAATAAAATTATATAGCCTTAATTCCTGCAGGTGCTTTAAATTGTCAAGATTTTTAGGCATCACACCAAGACTAGAGAGAAATCGGTTTCACGATAAGTTGAAGTCTCTCAAGAAATAGGACGATTGGCAATAATCCCTTACTCGAAAATTTGAGAATAATGTTTTTGTATACCAATAATTTGTCTAGATAAATTTTAGCCAACATTGACCAGCTGAGGAATCTTGTCTAGTTTGGATCTAAGCACCAATCAAATTCGCAGCCCCATTCCCCATGGAATTATCAATCTCACATATCTCGAGACTCTTATTTTGTCTATCATTTCGCTTACCGAAGTGATATTGGCTCACCTCGGCAAACTACAACATTTGAAGTCCTTCATAGTGAACAACAACATGCTCAACGAATAGTTGCCACAAAATTTGGATACACACTCCAATCTTTGTCTCATTCAAATCATGAAAAACAAATTGGAAGGACCTTTGCCAAATATTATGTGCATGAGAGGAGCACTCTTTTTTTGGATTTCTTTTCAAACAATTTCAACAGTACTATGCCTTTTTCTTTGAAAGTATGCATGTCTCTACAATATCTACACATCAAGAAAACAATCGGCTTTGCGGCGAGATTTTTTTTGGGCTATGGGATTCTTCCAATCTCATACACTAGTTTTTTGGCAATAATAAGAGTCTCCAAATATGTGAAATGGGCAATTCCGTGGGGAATGGGGTCATGAAGCTAATTGGTGCTCAGATTCGAACTGGACAAACTCCTTAGTTGGTCAATGTTGGTCGGAATTTGTTCAAACAAATTATTGGTATACAAATACAATACTCTCAAATTCTCGAGCAAAGGATTACCGCCGATCGTCAAATTCTTGAAAGACTCCAACTTACCATGAATCCGATTATTCTCGAGTCCTTGTGTGATGCCCAAAGAGTTTGGCAATTTAAAGCACCTACAGAAATTATGGTTATATAATTGTAGTCTTGAAAGTTGAATCCCAACTTTCTTGGGAAATTTATCGAAGCTGGAGTGGTTGGATATATTGAATAATAATCTTTGGGGAGATATGCCGACCAATTTAATACTTGTGCAAAGATTCTTTCACCAAAGTGGTTGTTGATTATGTTCAATCGACTTAAATTATTTGCTTAACCAATTTCAACTAAAAACTTTCTTTCAAACTTATTTTTGCTAAGTAACAAATGTATGAGATTGAAATAACCCCACAGCCTAGGAGGAATCTCACCGCGAATCCGATTGTTCTCAATATGCAGATACTACAGAGACGTGCATACTTACAAGGATGAAGGTGCAGTAACATTGAAATTGTTTGAAAAAACATCCAAGTTAAAGAGCGCTCCTCTCATGTATAGTTTCTTTGGAAAAAGGTTCTTCCAATTTGTTTTCCAAAATTTGAACGAAATGGAGATTGGAGTATGTACCCAAACTTTGTGACAAATTTCCATTGACAATGTTGTTGTTCACCATGGACTTCAAATGTCTTAGTTTTCCAAGTTGAGTCAGAATCTCTCCAATATGTCGATCGATAAATAAAATAAGAGTCTCCAGATACCAAAGAGATATCGGTATTTCGAGACTTATTTTTTCTATCAATCGACTTATCAAAGAGATACCGGCTCAGCTCAGCAAACTACAATATTTGAAGTCCTTCATGGTGAACAACAACACGCTCAATCGATGATTGCCATATTGTTTGGGTACATATTTCAATCTTCGTCTCGTTCAAATTATGGAAAACAAATTGGAAGGCCCTTTTCCAAAGAATTTGTGCATGAGAGGAGTGTTTTTTAATTTGGATGCTTCTTCAAACAATTTCAACAGTATTGTGCCTTAATCTTTGGAACTATACACGTCTCTACAGTATCTACACATCGAGAACAATCGACTTTGCGGTGAGATTCCTCTTGTGTCGTGGGGTTTTTTTCTAACCTCATAAATTTGTTTTTTAGCAACAATAAGTTTGAAAGAGAATTTTCAACTGATGTTGGTCAGGCGAAGAATCTAAGTCAATTGAACATGAGAAATAGCCGCTTTGATGAAATGTTCTCTACACAAGTATTAAACTATTCAGAATATCTCCCCAAAAATTATTCACCAACATATCCAAGCACTCCAGCTTCGATAAATTGCCCAAGAAATTTGGAATTCGACATTCAAAATTAAAATTATATAGCCATAATTCCTACAGGTGCTTTAAATTGTCAAAATTTTAGGCATCACACCAAGATTCGAGAGCAATCGGTTTCATGATAAGTTGAAGTCTCTCAAAAAACAAGACGATTGGCAATAATCCCTTACTTGAAAATTTGAGAATATTGTCTTTGTATACCAATAAATTGTCTAGATAAATTCCGGCCAACATTGACTAGTTGAAGAATCTTGTCTAGTTTGGATCTAAGCACCAATCAACTTTCCGGCCCCATTCCCCATGGAATTATTAATCTCACATATCTGGAGACTCTTATTTTGTCTATCATTTGGCTTATCGGAGAGATATTCACTCACCTCGGCAAACTACAACATATGAAGTCCTTCATAGTGAACAACAACATGCTCAATGGATAGTTGCCACAAAATTTGGGTATACACTCCAATCTTTGTCTCGTTCAAATGACGAAAAACAAATTGGAAGACCCTCTGCCAAAGATTATGTGCATGAGAAAAGCACTCTTTTTTTGGATGCCTTTTCAAACAATTTTACTAGTACTATGCCTTTGTGCTTAGAAGTATGCATGTCTCTACAATATCTACACATAAATAACAATCAGCTTTGCGGCGAGATTTCTCTTGGGCTATGGGGTTCTTCCAATCTCATACACTTATTTTTTGGCAACAATAAGAGTCTCCAAATATGTGAGATGGGAAATTCCATGGGGAATGGGGTCGTGAAGCTAATCGGTGCTCAGATTCGAACTGGACAAACTCCTTTGTTGGTCAATGTTGGTCGGAATTTGTCCAAACAAATTATTGGTATACAAATACAATACTCTCAAATTCTCGAACAAGGGATGACCACCGATCGTCAAGTTCTTGAGAGACTCCAACTTACCACAAAGCCGATTATTCTCGAGTCCTTGTGTGATGCCCAAAGAGTTTGGAAATTTAAAGCACCTACAGGAATTATGGTTATATAATTGAAGTCTTGAAGGCTAAATCCCAACTTTCTTGAGAAATTTATCAAAGCTGGAGTGGTTGGATATATTGAATAATAATCTTTGGGGAGATACACCGACCAATTTAATACTTGTGCAAAGAGTTTTTCATCAAAGTGGTTGTTGATTATGTTCAATCGACTTAAATTATTCGCCTGACCAATTTCAACTAAAAATTTTTCTTCAAACTTATTTTTACTAAGTAACAAATTTATGAGATTTAAATAACCCCACAGCCTAGGAGGAATCTCACTGCGAATCCGATTGTTCTCAATGTGCAGATACTATAGAGACGTGCATGCTTAAAAGGACGAAGGTGTGGTACCGTTGAAATTGTTTGAAAAGACATCCAAGTTAAAGAGCGCTCCTCTCATGTATAGATTCTTTGGAAAAAGGTCTTCCAATTTGTTTTCCAAAATTTGAATGAAACGGAGATTGGAGTATGTACCCAAACTCTATGACAACTTTCCATTGACAATGTTTTTGTTCACCATGGAATTCAAATGTCGTAATTTTCCAAGTTGAGTCTGCATCTCTCCGATAAGTCGATCGATAAACAAAATAAGAGTCTCCAAATACCAAAGAAGATACCGGTATTTCGAGACTTATTTTTTCTATCAATCAGCTTATCAAAGAGATACCGGCTCAACTCAACAAACTACAACATTTGAAGTCCTTCATGGTGAACAACAACACGCTCAATCGATGATTGCCATAGAATTTGGGTACATATTTCAATCTTCGTCTTGTTCAAATGATGGAAAACAAATTGGAAGGCCCTTTTCCAAAGAATTTGTGCATGAGAGGAGTATTTTTTAATTTGGATGCTTCTTCAAACAATTTCAATGGTACTGTGCCTTAATCCTTGGAACTATGCATGTCTCTACAGTATCTACACATCGAGAACAATCGACTTTGCAATGAGATTCCTCTTGGATCGTGGGGTTTTTTCTAACATCATAAATTTGTTTCTTAGCAACAATAAGTTTGAAGGAAAATTTTCAACTGATGTTGGTCAGGCGAAGAATCTAAGTCAATTGAACATAAACAACAATCGCTTTGATGAAAGGTTCTCTACACAAGTATTAAACTATTTGGAATATCTCCCCAAAAATTATTCACCAGCATATCCAAGCACTCCAGCTTCGATAAATTGCCCAAAAAATTTGGGATTCGACATTTAAGACTAAAATTATATAGCCATAATTCCTGAAAGTGCTTTAAATTGTCAAGATTTTTAGGCATCACACCAAGACTTGAGAGCAATCGGTTTCACGTTAAGTTGAAGTCTCTCAATAAATAGGACGATTGGCAATAATCCCTTACTCAAAAATTTGAAAATATTGTATTTGTATACCAATAAATTGTCTAGATAAATTCCGGCCAACATTGACCAGCTGAGGAATCTTGTCTAGTTTGGATCTAAGCAACAATAAACTTTGCGGCCCCATTCCCCATGGAATTATCAATCTCACATATCTGGAGACTCTTATTTTGTCTATCATTTGGTTTACCGGAGAGATATTGGCTCACCTCGGCAAACTACAACATTTGAAGTCCTTCATGGTGAATAACAACATGCTCAATGAATAGTTGCCACAAAATTTGAGTATACACTCCAATCTTTGTTTCGTTCAAATTACGAAAAAAAAATTGGAAGGCCCTCTACCAAAGATTATGTGCATGAGAGGAGCACTCTTTTTTTGGATGCCTTTTCAAACAATTTTAACAGTACTATGCCTTTGTGCTTAGAAGTATGCATGTCTCTACAGTATCTACACATAAATAACAATCGGCTTTGTGGCGAGATTTCTCTTGGGCTATGGGGTTCTTACAATCTCATACACTTGTTTTTTAGCAACAATAAGAGTCTCCAAATATGTGAGATGATAAATTCCGTGGGGAATGGAGTCGTGAAGCTAATTGGTGCTCAGATTCAAACTGGACAAACTCCTTAGTTGGTCAATGTTGGACGGAATTTGTCCAAATAAATTATTGGTATAAAAATACAATAATCTCAAATTCTCGAGCAAGGGATTACCACCGATCGTCAAGTTCTTGAGAGAGTCCAACTTACCACGAAGCCGATTATTCTTGAGTCCTTGTGTGATGCCCAAAGAGTTTGGCAATTTAAAGCACCTGCAGGAATTATGGTTATATAATTGTAGTCTTGAAGGCTGAATCCCAACTTTCTTGGGCAATTTATCAAAGCTGGAGTGGATGGATATATTGAATAATAATCTTTGGGGAGATATGCCGCCCAATTTAATACTTGTGCAAAGAGTCTTTCATCAAAGTGGTTGTTGCTTATGCTCAATCAACTTAAAATATTCGCTTGACCAATTTCAACTAAAAACTTTCCTTCAAACTTATTTTTGCTAAATAACAAATGTATGAGATTGAAATAACCCCACAGCCTAGGAGGAATCTCACCGTGAATCTGATTGTTCTCAATGTGCAGATACTACAGAGACGTGCATACTTACAAAGACGAAGGCGCAATACCGTTGAAATTGTTTGAAAAAACATCCAAGTTAAAGAGTGCTCCTCTCATGTATAGATTCTTTAGAAAAGGGTCTTCCAATTTTTTTTCCAAAATTTGAACGAAACGAAGATTGGAGTATGTACTCAAACTCTATGACAACTTTCCATCGACAATGTTGTTGTTCACCATGGACTTCAAATGTCGTAGTTTTCCAAATTGAGTCGGTATCTCTCCGATAAGTCGATCGATACACAAAATAAGAGTCTCCAAATACCAAAGAGATACGGGTATTTCGAGACTTATTTTTTCTATCAATCGACTTATCAAAGAAATACCCGCTCAGCTCAGCAAACTACAACATTTGAAGTCCTTCATGGTGAACAACAAAATGCTCAATCGATGATTTCCATAGAGTTTTTGTACATATTTCAATCTTCGTCTTGTTCAAATGATGGAAAAAAAATTGGAAGGTCCTTTTCCAAAGAATTTGTGCATGAGATGAGTGTTTTTTAACTTGGATGCTTCTTCAAACAATTTTAACGGTATTGTGCCTTAATCCTTGGAACTATGCACGTCTCTACACTATCTATACATCGAGAACAATCAACTTTGCGGTGAGATTCATCTTGGGTCGTGGGGTTTTTTTCTAACCTTATAAATTTGTTTCTTAGGAACAATAAGTTTGAAAGAGAATTTTCAACTGATGTTGGTCAGGCGAAGAATCTAAGTCAATTGAACATAAGTAACAACCGCTTTGATGAAAGGTTCTCTACACAAGTATTAAACTATTCAGAATATCTCCCCAATAATTATTCACCAACATATCCAAACACTTCAGCTTCGATAAATTGCCCAAAAAATTGGGGATTCGACATTCAAGACTAAAATTATATAGCCATAATTCCTGCAGGTGATTTAAATTGTCAAGATTTTTAGACATTACACCAAGAATCGAGAGCAATCGGTTTCACGATAAGTTGAAGTCTTTCAAAATATAGAACAATTGGCAATAATCCCTTACTCGAAAATTTGAAAATATTGTCTTTGTATACCAATAATTTGTCTAGATAAATTTCGGCCAACATTGACCAGCTGAGGAATCTTGTCTAGTTTGGATCTAAGCACCAATCAACTTCACGGCCCCATTCCCCATGGAATTATCAATCTCACATATCTTGAGACTCTTATTTTGTCTATCATTTGGCTTACTAGAGAGATATTGGCTCACCTCGGCAAACTACAAAATTTGAAGTCCTTCATGGTGAACAACAACATGCTCAATGGATAGTTGCCACAAAATTTGGGTAAACACTCCAATCTTTGTCTCGTTCAAATGACGAAAAATAAATTGGAAGGCCCTCTGCCAAAAATTATGTGAATGAGAGGAGCACTCTTTTTTTGGATGCCTTTTCAAACAATTTTAACAGTACTATGCCTTTGTCCTTGGAAGTATGCATGTCTCTACAATATCTACACATCAAGAAAACAATCGGTTTTGCGGCGAGATTTCTTTTGGGCTATGGGGTTCTTCCAATCTCATACACTTGTTTTTGGGCAACAATAAAAGTCTCCAAATATGTGAGATGGGAAATTCCGTGGGGAATGGGGTAGTGAAGCTAATTGGTGCTCAGATTCGAATTGGACAAACTCCTTTGTTGGTCAATGTTGGTCGAAATTTGTCCAAACAAATTTTTGGTATACAAATACAATATTCTCAAATTCTCGAGCAAAGGATTACCGCCGATTGTGAAGTTCTTGAGATACTCCAACTTACCATGAAGCTGATTATTCTCGAGTCCTTGTGTGATGCCCAAAGAGTTTGGCAATTTAAAGCACTTGCAGGAATTATGGTTATATAATTCTAGTCTTGAAGGCTGAATCCCAACTATCTTGGGAAATTTATCGAAGCTGGAGTGGTTGGATATATTGAATAATAATCTTTGGGAAGATATGTCGACCAATATAATACTTGTGCAAAGAGTCTTTCATCAAAGTGGTTGTTAATTATGTTCAATCGACTTAAATTATTCGCCTAACCAATTTCAACTAAAAACTTTCCTTCAAACTTATTTTTGCTAAGTAACAAATGTATGAGATTGAAATAACCCCACAGTCTAAGAGGAATCTCACCGCGAATCTGATTGTTCACAATGTGCAGATACTACAGAGATGTGCATACTTACAAGGACGAAGGCACAGTACCGTTGAAATTGTTTGAAAAGACATCCAAGTTAAAGAGCGCTCCTCTCATATATAGATTCTTTGGAAAAGAGTCTTCCAATATGTTTTCCAAAATTTGAACGAAACGGAGATTGGATTATTTACCCAAACTGTATGACAATTTTCCATTGACAATGTTGTTGTTCACCATGGACTTCAAATGTCGTAGTTTTCCAAGTTGAGTCGGTATCTCTCCGATAAGTCAATCGATAAACAAAATAAGAGTCTCCAGATACCAAAGAGATACCGGTATTTGAAGACTTATTTTTTCTATCAATCGACTTATCAAAGAGATACCGGCTCAGCTCAACAAACTACAACATTTGAAGTCCTTCATGGTGAACAACAACACGCTCAATCGATAATTGCCATAGAGTTTGGGTACATATTTCAATCTTCGTCTCGTTCAAATGATGGAAAACAAATTGGAAGGCCCTTTTCCAAAGACTTTGTGCATGAGAGGATTGTTTTTTAACTTGGATTCATATTCAAACAATTTCAATGGTATTGTGCTTTAATCCTTGGAACTATGCACGTCTCTACAATATCTACACATCGAGAACAATCGACTTTGCAGTGAAATTCCTCTTGGGTCGTGAGGTTTTTTTCTAAGCTTATAAATTTGTTTCTTAGCAACAATAAGTTTGAAGGAGAATTTTCAACTGAAGTTGGTCAGGCGAAGAATGTAAGTCAATTGAACATAAGCAACAACCGCTTTGATGAAAGGTTCTCTACACAAGTATTAAACTATTCAGAATATCTCCCCAAAAATTATTCACCAACATATCCAAGCACTCCAGCTTCGATAGATTGCCCAAGAAATTTGGGATTCAATAGTCAAGACTAACATTATATAGCCATAATTCCTGTAGGTGCTTTAAATTTTCAAGATTTTTAGGCATCACACCAAGACTCGATAGCAATCGGTTTCACGATAAGTTGAAGTCTCTCAAGAAACAAGACGATTGGCAATAATCCCTTACTCGAAAATTTGAGAAATATTGTCTTTGTATACAAATAATTTGTCTAGATAAATTTCGGCCAACATTGACCAGCTGAGGAATCTTGTCTAGTTTGGATCTAAGCACCAATCAACTTCGCGGCCCCATTCCCCATGGAATTATCAATCTCACATATCTGGAGACTCTTATTTTGTCTATCATTTGGCTTATCGGAGAGATATTGGCTCACCTCGGCAAACTACAACATTTGAAGTCCTTCATGGTGAACAACAACATGCTCAATGGATAGTTGCCACAAAATTTGGGTACACACACCAATCTTTGTCTCATTCAAATGACAAAAAACAAATTGGAAGGCCCTCTGCCAAAGATTATGTGCACGAGAGGAGCACTTTTTTTTTAGATGCCTCTTCAAACAATTTCAACAATACTATGCCTTTGTCTTTGAAAGTATGCATGTCTCTACAATATCTACACATCAAGAACAATCGAATTTGCGGCAAGATTTCTCTTGGACTATGGGGTTCTTCCAATTTCATACACTTATTCTTTGGCAACAATAAGAGTCTCCAAATATGTGAGATAGGAAATTCCATGAGAAATGGGGCCGTGAAGATCATTGGTTCTCAGATTCGAACTGGACAAACGCCTTAGTTGGTCAATGTTGGTCGGAATTTGTCCAAAAAAATACTCTCAAATTTTCGAGCAAAGGATTACCGCCGATCGTCTTGTTTTTTAGAAACTCCAACTAACCACGAAGCCAATTATTCTCGAGTCCTTGAGTGATGCCCAAAGATTATGGCAATTTAAAGCACCTGTAGGAATTATGGTTATATAATTGTAGTCTTGAAGGCTGAATCCCAATTTTCTTGGGCAATTTATCGAAGTTGGAGTGGTTGGATATATTGAATAATAATCTTTGGGGAGATATGCCGACCAATTTAATACTTGTGCAAAGAGTCTTTCATCAAAGTGGTTGTTGATTATGTTCAATCGACTTAAATTATTCGCCTAACCAATTTCAACTAAAAACTTTCTTTCAAACTTATTTTTGCTAAGAAAAAAATGTATGAGATTGGAAGAACCCCACAGCTTAGGAGGAATCTCACCGCGAATTGTTCTCAATGTGCAGATACTACAGAGACATGCATACTTACAAGGACGAAGGCACAATACCATTGAAATCATTTGAAAAGACATACAAGTTAAAAAGCGCTCTTCTCATGTATAGATTCTTTGGAAAAGGGTCTTCCAATTTGATTTCCAAATTTTGAACGAAACGGAGATTCAAGTATGTACCCAAATTCTATGACAACTTTCCATTGACAATGTTGTTGTTCACCATGGACTTCAAATGTCGTAGTTTTCCAAGTTGAGTCGTTATCTATTTGATAAGTCGATCGATAAACAAAATCAGAGTCTCCAGATACCAAAGAGATACCGGTATTTTGAGACTTATTTTTTCTATCAATCGACTTATCAAAGAGATACCGGTTCATCTCAGCAAACTATAACATTTGATGTCTTTCATGGTGAACAACAACACACTCAATTGATGATTGCCATAGAGTTTGGATACATATTTCAATCTTCGTCTCGTTCAAATGATGGAAAACAAATTGGAAGGCCCTTTTCCAAAGAATTTGTGCATGAGAGGAGTTTTTTAACATGGATGTTTCTTGAAACAATTTAAACAGTACCGTGTCTTAATATTTGGAACTATGCATGTCTCTACAGTATCTACACATCGAGAACAATCGACTTTGCGGTGAGATTCCTCTTGGGTCGTGGGGTTTTTTTCTAACCTCATAAATTTATTTCTTAGCAACAATAAGTTTGAATGAGAATTTTCAAATGAAGTTGGTCAGGCGAAGAATCTAAGTCAATTGAACGTAACCAACAACCGCTTTGATGAAAGGTTCTCTACACAAGTATTAAACTATTCGGAATATCTCCCCAAAAATTATTCACCAACATATCCAAGCACTCCAGCTTCAATAAATTGCCCAAGAAATTTGGGATTCGACATTCAAGACTAAAATTATATAGCCATAATTCCTGCAGGTGATTTAAATTGTCAAGATTTTTACGCATCACACCAAGATTCGAGAGCAATCGGTTTCACGATAAGTTGAAGTCTTTCAAAAAACAGGACGATTGGCAATAATCCCTTACTCAAAAATTTGAGAATACTGTCTTTGTATACCAATAATTTGTCTAGATAAATTTCGTCCAACATTGACCAGCTGAGGAATCTTGTCTAGTTTGGATCTAAGCACCAATCAACTTCGTGGCCCCATTCCCGATGGAATTATCAATCTCACATATCTGGACACTCTTATTTTGTCTATCATTTGGCTTATCGGAGAGATATTGGCTCACCTCGGCAAACTAGAACATTTGAAGTACTTCATGGTGAACAACAACATGCTCAATGGATAGTTGTCACAAAATTTGGGTACACACTCCAATCTTTTCTTTCGTTCAATTGACGAAAAAACAAATTGGAAGGCCCTCTGCCAAATATTATGTGCATGAGAAAAGAACTCTTTTTTTGGATGTCTCTTCAAACAATTTTAATAGTATTATGCCTTTGTCGTTAGAAGTATGCATGTCTCTACAATATCTACACATCAAGAACAATCGGCTTTGTGGTGAGATTTCTCTTGGGCTATGGGGTTCTTCCAATTTCATACACTTGTTTTTTGGCAACAATAAGAGTCCAAATATGTGGGATGGGAAATTCCGTGGGGAATGGGGTCGTGAAGCTAATTGGTGCTTAGATTCGAACTGGACAAACTCCTTAGTTGGTCAATGTCGGTCGGAATTTGTCCAAACAAATTATTGGTATACAAATACAATACTCTCAAATTCTCGAGCAAGGGATTACCGTCGATCGTCAAGTTTTTGAGAGACTCTAGCTTACCACGAAGCCGATTATTCTTGAGTCCTTGTGTGATGGCGAAATAGTTTGGCAATTTAAAACACCTGTAGGAATTATGGTTATATAATTGTAGTCTTGAAGGTTGAATCCCAACTTTCTTGGGCAATTTATCGAAGCTGGAGTGGTTGGATATATTGAATAATAATCTTTGGGGAGATATGCCGACCAATTTAATACTTGTGCAAAGAGTCTTTCATCAAAGTGGTTGTTGATTATGTTCAATCGACTTAAATTATTCGCCTGGCCAATTTCAACTGAAAACTTTTTTTCAAACTTATTTTTGCTAAGTAACAAATGTATAAGATTGAAATAACCCCACAGCCAAGGAGGAATCTCACCGCGAATCCGATTGTTCTCAATGTGCAGATACTACAGAGACGTGCATACTTACAAGGACGAAGGCCCAGTACCGTTGAAATTGTTTGAAAAGACATCCAATTTAAAAAGCACTCCTCTCATGTATAGATTCTTTGGAAAAGGGTCTTTCAGTTTGTTTTCCAAAATTTGAACGAAATGGAAATTTGAGTATGTACCCAAACTCTGTGACAAATTTTTATTGACAATGTTGTTGTTCACCATTGACTTCAAATTTCGTAGTTTCCAAGTTGATTCGGTATCTCTCCGATAAGTTGATTGATAAACAAAATAAGAGTATCCTGATACCAAAGAGATACTGGTATTTCGAGACTTATTTTTTCTATCAATCGACTTATCAAAGAGATACCGGCTCAGCTCAGCAAAATACAACATTTGAAGTCCTTCATAGTGAACAACAACATGCTCAATCAATGATTGTCATAGAGTTTGGGTACATATTTAAATCTTCGTCTCGTTCAAATGATGGAAAACAAATTGGAGGGCCCTTTTCCAAAGAATCTGTGCATAAGAGGAGTTTTTTTAAGTTGGATGCCTCTTCAAACAATTTCAACAGTATTGTGCCTTAAGCATTGAAACTATCTACAGTATCTACACATTGAAAATAATCGACTTTGCGGTGAGATTCGTCTTGGGTCGTGGGGTTTTTTTCTAACCTCATAAATTTGTTTTTTAGCAACAATAAGTTTGAAGGAAAATTTTCAACTAAAGTTGGTCAGGCGAAGAATCTAAGTCAATTGAACATAAGCAACAACCAATTTGATGAAAGGTTCTCTACACAAGTATTAAACTATTTGGAATATCTCCCCAAAAATTATTCACCAACATATCCAAGCACTCCAACTTCAATAAATTGCCCAAAAAATTTGGGATTTGACATTCAAGACTAAAATTATATAGCCATAATTCTTGCAGGTGCTTTAAATTGTCAAGATTTTTAGGCATCGCACCAAGATTCGAGAGAAATCGGTTTCATGATAAGTTGAAGTCTTTCAAGAAACAGGACGATTGGCAATAATCCCTTACTCAAAAATTTGAGAAATATTGTCCTTGTATACCAATAATTTGTCTAGATAAATTCCGGCCAACATTGACCAGTTGAGGAATCTTGTCTAGTTTGGATCTAAGCACCAATCAACTTCGTGGCCCCATTCCCCATGGAATTATCAATCTCACATATCTTGAGATTCTTATTTTGTCTATCATTTGGCTTACTGGAGAGATATTGGCTCACCTCAGCAAACTACAACATTTGTAGTCCTTCATGGTAAACAACAACATGCTCAATAGATAGTTGCAACAAAATTTGGGTACACACTCCAATCTTTGTCTCGTTCAAATGACGAAAAACAAATTGGAAGGCCCTCTGCCAAATATTATGTGCATGAGAAGAGCACTCTTTTTTTGGATGCCTCTGCAAACAATTTTAACAGTACTATGCCTTTGTCCTTGGAAGTATGCATGTCTCTACAATATCTACACATCAAAAAAACAATCGGCTTTGCGGCGAGATTTCTTTTGGGCTATGGGGTTCTTCCAATCTCATACACTTATTTTTTGGCAACAATAAGAGTCTCCAAATATGTGAGATGGGAAATTTCGTGGGGAATGGAGTCGTGAAGCTAATTGGTGCTCAGATTCGAACTGGACAAACTCCTTAGTTGGTCAATGTTGGTCGGAATTTGTCCAAACAAATTATTGGTATACAAATACAATACTCTCAAATTCTCGAGCAAGGGATTACCGCCGATCGTCAAATTCTTGAGAGACTCCAACTTACCATGAAGTCGATTATTCTCGAGTCCTTGTGTGATGCCCAAAGAGTTTGGCACTTTAAAGCACCTGCAGGAATTATGGTTATATAATTGTAGTCTTGAAGATTGAATCCCAACTTTCTTGGGCAATTTATCGAAGCTGGAGTGGTTGGATATATTGAATAATAATCTTTGGGGAGATATGCCGACCAATTTAATACTTGTGCAAAGAGTCTTTCATCAAAGTGGTTGTTGATTATGTTTAATTTACTTAAATTATTCGCCAAACCAATTTCAACTAAAAACTTTCCTTCAAACTTATTTTTGCTAAGAAACAAATGTATGAGATTGGAAGAACCCCACAACCTAGGAGGAATCTCACCGCGAATCTGATTGTTCTCAATGTGTAGATACTATAGAGACGTGCATACTTACAAGGACGAAGACACAGTACCGTTGAAATTGTTTGAAAAGACATCCAATTTAAAAAGCGCTCCTCTCATGTATAGATTCTTTGGAAAAGGGTCTTTCAATTTGTTTTCCAAAATTTGAATGAAACGGAGATTGGAGTATGTACCCAAACTCTGTGACAAGTTTTTATTGATAATTTTGTTGTTCACCATGGACTTCAAATGTCGTAGTTTTCCAAGTTGAGTCAGAATCTCTCTGATAAATCGATCAATAAACAAAATAAGAGTCTCCAGATACCAAAGAGATATCGGTATTTCGAGACTTATTTTTTCTATCAATCGACTTATCAAAGAGATATCGGCTCAGATCAACAAACTACAACATTTGAAGTCCTTCATGGTGAACAACAACACGCTCAATCGATGATTCTCATAGAGTTTGGGTACATATTTCAATCTTCATCTCGTTCAAATGATGGAAAAAAAATTGGAGTGCCTTTTTCCAAAGAATTTGTGCATGAGAGGAGATTTTTTTAACTTGGATGTCTTTTCAAACAATTTCAACGGTATTGTGCCTTAATCCTTGGAACTATGCACGTCTCTATAGTATCTACACATCGAAAACAATCAACTTTGCGGTGATATTCCTCTTGGGTCGTGGGGGTTTTTTCTAACCTCATAAATTTGTTTCTTAGCAACAATAAGTTTGAAGGAGAATTTTCAACTGAAGTTGGTCAGGCGAAGAATCTAAGTCAATTGAACATAAGCAACAACCGCTTTGATGAAAGGTTCTCTACACAAGTATTAAACTATTCAGAATATTTCCCCAAAAATTATTCACCAACATATCCAAGCACTCCAGCTTCGATAAATTGCCCAAGAAATTTGGGATTCGACATTCAAGACTAAAATTATATAGCCATAATTCCTACAGGCATTTTAAATTGTCAAGAATTTTAGGCATCGCACCAAGACTCGAGAGCAATTGATTTCACGATAAGTTGAAGTCTCTCAAGAAACAAGACGATTGGCAATAATCCCTTACTTGAAAATTTGAGAATATTGTCTTTGTATACCAATAATTTATCTAGATAAATTTTGGCCAACATTGATTAGCTCAGGAATCTTGTCTAGTTTGGATCTAAGCACCAATCAACTTCATGGCCCCATTCCCCATGGAATTATCAATCTCACATATCTTGAGACTCTTATTTTGTCTATCATTTGGCTTACCGAAGAGATATTGGCTCACCTCGGAAAACTACAACATTTGAAGTCCTTCATGGTGAACAACAACATGCTCAATGGATAGTTGCCACAAAATTTGGGTACAATCTCCAATCTTTGTCTCATTCAAGTGACGAAAAAAAAATTGAAAGGCCCTCTGCCAAAGAATATGTGCATGAGAGGAGCACTCTTTAACTTGGATGCCTCTTCAAACAATTTGTATGGTACTATGCCTTTGTCCTTGGAAGTATGCATGTCTCTACAATATCTACACATCGAGAACAATCGACTTTGTTGTGATATTTCTTTAGGGCTATTGAGTTTTTCCAATCTTGTACACTCATTTCTTGGCCTCAATAAGTTTGAAGAAAAAATTTCAGCTGAAGTTGGTCAAGTTAAGAATGTGAGTCGATTGAGCATAAGCAACCACTCTTTTGATAGAAGACTCCTTGCACAAGTGTTAAACTTTTCACAATATCTCCCCAAAGATTATTCATCAACATATCCAACCACTCCAACTTCGATAAATTGCCCAAGAAAGTTGGGATTCGGCCTTCAAGACTACAATTTTATAATCACAATTCTTGCAGGTGCTTTAACCAAATTTTTTGGGCATCACACCAGAACTCAAGGGATTACCGCCAATCTTCAAGTTTTTGAGAGATCCAATTTACCGATAAAACTAGGGAAAGCCCTACTCAAACTATTGTCATGTAAGAAGAGAGCTTCGAGCTTTGGCAGGATTCCAAAGGCACGAGGAATAGAACCATTGAAAGTATTCTCTACCAAATTCATTTCCTTCAATTCAGAGATACAACTGGACAACGTTCCAGCGAACTAATTGCTCGAGAAATCAAGTTTCTGCAAACTCTGGCAATGCAAATGGCCGCATGGGGAGGGACCACTGAAATCTTTGGCTTGGAGAGTGAGGGCCATGAAATTCGGAAAGCTGCATATAGCAGAAGCCAAGTTGTCAGCAATTGAGGCATCGATGAGATTAACATCGGTAATAGTGTAAAATGCATTGCAAGAGATTCCTTCCCAACCACATGGATTTTGGTGAGATTCATTCCAATTGCTCAAAGTATTTCGCATGTCTCTCCAATCCCCTTTTTTTTTATTTTAAGCAAAGTTACATTGTCTTGCAAGAGGGAACTATAGTAGAGAAGCAAAAGCAAAAAGATGAGAATGCGAGAAAATAATTCAAGAGCGGGACTAAGCATGATTGCTGCTATATGTTTTAACAAAATGCTCAATTTGCAAAAATGTTGAAAAATCACTTAAGATGAAAAGACTAGTCGATAGATTTGTATAGGGAAAAAGTGCTTCATTTCAAGATCTTTGTAGAGCCCCCAAAACAAAGGAAGACAAAGATCACCACATATTTTATTCTCAACAAGGAAATACATAGTAGACAAGGATACAACAGTCCCAATGATTGAAAGATAGAAAAAGAAGACTTACACACAAGGCTTATAGCAGTAGCATTTTCGACTAGCTACATGGAAATCACAACTTCCTTTTGGGAGCTTCTATGTTCGACAAACATTCTTACAGTTGATGTCACTTACACAATACCCTTTAAAGGTGTGGCTCTGAAACTTGCACATTCGTCCCTCTATGCTTTCCATCTCAAGGCTTATCACAAGAACCAAGAGCAGCAACACCGTGCTCAAGCTTATCTTCTTCCCTTCCATACGCAGTCTCATTCTCTTCTCTTCTAGTCTAATATCGAGAATTTGAGAGTATTGTATTTGTATACTTATAATTTGTCTAGACAAATTCCGGCCAACATTGACCAGTTGAGAAGCTTGTCTAGTTTGGATTATTAATTATAGTATTTATATTATATTTGTTTACATTATATCATTAAAAAAACTGAATAAAAAAATTAAATATATAATAAATGTCGATGAAATAAATAAAAATCTATTTCCTATAATTATCAACGAAGTAAAAATATCTATCGAGTAACAATAATGCCATACTTTTTTTACTATATTATTGTTATGATGTATGGCAGGTGTCCTAGTGACAGGTCTAGGGTACATGGGCGAACCATGACAACTATTTGACAAAATGTCTCCAAAAAAATGGTTTAATGGAATGTCATGATTGCATGATATGCCAAAATGGATTATGACAAGTTCAATCCTGCCACAACCCTACATTTGCATTGTGTAGGTTTTGATCAAACCAAAGCACAAAAAAAAATTGTGGTTTGGAGAAGCACAATAATATATTCATTTTGAGCATCACTTCAACCCTGAATTCATCGACTCCATTATTTCTACAATTGCCCACATCAAAGCTATGTTAAAAAGAAATTAATTTTTTTCTTTTAAAAAAGAAAACAAAATTTTGCTAAAAACCAAAAAAAAAGTCTTAAAGAAAAATGGGTATCTTATTCTTAATTTTTAATCAATTTACAATAATAATGGGAAAGATTAGAAAGGCCAAGAGTGTTTGGATTATAATGAATTTTCAAGGAGTTTTATTTTATTAAATTAGTGTAAATATAATTTAAATAGTATCAAGTCTTACAAGGAATTTTAGAGCTAATAAATATTTCAAAATAGATTAAGCTTTGTGTGTGCAATGAAGATCCCCTAGCCTAAAATACAAAACTAAATGAAATGAAAACAAAGAAAACACAAACAACACCTCGAGATTGGCCTAGTTGAACTTGAACAAAATGAAAGAAAATGAGTGATATCACCTTGTTCGAGTTGACCGATTGATTAGCCTTGTAGATCATTTGATTTGTGTGATCCTAGATTGATTTCAATAGCATAACGACTTGTAAATGCTTGATTTGGATGCAAGGATGGTTGTGTTGATTGAATATTGAGATGATGAGAACTTGAGAGTGATTGAAAATGCTTGATTTTGATAGATAATGAGAGTTGTGGATGAATGTCCCCAAAAAAATGAATAAGTGTTTTTAGTCATTAGCAAGTGAAGAGATGAATGAATGGCCAAGATTCATTCTAGGGAGAGGATCAAGGGTTCAAATCAATAGTTGACTTTTTAATATGGATGGAGAAGATAAAAGGAATGAAATATTCCTCAGGAAACCTTGGGTGAATAAATGGAATTTAAAATTCCATTGGAAAGGACATGGTGATTGTAAATGCAATTAAAATTTTCATTAAGGGTGTTGGATGAATAAATTGGGATGTGAGAGAGTTGACTAAAGGGGGTTTATTAGGCTAGTTGATGAAGGATTAGAAGAGGGTTAGGTGGTTAATGATCATTAGAAGCTAACTTGCAAAAGTTGGAGGATGTGACACATCCCTAATGATGGGATTAGGAGATGAGTTAGGATTAAGAAAAAGTAATGGAGGATGTGACATTTGAGGGAGTAAATTAAATAAATAGAAATTATTTATTTAATTTATGGGATAAAAATGATAGATGGTAAAGTATTTAATTAAATACCTTAGGGATTTAGAGGACTTTAGGGGTATTAATTAAATAATGTTAATATTACTTAATTAATGTGGGTAGGAAGATATTTAGACGAAAAGGGATAAATTTGATTAAATGTAAGTGGTCAAATTTAGGTGTCTACATTTTGCCCCTCTTTGAGATGGTGTTACGAAGTAGCATCATTTCAAAGAAGATTAAAAAATGGCACCAGGAAGAAAATGGTTAAATTGGGAAAGATGCTCCAGTCATCCAAAGGAGTGATTGGGAGGAAAGATGATGGGAGAGAAGATGAAGATTAGGGATTGAGGATGCCCCCTCAAGAAGACATGCGGGTTCAAGATAACACGGGCATGCTCTCAAAATGGATGAGATGATGCAAGGGTAGATGGGGAAGATGATAAGGGATGATAGATATAAGAGAGAACAAGAGAAATGAAGAGATAACAGAAAGCAACAATGGATTCAAAGATAAATATGATGTTGTCTCGGTCAAGCTACAAGCCAAGATTGATTGAGGATGGATGGAGTGTTGTCGATGAGGGAAAGATACATCCCAAAACAGCACAAGGATAGGGAAGGATATATCCCGATGATGACGATGAGAGTGTTGTTAATGGGGGAAGGATACATCCCAAAACAACACAAAAGGATAGGGAAGGATAGATCCTGATGATGATGATGATGAGAGTATTGTTGATGAGGGAATGATACATCCCAAAACAACACAAAAGGATAGGGAATGATACATCCCAATGATGATGAGTGGATCAAGGCTTGTAGCAAGGCTAGGAACAAAACTAAGGATACGATTAGATGATTTATGTTAGATTGAATGGATTAGGATTGGATTGAGATGTGAGATTGTCGAGATGAATAAAAATAATGGAAGAAGAGAGTCTTAGAATAACAAATCTCTATTATCCTAAGTAGATTGAAGAGATGATAAAATGATGAGGATGAAGAAATTGGAGGGATGAAAATGGATAGGATAGATAGATGAGGGAGAGTGATGACGAATGAATGGGTAGTAACCAAATCAAGCAAGTTAATTTTTATGTGTTATGCTGCCATGTAATGAGCACTTAATTTGATCTAGCATGAGATACTATGCACCAGGGTATGAGGAACCAAGGTCACATCGTATCACATGCAAAGGTCTAACACAACAAACAAAAAGGTTAGTCCAACATCCCAAAGTCACGAGGGGCTTTGGTTGGGCCTGATGTTGGAAAACCACAAACACATAAGGATGGCCCAACATAATAGAAGACCACAAGGATCTTGGTGGGTACTACGCGGGATAACCAAGAAGACAAAAACAGAAAAAAAGATCAAGATACACCCCTATGTTTACCCGTCAAAGCACACCATGATATGATGGATCGTGACGATCCTAACGAGGTATAATAGGAATCTCAAATGATAAACAAAATGTCAAAAGCATCAAAAGATCACAATTTAATTTCAAATGTTCATTGCCACAGGATTGAAAGGGTGGGTGGGATTGATGTGGTCTGTTAGGAAGGATGCGTCCTGTTAAGACCAAAGATGGAAACTAAACTAGATGATCGACATGATGTAGGATATCTGAAACCAATTGAACCTCATGATTCTAGAGACCTTTGTTTTGTAAGTACCAGCTAGGATAGGAACATAATTGATGACACGACAAGATGATAAGACAACAAGACAACAAAATGACAAGACAGACACACCCTAAAGACCTAGGGGCTCGAGGGTTGATCAAAGATCATCCTTGCCTACGTGAAAGCACAGAGCCCTCGTAGTTCGACCAAAGACCGATGACTGGCCATGGATAAAAGCAGAAAGAGGATGATGTAGACCGTGATGGATGACAAAGATCAGATGGACAAATTCCCTGGGGGCGGATCAAATAATTGTCCTTGCCTACGTGAAAGCGTAGTTCGACACGAGGCCAAAGACAAACAATGGACAAGGGATGATGAGATGACAATGATAAGGAGATACAATGATGGAGCTGATATGATGATACAAGATAGACCTGATAGATTGGATGATGGGGGTGGCATGAAGCTCAGGGATGGGATAGTTATCCAAAGCATCAAAAGATGGATTGGTGGGATGATATGATGGATAAAGAAGTGATAGGAGGTTAGAAAGATGTGAGGAATAGATAGGAGTGATAATAGTGAGATGAATGGCATTGGATTGCATGGGGGTAGCCTAAAGCTAGATACCAATGACAAGGAATTATCAGATGGAAGGAAAATAGCGATAAATTGATGGATTGATAAAGGTGGGGATATAGAAAGATGCTAGGATGAATGGATAGAGGGATAAGAATTAGGAAATATGGAATGGATTACTAGATGGATAAATGGATAGGGAGAGACAAATGAAAAGATGAAAAAGGAGTAGTGGATGGGTGGATAGGGAGATAAGGATGAAAAGACGGAAAAGGACTAGTGGATGGGTGGATAGGAAGAGAAGGATTTGGAAGATGGAAGGGATTATTGGGATGGATGGATGGATGGTGTCTCCAAGGACCATGTCACAAAGAAGGAGATGCCCCACTCTAGATATGTCATGTGTGATGAGGCAAGAGGGATGGAAGATATCAGGATGGGGAGGTAAGGAATGGAGATGGATCGTAGCAGGATGGGTAGACAATGGAAGATAGATGGATGTGGATAAGATGCATGGATACAAAAAGTGGATGGAGAGGATAAGGGACACGAAGGGGTATGGATTAGGGGAATGTGTGCAAAGCATGTATAAATACGTTCCCTTGTCTTAATCAAGATCACAAGGAAGTGGAGGGACTAGATACAAATGGGATATGATGGGTAGGAGGTGGAAGATAGATAGATGTAGGGGACGGAGGAAGGGGATGCATAGATAGAAGTTTCCCCCAATTGTGAAAGTAAGTTGGATGGGGGATATATGCATGACACCTATTTTTCAATTTTTCATCATGTTACTTATCCAAGGTGCTTGTTTTTCAAGTTTTCACCATTGGATGAATTATTTCTCTTTACTATTTTTTGGATTTTTGATTTTTTTTTTACTTTTTTTTTTTTGGAATTGTTGGACATAAATGCGGATGGAGATGGATAAGGATAGGGATTTGGATATGTGGATTTAGAAGATATTTAAGAAGGAGATGGATGAAGGACTCAAACATCAAGTTCTAAACAAGGTAATAAGAGCCCATGTGTGAAGCGACTATTTAGATGTTGGTACAACCTTATTAGAATGGATGGATTATGCAAGAGAATGGATTAAAGGGATTTGATGGGGGAGATATGGGGGATAATGGATGAGATGTTGGAAAGTGTATGGATGAAATGATGGAGTGGATGTGTGATGGGGGAATGTGTTTAGGACCAACATTGACACATGTGGTGGCGGATGGGAAAGGATAGGGGATGAACGGATGGAGAGTGTGAGGATAATAGAGTTGGGATAGTGAATTTTGGGACATAGGGACCCAAAATAGATTTAGGAGATGGAGGATGTGAATGATTTCTAGTTGGATTAGCAACTTTGGATTTCATTATGGATTTTTTATTTGTAAGCAAGGTTGCAAAACGCACGAATAACTCGCATGATGCGCGAGTAATTGCGTTGCAGATGGAGGGGCGAGTTAATCGCGGAAATACTCACAGCCGTGTAAAACTAAAAACGCGCAGCGAGTAAACAGTGAAAAAATGCGAAAAACGTGAAATAATCAGGTAAAACAGGGTCAAAATAAATGAAAGTTGTCTGATTTTTTGCCCTAAGTTAAAGCGACTATAAGGCGTTTAAAAAAATAAGACAAAGCATTTCATTTTGTTTATATTCTCCCATGCCGACGCACAGGAAGAAAACGACACCACAGGAAAAAAAACGCGAGGGAATAGAGTCAAAGAGAAACGAGGGCACGTTTTTATCACAGATTCACAGGTATTTACTTGTGTTTTAACCTTGTGAATTCATCTACGAACTGCATTCACGTTTTTTAACAAACAAAAAATTGATTTTTCATGAGTTCGACTTCCAGAAATTTTGTTAGTTTTATCTATTTTTTATGAATGCTAGTATATTAAAAATCAAACATTTTTATGAATATATTAAATTAAAGATAGTGAGATTTATGATTTATTTTATTTGCTAGGTTTTTTATTTTATTTTTGGAATGATAATATATTTTTATTTATTGATTTGTAAAAAATATTTGAAAAAAATTTAATATATTATGTAAGACTTAAGAGTATAAGTATTTACAAAATTGAAATTTTTTAATTTATTTTATTTTTAAAACTTATAATTTAATATATTAAGTTTAACTTATAATTAAAAAAAAATTAAAAAAATTAAAATTTAATTTACTTTTTTTTAAAATTTAAAATCATTGAAATATATTATATTGTATTAAAAAAATTAATTTTAATAATATGTTTAAAATTTAATTCATTTATTTTTAAATTTTTAATAATATGTTTAAATTCTAGTTTTTTTTTTGCTAAGTTACTGGGTTCGCAGCATTATTTTTTGCGGTTTGTGTGTTTTGAAGGTCTTAAATTGGGCTTTGTCAGCATTATTTTTTGCCACTCTTCTCCGCTGGGGACGCTGCCCCTAGACCCCCGCAAGGGGCACTGCCCCTCGACCCTGCTGGGGGCGTTGCCCCCAAACCCCCATGAGGGGCGCTACCCCTCAACCCTGCTGGGGGCGTTGCCCCCAGACCCCCCCGAGGGGCACTGCCCCTAGACCCCCACAAGGGGCGCTGCCCCTCAACCCCATTGGACACATTACCCTCAAACTCTCATTGAATTTAATTGATTTTCTAGGTACTCTCCAAGTCCAAGTTTCCATAGTTTTCCTACAAGTCTTCATCTATAATATCAACATCAATGCATTCCATATGAGGATGCCATTTTGTACCCAATTTGCTTTCAAATCAATCAAATACAACTATCAGTTGGCATTTAATATTTATCTTTGGCATTTGGCATTGATCAATGATCAAGTATCATACTATGAAATGATTTAATTTTAATATGTTAAAGTTTTAATAAATATTTTTCAAATTATTTATTCCTTTTATTGAAAGGAAAACAACATTATTAAAATTAAAAATTACATGTAAAATTTTTAAACATATGAATATGAATTTGATAATCATTCAAGTTTACCTGAATTTTAAGCATAATGATTAAAAATTTAAATCATGATTAAGTTTTTAACATACAAACTCACCAAATTGATAAAGAGTTATCCCTTATAGAATGATGCTGAAAGCGTCAGAGCTCACACTTGTATGCAAATTTGTGTTCAATTATCAATTAGTTTCATTTCAAAATCAACTGTTGCATGCTAATTCATTTAACTTCACTTTTTATCTCTTAATGTTTATCTTGTCTCTCTTTTGCTAGGTATCTTGCTAAAAGAATATGGCTTTTGCAAGTAAAAAGAGTGGTGGCAAACCAAGAGATCCTTGCTGGAAACATGGAACACTAGGTGCAATGCGAGGAGAGGTGATTTGCAACCATTGCACCGAGTCTTATTTTGGTGGCATAAATCGGCTGAAATACCACCTAGCACGAATCCCTTGTCGAGATGTTACACCATGTACAAAGGCACTCGAAGAGGTTGAGATGGATGCCAAAGCACTCCTTGCAGCATTTAACCAAAGGAAGGAAAGTAAAAAGAGAGCAGCAGAGGCGATGGCAGCCCCATATGTAGATTTCAGTTCTACAGGGTCACAAAGGACTATGGGAGGCTCTTCTTCTCTTGGGCCACAAATACGAGGATTGGGAACTGGAAGTGTGGGCAGCCTCAGTTCTAGTGTTTTTGTTCCACGTAATACTCCTGGTGCATAACCTTCATTGGAAGGTACTTCTTGGAATAGAGAGTTGCAAAATGAGGCGAAGTTGGCATGTGCTAAATTTTGGTTCTACAACAATATTCTGTTCAATGTTGCTTCTAGTCCTTATTAGGAAGGGTTGGTCACTGCATTGACCGTGGCAGGTAAGGGGTTCAAGGCCCCAAGTCCTTATGAGTTGAGTGGGCCATTATTGCAGAATGAGGTCCAAAACACACACAAACTAGTGGAGGAACAAAGGAGAACTTGGGAAAAGAATGGCTGCACCATTATATCTAATGGGTGGACGGATGGCAGAAATAGGACACTCATCAACTTTCTAGTGGCTTCAAGGGGACAATTGGTATTTCTAAAATCAGTTGATGCCTCCAATGAAACAAAAAATGCAAAGACCTTGTGCAACATGTTGGATGAGGTGGTGATAGAAGTAGGAGTTCAAAATATAATTCAAATTGTGACCGACAATGCAGCTGCATATGTGGCAGCTGGTAAACTTCTAATGGTGAGGCATCCTACATTATTTTGGAGCCCTTGTGCTGCCCACTGTCTTGACTTGCTCTTTGAGGACATAGGGAAACTAAGTTGGGTGAAGAATGTGGTTGAAGATGGAAGGAATATCACAAAGTTCATCTACAATCACACATGGGTCCTAAGTCTTATGAGAGAGCACACTGATGGTAAGGATCTCATGCGATCAGGAGTCACACGCTTTGCCACCAATTTCCTCACCTTGCAGAGTATTTTAGCTACATTGCCCAACCTCAAGCACATGTTTGTGAGTGAAAAATGGTTGGAGAGTCCTTATTCCAAGAAGCCTGAAGCAGATAAAATCAAGAAGACCATTTTTGATGATAGATTTTCCAAACAAATGGAGGAGATCATCAATGTAAGTTTTCAAACTTTGATTGATGATTTAGTTTTTTGCTTTCTAATATTACAACTTGCTGATTTTGTTATTTTTTTTATATTTTAGGTGTCAGAACCATTGGTTAGAGTTCTACGATTGATGGATGGGGATAAAAGCCCCATGGGGTATTTATATGAGGCCATGGATAAGGCCAAAGAGGCAATTCAACATTTATATGGGTCAAACAAGACCAAATATGAACCCATATGGCGCATAATAGATCGGAGGTGGAACCGACAACTCCACCAACATATTCATGTTGCTGCCCACTTTTTGAACCCCAAGTTTTATTTCTCTCCTACTTTCAAAGAAGATACAGAGGTTCTTGTTGGCCTCAACACATGTATTGAGATATTGGTTAGTAATGATGAGCTTCGAGATCTCATACTTGATGAGATACAGAGCTATAAGAAGGTCGAAAGGCCATTGTTTTCTTCCAAAGATTGCATTCGTAGGAGAAACACTCTACAACCAGGTAACAAATTCATGTGTTTAATATTTTTTTACTATTTATGTTAATGTTTAAGTTTATTAAATCCTTACTAAGTTATAAATGACAATTGTTATCCTTGCAGATTTGTGGTGGGAAGATTATGGTGCCACAACACCTAATCTTCGAAAGGTTGCCATTCGTATTTTATCCCAGCCTTGTAGTGCATCTGGTTGTGAGCGCAACTGGAGTGTCTTTGAGGACATTCACACGAAGAAGCGCGATCGGTTGACTCAAAAGCGCTTGAATGACCTTGTCTACGTTCGGTACAACCTTCGGTTGCATGAGAATAAGGTACAAGGGCTGAGTTCACATGAAGCACTTGACCTTGATGACATTGATCCATTCTCAAATTGGATTGCTGAGCCTGATGAGGTCGATGTGGAACCATGGATAAGTGATGATGAGTTCACTGAGATGGAGAGGGAGGTGGAGGCAGCTGAATGGGAAGCAGAGGTGGCAGCATATGAGGAGGAAGTAGGCAAGCTTGGTCGGTCAGCAGAGGGTTCTTCACACACACAGCTTGATCCTATCCCTATGGATGAGGCACCTGTCGATGCACTTGTTGAGGCACCTATTGAGAACACTACAACTATACCATCTACATCAGCACCACCCACAAAACAGCGACAAAAGCTTTTGAGTTTCAATCGGAGAAGAAATTTAGGATAGATAATTTTTATTGATATTGAAACTTGAAGTTGATATGTATTGAGAAGTCGAACTTGTTTTTTGGTCTATGATACATTGACGATTGATATGTATTAAGGTTTTAAACTCTAATTTTGATTTATATATGATGAAATGAAAATCAGTTGATACATTGATGATTGATATGTATTAAGGTTTTAAACTCTAATTTTGATTTATATATGATGAAATCAGTTGATACATTGATGATTGATATGCATTAGACTCTAATTTTGATTTATATATGATGAAATCAGTAATATGTTCTAAAAATTCAGTTTATATGTGTGTTTTTAAAGAATATTTTTAAAAATTATGTATTTTCAAATGTTCGATAAATTTGCCGAGTTATTGCCGAGTTTTTCCCCGAGTTATTGCCGAGTCCCGAGTTTTTAAATTTTTTGGGTCTACCAAGTTATTGCCGAGTCCGAGTTTTTCAACTATGTTTGTAAGCATTGCATCTTTTTTCTTTGGGATCCACATGGTTTAAATTTTTCCTTTGGTGGGTCTTGGTGACCTATGGGTTTGATTTGGCTTTTGGATTTGATTTTTCTTTTCTTCAACATGTCTTTTTAAGGGGACATGAAGAGCTTTTGATTCATGTGGATGTTTGGATTTATGCATTTTTACTTTGGCATCGAAAGTGCTTTTAGTAGCAATGGGATGGGTATGAGGCAATGGATGATGTGGAGGAGACATAGATGGAGTGACAGAGGTAGGCTTTTGATGATGATGTGTGGGTGGAGGATGTGAGATAGCATGCATGGAGGGATGCCTTTGTTGGTCTTGATTAGGGATTATGAATTTAGGATTTTTATAAGGTGTGCTAGGGATAGGCGATGGATGGATGATGGGATGAAAAGGATAAGATGGGGGAGGTGATTTTGGGATATAAGGGCCCAAAACAAACGTTGTATATGGAGGATGTATTATGGTGGATGGAGGTACGTAAGGACCCAAAATAGATGCAATAGATGGAGGATGAGCGATGGTGGATGGAGGGACATAAGGACCCAAAATGGACTTAGAGGATGAAGTAGGAAGATGGACAGTTGTTTTGAGGTAATATGATGGAGGAGGGGGGATGGCGACAAATGGTTTGGTAGAGTGATGGGAAGTGCCTCTCATTCCTTTGGAAGAGGCTCGCTTAAGATGTATGGAGGTTTTACCAACATTTTTGGATTATGATTCTTGGGAGATATATCCAAGACCTTGTGTGCCTAGATGTTCTATGACCTGGATGGGCTCTAAAGTACCTTTCTCATGAAGGCCTAAACCTTTTCCTTGATAGTTCATGTTCTTGAGCATGTGATCTATGGTAGGGTGCATATTATTTTGGAAGCATGATGCGAATCCATTAACACGTGGAGGAGGAAGGGTGGTGCATATAATTTGTTTTTCTTCTGCAAGAAACCACCATGGATGAGTGTAATGTTACCAAGGTGATATAAAAGTGGTGTTGGTATGGTAGGGCTAGGCGGCGATGAAGGATCATGAGATGGGGATGATGGGGTGGCAGCATCCTGATCATGAGGAATGAGTGACAAGGGATCGAGAGAGAGATTAGGTGGTATAACAAGATTTGGCTTTGTGGCATTGGGTGATAAGGGCACCTCAGATGGAGTGATTGGATCTTGAGTGCAAAGGGTACCATGGGATGGAGTGGATGAGCTAGTTTGATTTTGGGATGGGATAGATAAGATGGTAGGATTTTGATTTGGAGGAGAGGATATGCTTGTATGCTTTGGATCAAGCTTTGGGCATGGCTCATCTTGTGTGGGAGGCATGGCGAGGGAGGAGTGTTGGATGGAATCCTGAAGCGAGGGAGATAGGAGGATGGAGGATTCATGAAGGTCATCGGATTGAAGTTTGGTAATACTAGGACTAGTAGGAGTGGATTGGATTTGGATGTCTCCAATGGATTAGGTGGATCTAGAAGTAGAAGATGGGGATTCAATGGATTCTTTGGGTTTGACAGTTTCAACGATTTGGATGGTATTAGGAGCAGTAATAGGGGTGATAGGTATGAGATGGAGAAGGGCCTCATCACTAGTGACCATAAATGATAGAGTGGGAGGGCATGATTCCACAACATCAAGATGTGGATTTGGGGATGCCTCTTTTGTCATGAGTCCTTGGATGAAATTTGGAAGGAGATCTTTGGGCATTGTAGATTCAAGTGGGGTGATGGGAATGGATGGAGGATTATTGATGGGTGGAGGACAAGGATTAGGGACTGGTGGATTATGATTAGATAAGTGGATGGAATGGGATGGAGGACTAGGAGTAGGTGGAGGACTAAGCTTGGTGAGTGGATCGAGATTAGATGGAGGATTGTGGTAGGGTGAATTTGTAGGAGGATTAAAATATAATGGAATGGAGGGGGGAGTGATACAAGAGGACATGGATGATGAACTAAGATAGGAGGATGTGAATGCTAGATTAGGTTGGGAAGATTGGGATGGTGGCTTATAGTAGGAATATTGGAATGTTGGATTAAGATAGGAGGGTGTGGAGGTTGAATTACAATTGGAAGATTGAGATATTGGATTAGGATAAGAGGACGTGGGTGGTGGATTTGTGTAGGAGGATGTGGATGTTGGATTAGGATGGGAAGATGTGGATGTGGGATTAAGGTAGAGATATTGTGATGGTTGATGATGATAAGGATAGGAGTATGGGGATGGTGGATTAATCTAAGAGGATGTGGATGTTGGTTAGGAGAGAGATGAAGCGAGAGGACATGATAAATATGTGGATGGTGAGGATAATAGATATCCCTTGTCAAGGGTAGCATAAGGATTGTTATTAGATGTGGATAAAGGCATAGGGGTATAGCTCATAGGAGTGGTTGGATTGTTAGAGGGGATCAGAAGAAGCTTGCTAGCAACAACAACATCAAGGGGGTCTATATTATATTCATCTTGATCAACAAGACTTTCGTTATCATCATCAACGTAGTTGGGATTACCATTAACTACTATTTTTGGTTGCAGTGATGAAGGATAAGGATTCATGATGCTAGATGAAACAGATACGGATGGAAAAGATGGGAATAGATGATTAAAATAAAATAATAGATGATGAAAAGATGAATAGGATGGATTGGAAGAAAATGGAAGAAGATATCTTAAGATTTGTTTCGATATCAGAAGATCTTGAATATAGATGGATCAAAAGCTCAAATTGGGATTCAGGTTAAGCTCAGATTGGGATTAGATTAAAACTCGAACTAAGATTGGATTAAAGCTTAGATTTAGATTAGATAAAAGCTTGGATTAGGATGACTGGAGGATGTGATGGGATGTGATAGGATTGATGTTACAGGATTGGATGATTGATCAAA
The DNA here is from genome assembly GCA_007115665.2 of Sequoiadendron giganteum. Classification (NCBI taxonomy): domain Eukaryota; kingdom Viridiplantae; phylum Streptophyta; class Pinopsida; order Cupressales; family Cupressaceae; genus Sequoiadendron; species Sequoiadendron giganteum. The sequence goes on along the minus strand of CM021101.1, from coordinate 509,019,135 downwards.
TAAGAAGATGAAACAGATTTTAAACCCGATTTAGAGATTTGACTTAGATGATGTAAGGTGTCGACGATCAGATTGGATTATGAACGAGATGATTACAACACCGAATATACCTCAAGATGGAAGTAGATTGATTGGGTCGTAATGATGATTAACTAACTCAGGATGGATGACAACCCTGAGCAGGTGCTAATGATGATGATCGAGATTAGACATCTAAGCCAACTTAGGTAACAACCTCAGAAGCGAAGTTTAGGGGATTCAAATTGATGAACCAATGATGGATATGGGATCCAAGGATGCTCTAAGATGATCCTAGATGATTCGATTGATGAAACAATGAGCTTTAGAGAATGCATACAGACGAAAAATGATGATTATCGGAAGATGGATGGTGATTAAAATATTTTGATTGCGGCGAACGACTTGGGGAATGGCAAGCCTTTAGTGGCCAAAAGGATTCACATTCTAGAATTTGTATGGGAAGCAAGTTTTCCTTTGTAGGTTGCAAGTTTGCCCCTGTAGGTGGCAAACTCTCATATCCAAATTGAGCAAATTCGCCTGTGCAAGTTGTAAGTTAGCCTGTGCAAGTTGCAGATTCACCTATGTAAGTGGAAAATTCACTTATGTAAGTGCAAATTTTCCCAAACATAAATCAAATTCACCCAAACAGCTGCAAATTCGCCCAAACAACTAAAGGAACTGAAGAACAGGTGGGGCTGACTAAAGAATAGGTGGGGCTGACTAAAGAACAGGTGGGGCTGACATTGAGGATTGCCTAATGGGATGAAAAATTCCCCTAAATGGACTTAAACAGGGGCATGGATGGAGAACAAAATGGAAAACGACCAAACAGACATCAAAACGAACCCAAACGGGGTCCCAAATGAAGAGAAGACCTGAATGGAAGGAAAATTCACCCCTCTAACAAGCAAATTCACCCAACAAGGTGGAAAATTCATGACAAGAGGATGGGTGAATTTGATGAGTAGGACGAAGAACAAACGTCAAAACAGACCCAAACGAGGACTCAAATGGAGAACAGGATAACTAAACGGATTCAGATGGAGACTCTGATGGAGGATAGCACCATTAACAGATAAACAGATATGCCTAAAGGGATCCTAATGGGGACTCAAACGAAGAACAAGACAAAAAACAACCAAATGGACACCAAAACGGACCCGAACGAGGACCCGAGTGGAGAACAAGAGGAAAATTCACCCCTATTCTAAGCAAATTCGCCCCTGTACTAAGAAAATTTGCTCATGTATTAAGATAAAATTTCCAAGTAGGTGGAAAACTCGCCCACACAGCAAGCAAACTCGCCCAAACATCAAGTAAACTCGCCCAAACAATTGAAGACGTAGAAGAATAAGTAGATGAGACTGTTAGAATCACTTAGCAGGATGAAAACCTCCCCTAAATGGATTTGAATGTGGACTTGTACGAAGAACGAGACAAAAAATGACCAAAAGAACACCAAAATGGGCCCGAATGGGACCTCAAACAGAGAACAAGATAGCAAACGAAAAGAATGGATTTGCCTAAATGAATCCAAATAGAGACTCAGATGGAGGATAGGACTGTCAATAGACAAACGGATATGCCTTGTAAAACCACTTGCAAAAACCCATTCCCCATCCTTGTAAAACCAAGATTCATGATAAAAAATTAGTTAGTGTGCACAAGGCTTCAACATCGGTTCCTAACCCATAGCCCCTTTAACTTAAGGCTTTCAAGATGATCTGGTGGTTGTTCAGCTTCTAGATGGAGAACTAAAGGACACATGTTTCCCTCCAAAATTGGCACCCCACTCAAGACCCTTCATATTCACAATGTGAATGCGTAGGAGGGATAATTTTGTCCTCTAGTGACATATAACCTCCTCCAACACTAAATTTCTTCTCAAAAATATAATTACAATATGTCAATATTAAATACATTTCTCTGATGTCCCCTAAGATACTTTCCAAGACACATGGAGACACACAAGTGACTTAGAATTTCAAGGTAAATGCCACCTAACCTAACATGTTTTTCTTTCATTATGCACATTGACTATTCTCTTCATATTTTCCTTCTTGTCTTCTTCCCCATTAACTATGTAGAGTTTCATCATTTTTATTGGTTCATTAATGGTGTCTATATTTTTACATTTCCTTTTGTTTTCCTATTTGTTTGTTCATCATGCATTTTGACTTGTAGAAATAAGGAAATTGGTTTTGTTGTTTTGCCAATTTTTGGGTGTAATTTAGTTGTTTCATTTTATCTTTTCCCATTTTACGTTCTTTATTTTTCATCTTCTTTATGTTCCCTAGTCATATGTTTTCCTTTTCCTCATAAAATTCTAAGGTTTTCTCATGGTTTGTGGATACGTTTGGCCTAGTGGTGCCATGCTCCCATAAGACCTTGATTTTGGTGTCATATTTTTCAAATTTTATTCTATTACCTTGTTTCAAAAATAAGTCATTTGATATCCCTAATCCCTAATCCCTAACTCTCATACTTGAACCTTTCAAACCCTTTTTGAATCATGGTTTATGTCATCCCTTGGTCCACGTGCCTTGTATCATGAGCTACTTGGTATCCCTTATTCTTAATTCTTGATCCTTTCTTTTTGTATGCTCCCTAAATTGGTAATGTGAGATTACCTTTAATGCAATTATTTAGTGCAAGTTGCAAAGTTTATTTGATCCCCTAGCCTCAATGCTTTAACACTTTCTTTGGACCATAATTTTATTTTTTTCTCTTGCTAAATTCCTTAGGGATGGATTATAAAGTATTCTTAACCTTTGAACTCTAATATTTTACATTGTTTTGTGTTTTTCAGGTTAATGATTCGAGACATATCCTTACATGAATACATTTAGGTAGGTGTTTCATGGTATCCCTAGAGCCAAGGATCTATGATTCTTTACCTTATACTACCTTTTAGAGTTAAATACATAGATATAATTCCATTTGATTTATTTGGGTAGATTTCAAGGATGGGCCTCAACCCTTGATTCACATAGAATTTTTATTACCTTTTAGAGTCATAATATTGGTCATCCCTTGATTGTAATACCTTACAATTATGTAGTATCCTTGAATGCTAAAGAAATTTTGTAGTATGTTACCATTTTGAACTCATTAGTTTCACCCAATTCTAATTTTCTTTCCCTTTGGTATGTCGAGATGGGCATATTCAATGTTTCCTACTTGAATCTCTTTCCTTAATTAACAAAACCTAATAGATTGGACTAAACTATGTTGCCTTTGTTGGATGCCAAATTTTTCGGATCCCTATTGCAAACAATATGAATCATGTCAGGATCTCAAAGCCCAATTCCTTGACTTCTTGCACTAAAGTAATTTATTTGGATGGTGTTAGGAATTCTAGCATAACCCCAATTATTCCTTAATTTTTTTTCTACTCTTTGTATCTTAATAAAAAATAGTGTGTTTAGTTATAATTCTTATGGGCTTATAAAATGATCAAAGGCATGCAATTTAATTTTAGGCCTATGAATTAAATAAATTTTTAATATTATTTGAAATAAATTTTTAACATTATTCATTGAATAAAAGAAGTTGCAACCTCCAATAGTGGGCCCATAGATTATTTTAAGGTTTGGGCCAACTAGTACTTGGGGGGTTATATTTTGGACACCCAATGGTACGTATAAATGTTTAACTCAATTATTTTTAAAGGGTCAAAACAATTTGTCAAAAAAATTGATATAGGTGAAAATTTTAAAAAATAAATAGCTAACAATTATTTTTAAAAGGTCAAAACAATTTGTCAAAAGTTTTGATATGGGTGAAAATTTTAACAAATAAATAGCTAAAAAATAAAAATTAGAAGTACCAAGTAAAGTTGGAAGTACAAGTTTTGAACTAGGTTATTCTACAACATCCATTTTTAAATTTAATGAGAAGGATGGATTTCTAGAGTATGCTGCATTAAAATTGTCTATTAATGTTTGATTTTGAGAGGTATGGTGTGCAATTTGTATGTAATATGATACTTTTACATACTTCCTTTTATTTTCAAGGTAATTCATAAATAATTGCACTACTTTTAAAAAGGTAAAGTTAGTTTATATTTTATCTAAAAATAATATTAATTGGTGATGCTACATAATAGACTTTTAAAAAAAAAAAATCATATGCATAATCTTTTTGTCTTTCTTTTTAATAAATATAATGAACATAAATATAAATAAATCTAAATCTAGACAGTTATATTGAATAACTAAATTGTACTTATCCTACATAAAAAAAAAGTGATTGAATTTTTAATAAATACAATGAACATAAATATAAATAAATCTAAATCTAGACAACCATATTGAATAACTAAATTGTACTTGATCCTACATAAAAAAAAAAAAAAAGTGATTTAATTTCTATATTTGAATACTAATAAAAAAAAAGTGATTTAATTTCTATATTTGAATACTAATGTTTATTTTTTATGAATTCAGAGTTTTATCATAATAAATATGTGGGTACGTGACAAATTTTTAATTGAACAGTTTTGATCTTACTATGATAATCCATCAATATCTCACCAAAGACTAACATTAAATAGGGACAACTAAATAGATCACTATTTTCTTGCATTTTCATGACCTATTAACATAGGGCTTGGATTAGTTTTATCTCTCAAAAATCAACTACTTTTCCAGACAGGTGGAGTGATCTTGGGACTTTACCTATTTGTTGGTTAGGGTTGTCAAATCCCTAATCAACAATAACAAGGTAAGGTTTCCTTGTTTGGAAAGATGTAATATTTTTTCCTCAGAAAATTCATATTTAAAATAGGGAGTTAGAATGAAAATGGGCAAGTGCAAGTGAGGCAAGAGGGTAGATAGAAGAATTGGGACTACAAATGATACAAGTAGATTGAGAGTGAGATGAAGTAAGTTCAATTGTGCATCAATGAGCAAGGAAATATTATTTGATTATTCAAGAAGTGCATTGCAAGAGGAGCAGAAAAAGAATAGAACACCAACAATAGCACTCATGAAGTACAAGGGGTACAAATTTCATATATGAATTGAGGAGGTACATAAAAGGTTGGTAGTTAAGATGACTATGCTAATGTTTTAAGGTCAATAGGTCATGATTGCAAAGATTAGTATCTTAATGTAATGATTGTGAATGAATAAAATATCATTTTCAGAAAGTTCCTTATAATTGATCTTGATATTCTACGATATAAATAGATTTAAATATTAAATTGCACAAAAAATTTAATTTTTAATTGAAATGCCCTATTCATAATTGTATTCGTTTACCTTATAAAAAATAATAATAATCTGTTATAAAATTAAATTCACCCTAACAATAGGCCTATATTAACATGACACACAAAGCTGGGATCTATTTGCTGGTTTAACAAGAACTGTTTCACAGCTGGAGTCCCTCCCTAAAGCTAGCTATTGTCTCTTTTTGGAAGAGGAATGAAAGAATGTTTGTCATTGTTCAATTCCATAAAGCAAATAAAGAGCACCGCACAAAATGAAGGGAAGTGAAAGGACAGGGCAGCTACAGGTTGCTTTGTTATAAAGCCACCAAAACAAGCTAAGAAATGGTGAAAAGAAAGGCTCCGTGGTTGGCAGATTTTCAGCCTCAAATTTAAAACATATTGGAGTATTTTTTTTAAAACTAAACTGAAAACTCGCATCCATGAAAAAAAAAACAGAAAATAGCTAACTACAGAGACGAATTTATACATATTTAAAACCTGGAGATTGATGAAGTGATTCAGAAGATTCCTTTTCTGTCACTGTCTCAGAATCCACGACTATCTCATTAGGATGTACAGTACATACCATCACCATAACTGGAGTTCCCTCACCCTTAGATATTGTTGCACACTCAAATCTCCTTATCTAGAGCAATACTCAAATACCAATGGGGCAGCTGTAGGATATGGTATTGATTATGCAAAATGGATGAGAGCAATACTGAGGTAATGCTCAGAGCAGAGGCAGTTCAAAGCATCATCAACAACCATAAGAAGGCCAGTGAAGGACCTATAATGTTTTAAGTTATACTATTATTCTCCATTACTGTATTTAACGGTGAGACTCTCCATAACCGTATTTAAAGTTGGCACAAAGGCCCTCCTCTTCCTCTGTCTATCTACCACCATAAAAAATTCTAAAAACAGAATTAAACTTTAAATACTATTTCTTACCGGGTGTATGGCTACCAACATGGATATGAGTGCTGACCATAATAGATGAATAATAGAGAAAGCACAGGATGTGTCCCCTTGGAGAACTACAAAAATCTTAAATGTGCTCTATGAGCCCTACTATGTGTTTGTAGTGCGCTAGCATTGTACATGAAATTAGCAGCGATTTGCAAGTACCGACAATTTGGAACAGTTCTCTTGATTCTAAGATTATGGATAGTAATCTTTCCTCTCTGATATTTATAGCACTAAATATAATGCACACGTGTTTAGGTCTATACATATCATTGGTATTTTAAATTTTCTGTCAAATGAAAGAGTTAAGCCGTAGCATGAGTTCTATAATGGCGTATAATTTGCAGACCAAACAACATCCTTGGAATACTCCACTCGATTCTAATATTTATGGATATTCCACTAATTAAAATGCATAAGATCGGGGGAAAAGCAGGAAAACAAGGACATCCTCATGGTGGCACACAAAGATACTAAGACATCCCAGGGATGTTGAGAAACGTTGTAGGAAAAACAGGGGCTTAAAGGGTGGTGTTCGTCCCCATTTCCACATCCCCTAACCAGCAGGGAATATCCTGTAACTCTAGAGAGCATTGAACATGTCCTTATGGAACACAAATAATCTTATACATGTTGTTTTGTTCCCTATAGTTTTGTCAAAAGCTTATCATTGAAATTAGCAGCAATTCACACGAACAACCAACAAGCTTGGAACAGTCTTCTTAATTCTGAGATTATGGATATTTCTAGTAATTGTCGCACTAATTACAATGTATATATGCAATCAAGTCTGCACATGTCATCAGTATTTTTTGATACAAAAATGCATAACCTAAGCCATAGCATGACCTCTAGGATGATGTATATGCATGACCAAACAACAACCTTGGAATAGAAACTTTTAATCTGAATATTATGGATGTCAATTTTGCCTCTCTAATGTTATTGTGGTAATTACAATGTATACATGTGACTAAGTCTACACATGTTGTCAGATTGTGTGTCACGTAAAAGGGTAACCTAAGCCATAGCAGAACCTCTCTAATGTTATTGTGGTATTTACAATGTATACATGTGACTAAGTCTACACATGTTGTCAGATTGTGTGTCACGTAAATGGGTAACCTAAGCCATAGCAGAACCTCTGGGATATTGTATAATTTGCAAGACTGAACAACATCCTTGGAATAGTCCTCTTGATTCTAAGATTATGGATGTTAATCTTGCTCCTTCTCTAATATTTATAGTACTATTTGTAATGTATACATGCAGCTAAGACTACACATGTCATCACTATCGTGTGTCACATAAAAGGGTAACCAGGTCATTACATGATCTCTTTGATGATGTTCTAAGTTGGCCGTCATTGCTGTAAACATTGGCAGATTTTTGCAGGGCATGTTCATGCTTGACCACATATGAAATATTGTGCACTTCTTGAATATGTTATATTTGTCTGAAGCACAGGCTTCTTTCTTAACCCTGATGATGGCATTTGCAGAGTCCCAAAACATCAAAAACCTTAAATACAACACAATTAATTTCAGAAGACACACAATATTCCATGCTCCAAGCTAGCTATTGACGCAATCTTCATGGTAGATGAATAAATGTCCATTCTTCCAAGAGTAGGACCTCATTCCCCTTCAAGTGACGTGTTCAAAGAGCAACATTAACATGGGTAAGCCCAGTTGATTTGGTAGTGGTCTAAATAGATACCTGAAGTGTCATGTTTGTCTATACCTGAAGTTCTTGTTACAGGGATGTGACCCACTGCCTAGGAGAAGATGCTTGATCAAAGCTCCTAGGCAATTTCAGAAGCCTGTTCCTGTCAATGAATCACTTTGGAAGATTCCTGATGATAGAAATGTCAGATGGAACAACTATCAATGCAAGAACTTTGACTGGTTGACAAGTAACAGGCCTAATAAGGGCTTTACCAAATGCTGTGGCTGTTTTAACCTAGCCAAAAATTAGGCAATTAAATGGTTAAGGAATGGTTCAATCAATGCAGATTTCCTTATAGCTGAAGTGCTGAGAATCAAGCCTAGGGAGGTCAGGATAGGATTGGATTTTGTGTTGGGACAGGCACTTTTGCTGCCAGGATAAGAGAACACAATGTGACAATAGTTTCTGCTGCTGTCAATTTAGGCGCACCCTTCAATGAGATGATTGCTCTAAGAGGGCTTGTTCCTTTGTATATAACCATCAATCAAAGGCTGCCCTTCTTTGACAATGCACTGGATCTCATTCATACAGGTGGCCATCTTGATGCCTGGATTGATTCACAGCTCTTGGATTTCATTATATTTGACTGAGACAGAGTGCTGAGACCTAGGGGATTTCTTCGGGTGGACAAGTTTTTCTGCACAAGGGTGGATTTGGATGACTATCTTCTCTACATGTTTCTCCAATTGAGGTACAAGACACACAAATGGGTGGTCACCCCCAAGAATAATAAAGAGGTATACTTCGCTGCATTATTGGAAAAGCCCCCAAGATCCATATGATTCCAATCCTGTTTTTGTTCTTGGCAAGTTTATCTACTCCCTTTTCTAGTACCTAGAATTGGGAAAGTGTAATTATTGAGTCCAAATTGATTTATAACAACCAACATATTGATCCACCTCCTTCATGAATGTCACAACTAATATTTCAAGTCAATATCTCAGTAATATCGGAATCTAAGTACTCTTTCCAAGATTGTTAGAGATGCAACATTGGTAAATTAAGGTTACAATTAAATATTACACTTTACTAACAAATTTAATACCTATTTGGTTTGTCCAAGCCTTGATTCTGTAGCAATCTAACACCTTTGATCCTTGGTAAATATGTGGTCTAAGTACAAAATAGCTCTTAATCAGGTTCTTAAGTGGCTTGTTCACGTTAGAATATTAGAGCAACATGTGTCCCATCTTTAAAAAATTAGAAAGATAATGGTAGTCTTTAATGCATAAAAATTTCTATTTAATTATAATCATATTTATTTTTGGCCTAGAGTTTGGTATGACATGCAACAAGAAACACCCAACACATAAATTTTCATGAATACCTCTATTTTGGTTTTGGATCATGAGTGTACATTCTAGGATATTGATAGGGTTTAAAACCTTATGCAACATCTATCTCTAGGTTTTATACATCTTTCGTGTATAAAACAATATTCAGTCAAACAGAAACAGTTTTAGTTTCAATAACACTGTAGGTTAGCTCCGAGGCTCCAATCTCTGTGTCTAATTCATTGTTTTATTGATAACTGGATGGAATCCAATGCAAGACATGACTGCAATGTTGCTGGAAGTGCTAGAATCTTCACTATCATTGTGTTGACTGGCAAATGCGTGTAAACAACTACAGGAGATAATCAGTATGTAATTGAAAACAGAGCATAGAATTCAGGTACTAGCTTTTGCACCTTGAAAGGTAAAAGGATGAGGCTGATAAGCGTTATAAAGAGGTCATATTGGTGTTATCAACGTATAGAGGAAAATGAAAGTAAAAAATAACACCTACATGGTCCTTTTATAACGCATACTACAATAAGCGTGGTAGCTCATGCATAAAAAATTACTTAAAATAAACTATGTTCCACAGCGTTTCGGGGACGGGGATGGGGGACGGCAGGGGACGCATTTCCAGGATGTTTCCTAGG
>CM021101.1:508935292-509009175 GCA_007115665.2 Sequoiadendron giganteum | reverse complement strand
GCCTTGTAGTGCATCTGGTTGTGAGCGCAACTGGAGTGTCTTTGAGGACATTCACACGAAGAAGCGCGATCGGTTGACTCAAAAGCGCTTGAATGACCTTGTCTACGTTCGGTACAACCTTCGGTTGCATGAGAATAAGGTACAAGGGCTGAGTTCACATGAAGCACTTGACCTTGATGACATTGATCCATTCTCAAATTGGATTGCTGAGCCTGATGAGGTCGATGTGGAACCATGGATAAGTGATGATGAGTTCACTGAGATGGAGAGGGAGGTGGAGGCAGCTGAATGGGAAGCAGAGGTGGCAGCATATGAGGAGGAAGTAGGCAAGCTTGGTCGGTCAGCAGAGGGTTCTTCACACACACAGCTTGATCCTATCCCTATGGATGAGGCACCTGTCGATGCACTTGTTGAGGCACCTATTGAGAACACTACAACTATACCATCTACATCAGCACCACCCACAAAACAGCGACAAAAGCTTTTGAGTTTCAATCGGAGAAGAAATTTAGGATAGATAATTTTTATTGATATTGAAACTTGAAGTTGATATGTATTGAGAAGTCGAACTTGTTTTTTGGTCTATGATACATTGACGATTGATATGTATTAAGGTTTTAAACTCTAATTTTGATTTATATATGATGAAATGAAAATCAGTTGATACATTGATGATTGATATGTATTAAGGTTTTAAACTCTAATTTTGATTTATATATGATGAAATCAGTTGATACATTGATGATTGATATGCATTAGACTCTAATTTTGATTTATATATGATGAAATCAGTAATATGTTCTAAAAATTCAGTTTATATGTGTGTTTTTAAAGAATATTTTTAAAAATTATGTATTTTCAAATGTTCGATAAATTTGCCGAGTTATTGCCGAGTTTTTCCCCGAGTTATTGCCGAGTCCCGAGTTTTTAAATTTTTTGGGTCTACCAAGTTATTGCCGAGTCCGAGTTTTTCAACTATGTTTGTAAGCATTGCATCTTTTTTCTTTGGGATCCACATGGTTTAAATTTTTCCTTTGGTGGGTCTTGGTGACCTATGGGTTTGATTTGGCTTTTGGATTTGATTTTTCTTTTCTTCAACATGTCTTTTTAAGGGGACATGAAGAGCTTTTGATTCATGTGGATGTTTGGATTTATGCATTTTTACTTTGGCATCGAAAGTGCTTTTAGTAGCAATGGGATGGGTATGAGGCAATGGATGATGTGGAGGAGACATAGATGGAGTGACAGAGGTAGGCTTTTGATGATGATGTGTGGGTGGAGGATGTGAGATAGCATGCATGGAGGGATGCCTTTGTTGGTCTTGATTAGGGATTATGAATTTAGGATTTTTATAAGGTGTGCTAGGGATAGGCGATGGATGGATGATGGGATGAAAAGGATAAGATGGGGGAGGTGATTTTGGGATATAAGGGCCCAAAACAAACGTTGTATATGGAGGATGTATTATGGTGGATGGAGGTACGTAAGGACCCAAAATAGATGCAATAGATGGAGGATGAGCGATGGTGGATGGAGGGACATAAGGACCCAAAATGGACTTAGAGGATGAAGTAGGAAGATGGACAGTTGTTTTGAGGTAATATGATGGAGGAGGGGGGATGGCGACAAATGGTTTGGTAGAGTGATGGGAAGTGCCTCTCATTCCTTTGGAAGAGGCTCGCTTAAGATGTATGGAGGTTTTACCAACATTTTTGGATTATGATTCTTGGGAGATATATCCAAGACCTTGTGTGCCTAGATGTTCTATGACCTGGATGGGCTCTAAAGTACCTTTCTCATGAAGGCCTAAACCTTTTCCTTGATAGTTCATGTTCTTGAGCATGTGATCTATGGTAGGGTGCATATTATTTTGGAAGCATGATGCGAATCCATTAACACGTGGAGGAGGAAGGGTGGTGCATATAATTTGTTTTTCTTCTGCAAGAAACCACCATGGATGAGTGTAATGTTACCAAGGTGATATAAAAGTGGTGTTGGTATGGTAGGGCTAGGCGGCGATGAAGGATCATGAGATGGGGATGATGGGGTGGCAGCATCCTGATCATGAGGAATGAGTGACAAGGGATCGAGAGAGAGATTAGGTGGTATAACAAGATTTGGCTTTGTGGCATTGGGTGATAAGGGCACCTCAGATGGAGTGATTGGATCTTGAGTGCAAAGGGTACCATGGGATGGAGTGGATGAGCTAGTTTGATTTTGGGATGGGATAGATAAGATGGTAGGATTTTGATTTGGAGGAGAGGATATGCTTGTATGCTTTGGATCAAGCTTTGGGCATGGCTCATCTTGTGTGGGAGGCATGGCGAGGGAGGAGTGTTGGATGGAATCCTGAAGCGAGGGAGATAGGAGGATGGAGGATTCATGAAGGTCATCGGATTGAAGTTTGGTAATACTAGGACTAGTAGGAGTGGATTGGATTTGGATGTCTCCAATGGATTAGGTGGATCTAGAAGTAGAAGATGGGGATTCAATGGATTCTTTGGGTTTGACAGTTTCAACGATTTGGATGGTATTAGGAGCAGTAATAGGGGTGATAGGTATGAGATGGAGAAGGGCCTCATCACTAGTGACCATAAATGATAGAGTGGGAGGGCATGATTCCACAACATCAAGATGTGGATTTGGGGATGCCTCTTTTGTCATGAGTCCTTGGATGAAATTTGGAAGGAGATCTTTGGGCATTGTAGATTCAAGTGGGGTGATGGGAATGGATGGAGGATTATTGATGGGTGGAGGACAAGGATTAGGGACTGGTGGATTATGATTAGATAAGTGGATGGAATGGGATGGAGGACTAGGAGTAGGTGGAGGACTAAGCTTGGTGAGTGGATCGAGATTAGATGGAGGATTGTGGTAGGGTGAATTTGTAGGAGGATTAAAATATAATGGAATGGAGGGGGGAGTGATACAAGAGGACATGGATGATGAACTAAGATAGGAGGATGTGAATGCTAGATTAGGTTGGGAAGATTGGGATGGTGGCTTATAGTAGGAATATTGGAATGTTGGATTAAGATAGGAGGGTGTGGAGGTTGAATTACAATTGGAAGATTGAGATATTGGATTAGGATAAGAGGACGTGGGTGGTGGATTTGTGTAGGAGGATGTGGATGTTGGATTAGGATGGGAAGATGTGGATGTGGGATTAAGGTAGAGATATTGTGATGGTTGATGATGATAAGGATAGGAGTATGGGGATGGTGGATTAATCTAAGAGGATGTGGATGTTGGTTAGGAGAGAGATGAAGCGAGAGGACATGATAAATATGTGGATGGTGAGGATAATAGATATCCCTTGTCAAGGGTAGCATAAGGATTGTTATTAGATGTGGATAAAGGCATAGGGGTATAGCTCATAGGAGTGGTTGGATTGTTAGAGGGGATCAGAAGAAGCTTGCTAGCAACAACAACATCAAGGGGGTCTATATTATATTCATCTTGATCAACAAGACTTTCGTTATCATCATCAACGTAGTTGGGATTACCATTAACTACTATTTTTGGTTGCAGTGATGAAGGATAAGGATTCATGATGCTAGATGAAACAGATACGGATGGAAAAGATGGGAATAGATGATTAAAATAAAATAATAGATGATGAAAAGATGAATAGGATGGATTGGAAGAAAATGGAAGAAGATATCTTAAGATTTGTTTCGATATCAGAAGATCTTGAATATAGATGGATCAAAAGCTCAAATTGGGATTCAGGTTAAGCTCAGATTGGGATTAGATTAAAACTCGAACTAAGATTGGATTAAAGCTTAGATTTAGATTAGATAAAAGCTTGGATTAGGATGACTGGAGGATGTGATGGGATGTGATAGGATTGATGTTACAGGATTGGATGATTGATCAAATAAGAAGATGAAACAGATTTTAAACCCGATTTAGAGATTTGACTTAGATGATGTAAGGTGTCGACGATCAGATTGGATTATGAACGAGATGATTACAACACCGAATATACCTCAAGATGGAAGTAGATTGATTGGGTCGTAATGATGATTAACTAACTCAGGATGGATGACAACCCTGAGCAGGTGCTAATGATGATGATCGAGATTAGACATCTAAGCCAACTTAGGTAACAACCTCAGAAGCGAAGTTTAGGGGATTCAAATTGATGAACCAATGATGGATATGGGATCCAAGGATGCTCTAAGATGATCCTAGATGATTCGATTGATGAAACAATGAGCTTTAGAGAATGCATACAGACGAAAAATGATGATTATCGGAAGATGGATGGTGATTAAAATATTTTGATTGCGGCGAACGACTTGGGGAATGGCAAGCCTTTAGTGGCCAAAAGGATTCACATTCTAGAATTTGTATGGGAAGCAAGTTTTCCTTTGTAGGTTGCAAGTTTGCCCCTGTAGGTGGCAAACTCTCATATCCAAATTGAGCAAATTCGCCTGTGCAAGTTGTAAGTTAGCCTGTGCAAGTTGCAGATTCACCTATGTAAGTGGAAAATTCACTTATGTAAGTGCAAATTTTCCCAAACATAAATCAAATTCACCCAAACAGCTGCAAATTCGCCCAAACAACTAAAGGAACTGAAGAACAGGTGGGGCTGACTAAAGAATAGGTGGGGCTGACTAAAGAACAGGTGGGGCTGACATTGAGGATTGCCTAATGGGATGAAAAATTCCCCTAAATGGACTTAAACAGGGGCATGGATGGAGAACAAAATGGAAAACGACCAAACAGACATCAAAACGAACCCAAACGGGGTCCCAAATGAAGAGAAGACCTGAATGGAAGGAAAATTCACCCCTCTAACAAGCAAATTCACCCAACAAGGTGGAAAATTCATGACAAGAGGATGGGTGAATTTGATGAGTAGGACGAAGAACAAACGTCAAAACAGACCCAAACGAGGACTCAAATGGAGAACAGGATAACTAAACGGATTCAGATGGAGACTCTGATGGAGGATAGCACCATTAACAGATAAACAGATATGCCTAAAGGGATCCTAATGGGGACTCAAACGAAGAACAAGACAAAAAACAACCAAATGGACACCAAAACGGACCCGAACGAGGACCCGAGTGGAGAACAAGAGGAAAATTCACCCCTATTCTAAGCAAATTCGCCCCTGTACTAAGAAAATTTGCTCATGTATTAAGATAAAATTTCCAAGTAGGTGGAAAACTCGCCCACACAGCAAGCAAACTCGCCCAAACATCAAGTAAACTCGCCCAAACAATTGAAGACGTAGAAGAATAAGTAGATGAGACTGTTAGAATCACTTAGCAGGATGAAAACCTCCCCTAAATGGATTTGAATGTGGACTTGTACGAAGAACGAGACAAAAAATGACCAAAAGAACACCAAAATGGGCCCGAATGGGACCTCAAACAGAGAACAAGATAGCAAACGAAAAGAATGGATTTGCCTAAATGAATCCAAATAGAGACTCAGATGGAGGATAGGACTGTCAATAGACAAACGGATATGCCTTGTAAAACCACTTGCAAAAACCCATTCCCCATCCTTGTAAAACCAAGATTCATGATAAAAAATTAGTTAGTGTGCACAAGGCTTCAACATCGGTTCCTAACCCATAGCCCCTTTAACTTAAGGCTTTCAAGATGATCTGGTGGTTGTTCAGCTTCTAGATGGAGAACTAAAGGACACATGTTTCCCTCCAAAATTGGCACCCCACTCAAGACCCTTCATATTCACAATGTGAATGCGTAGGAGGGATAATTTTGTCCTCTAGTGACATATAACCTCCTCCAACACTAAATTTCTTCTCAAAAATATAATTACAATATGTCAATATTAAATACATTTCTCTGATGTCCCCTAAGATACTTTCCAAGACACATGGAGACACACAAGTGACTTAGAATTTCAAGGTAAATGCCACCTAACCTAACATGTTTTTCTTTCATTATGCACATTGACTATTCTCTTCATATTTTCCTTCTTGTCTTCTTCCCCATTAACTATGTAGAGTTTCATCATTTTTATTGGTTCATTAATGGTGTCTATATTTTTACATTTCCTTTTGTTTTCCTATTTGTTTGTTCATCATGCATTTTGACTTGTAGAAATAAGGAAATTGGTTTTGTTGTTTTGCCAATTTTTGGGTGTAATTTAGTTGTTTCATTTTATCTTTTCCCATTTTACGTTCTTTATTTTTCATCTTCTTTATGTTCCCTAGTCATATGTTTTCCTTTTCCTCATAAAATTCTAAGGTTTTCTCATGGTTTGTGGATACGTTTGGCCTAGTGGTGCCATGCTCCCATAAGACCTTGATTTTGGTGTCATATTTTTCAAATTTTATTCTATTACCTTGTTTCAAAAATAAGTCATTTGATATCCCTAATCCCTAATCCCTAACTCTCATACTTGAACCTTTCAAACCCTTTTTGAATCATGGTTTATGTCATCCCTTGGTCCACGTGCCTTGTATCATGAGCTACTTGGTATCCCTTATTCTTAATTCTTGATCCTTTCTTTTTGTATGCTCCCTAAATTGGTAATGTGAGATTACCTTTAATGCAATTATTTAGTGCAAGTTGCAAAGTTTATTTGATCCCCTAGCCTCAATGCTTTAACACTTTCTTTGGACCATAATTTTATTTTTTTCTCTTGCTAAATTCCTTAGGGATGGATTATAAAGTATTCTTAACCTTTGAACTCTAATATTTTACATTGTTTTGTGTTTTTCAGGTTAATGATTCGAGACATATCCTTACATGAATACATTTAGGTAGGTGTTTCATGGTATCCCTAGAGCCAAGGATCTATGATTCTTTACCTTATACTACCTTTTAGAGTTAAATACATAGATATAATTCCATTTGATTTATTTGGGTAGATTTCAAGGATGGGCCTCAACCCTTGATTCACATAGAATTTTTATTACCTTTTAGAGTCATAATATTGGTCATCCCTTGATTGTAATACCTTACAATTATGTAGTATCCTTGAATGCTAAAGAAATTTTGTAGTATGTTACCATTTTGAACTCATTAGTTTCACCCAATTCTAATTTTCTTTCCCTTTGGTATGTCGAGATGGGCATATTCAATGTTTCCTACTTGAATCTCTTTCCTTAATTAACAAAACCTAATAGATTGGACTAAACTATGTTGCCTTTGTTGGATGCCAAATTTTTCGGATCCCTATTGCAAACAATATGAATCATGTCAGGATCTCAAAGCCCAATTCCTTGACTTCTTGCACTAAAGTAATTTATTTGGATGGTGTTAGGAATTCTAGCATAACCCCAATTATTCCTTAATTTTTTTTCTACTCTTTGTATCTTAATAAAAAATAGTGTGTTTAGTTATAATTCTTATGGGCTTATAAAATGATCAAAGGCATGCAATTTAATTTTAGGCCTATGAATTAAATAAATTTTTAATATTATTTGAAATAAATTTTTAACATTATTCATTGAATAAAAGAAGTTGCAACCTCCAATAGTGGGCCCATAGATTATTTTAAGGTTTGGGCCAACTAGTACTTGGGGGGTTATATTTTGGACACCCAATGGTACGTATAAATGTTTAACTCAATTATTTTTAAAGGGTCAAAACAATTTGTCAAAAAAATTGATATAGGTGAAAATTTTAAAAAATAAATAGCTAACAATTATTTTTAAAAGGTCAAAACAATTTGTCAAAAGTTTTGATATGGGTGAAAATTTTAACAAATAAATAGCTAAAAAATAAAAATTAGAAGTACCAAGTAAAGTTGGAAGTACAAGTTTTGAACTAGGTTATTCTACAACATCCATTTTTAAATTTAATGAGAAGGATGGATTTCTAGAGTATGCTGCATTAAAATTGTCTATTAATGTTTGATTTTGAGAGGTATGGTGTGCAATTTGTATGTAATATGATACTTTTACATACTTCCTTTTATTTTCAAGGTAATTCATAAATAATTGCACTACTTTTAAAAAGGTAAAGTTAGTTTATATTTTATCTAAAAATAATATTAATTGGTGATGCTACATAATAGACTTTTAAAAAAAAAAAATCATATGCATAATCTTTTTGTCTTTCTTTTTAATAAATATAATGAACATAAATATAAATAAATCTAAATCTAGACAGTTATATTGAATAACTAAATTGTACTTATCCTACATAAAAAAAAAGTGATTGAATTTTTAATAAATACAATGAACATAAATATAAATAAATCTAAATCTAGACAACCATATTGAATAACTAAATTGTACTTGATCCTACATAAAAAAAAAAAAAAAGTGATTTAATTTCTATATTTGAATACTAATAAAAAAAAAGTGATTTAATTTCTATATTTGAATACTAATGTTTATTTTTTATGAATTCAGAGTTTTATCATAATAAATATGTGGGTACGTGACAAATTTTTAATTGAACAGTTTTGATCTTACTATGATAATCCATCAATATCTCACCAAAGACTAACATTAAATAGGGACAACTAAATAGATCACTATTTTCTTGCATTTTCATGACCTATTAACATAGGGCTTGGATTAGTTTTATCTCTCAAAAATCAACTACTTTTCCAGACAGGTGGAGTGATCTTGGGACTTTACCTATTTGTTGGTTAGGGTTGTCAAATCCCTAATCAACAATAACAAGGTAAGGTTTCCTTGTTTGGAAAGATGTAATATTTTTTCCTCAGAAAATTCATATTTAAAATAGGGAGTTAGAATGAAAATGGGCAAGTGCAAGTGAGGCAAGAGGGTAGATAGAAGAATTGGGACTACAAATGATACAAGTAGATTGAGAGTGAGATGAAGTAAGTTCAATTGTGCATCAATGAGCAAGGAAATATTATTTGATTATTCAAGAAGTGCATTGCAAGAGGAGCAGAAAAAGAATAGAACACCAACAATAGCACTCATGAAGTACAAGGGGTACAAATTTCATATATGAATTGAGGAGGTACATAAAAGGTTGGTAGTTAAGATGACTATGCTAATGTTTTAAGGTCAATAGGTCATGATTGCAAAGATTAGTATCTTAATGTAATGATTGTGAATGAATAAAATATCATTTTCAGAAAGTTCCTTATAATTGATCTTGATATTCTACGATATAAATAGATTTAAATATTAAATTGCACAAAAAATTTAATTTTTAATTGAAATGCCCTATTCATAATTGTATTCGTTTACCTTATAAAAAATAATAATAATCTGTTATAAAATTAAATTCACCCTAACAATAGGCCTATATTAACATGACACACAAAGCTGGGATCTATTTGCTGGTTTAACAAGAACTGTTTCACAGCTGGAGTCCCTCCCTAAAGCTAGCTATTGTCTCTTTTTGGAAGAGGAATGAAAGAATGTTTGTCATTGTTCAATTCCATAAAGCAAATAAAGAGCACCGCACAAAATGAAGGGAAGTGAAAGGACAGGGCAGCTACAGGTTGCTTTGTTATAAAGCCACCAAAACAAGCTAAGAAATGGTGAAAAGAAAGGCTCCGTGGTTGGCAGATTTTCAGCCTCAAATTTAAAACATATTGGAGTATTTTTTTTAAAACTAAACTGAAAACTCGCATCCATGAAAAAAAAAACAGAAAATAGCTAACTACAGAGACGAATTTATACATATTTAAAACCTGGAGATTGATGAAGTGATTCAGAAGATTCCTTTTCTGTCACTGTCTCAGAATCCACGACTATCTCATTAGGATGTACAGTACATACCATCACCATAACTGGAGTTCCCTCACCCTTAGATATTGTTGCACACTCAAATCTCCTTATCTAGAGCAATACTCAAATACCAATGGGGCAGCTGTAGGATATGGTATTGATTATGCAAAATGGATGAGAGCAATACTGAGGTAATGCTCAGAGCAGAGGCAGTTCAAAGCATCATCAACAACCATAAGAAGGCCAGTGAAGGACCTATAATGTTTTAAGTTATACTATTATTCTCCATTACTGTATTTAACGGTGAGACTCTCCATAACCGTATTTAAAGTTGGCACAAAGGCCCTCCTCTTCCTCTGTCTATCTACCACCATAAAAAATTCTAAAAACAGAATTAAACTTTAAATACTATTTCTTACCGGGTGTATGGCTACCAACATGGATATGAGTGCTGACCATAATAGATGAATAATAGAGAAAGCACAGGATGTGTCCCCTTGGAGAACTACAAAAATCTTAAATGTGCTCTATGAGCCCTACTATGTGTTTGTAGTGCGCTAGCATTGTACATGAAATTAGCAGCGATTTGCAAGTACCGACAATTTGGAACAGTTCTCTTGATTCTAAGATTATGGATAGTAATCTTTCCTCTCTGATATTTATAGCACTAAATATAATGCACACGTGTTTAGGTCTATACATATCATTGGTATTTTAAATTTTCTGTCAAATGAAAGAGTTAAGCCGTAGCATGAGTTCTATAATGGCGTATAATTTGCAGACCAAACAACATCCTTGGAATACTCCACTCGATTCTAATATTTATGGATATTCCACTAATTAAAATGCATAAGATCGGGGGAAAAGCAGGAAAACAAGGACATCCTCATGGTGGCACACAAAGATACTAAGACATCCCAGGGATGTTGAGAAACGTTGTAGGAAAAACAGGGGCTTAAAGGGTGGTGTTCGTCCCCATTTCCACATCCCCTAACCAGCAGGGAATATCCTGTAACTCTAGAGAGCATTGAACATGTCCTTATGGAACACAAATAATCTTATACATGTTGTTTTGTTCCCTATAGTTTTGTCAAAAGCTTATCATTGAAATTAGCAGCAATTCACACGAACAACCAACAAGCTTGGAACAGTCTTCTTAATTCTGAGATTATGGATATTTCTAGTAATTGTCGCACTAATTACAATGTATATATGCAATCAAGTCTGCACATGTCATCAGTATTTTTTGATACAAAAATGCATAACCTAAGCCATAGCATGACCTCTAGGATGATGTATATGCATGACCAAACAACAACCTTGGAATAGAAACTTTTAATCTGAATATTATGGATGTCAATTTTGCCTCTCTAATGTTATTGTGGTAATTACAATGTATACATGTGACTAAGTCTACACATGTTGTCAGATTGTGTGTCACGTAAAAGGGTAACCTAAGCCATAGCAGAACCTCTCTAATGTTATTGTGGTATTTACAATGTATACATGTGACTAAGTCTACACATGTTGTCAGATTGTGTGTCACGTAAATGGGTAACCTAAGCCATAGCAGAACCTCTGGGATATTGTATAATTTGCAAGACTGAACAACATCCTTGGAATAGTCCTCTTGATTCTAAGATTATGGATGTTAATCTTGCTCCTTCTCTAATATTTATAGTACTATTTGTAATGTATACATGCAGCTAAGACTACACATGTCATCACTATCGTGTGTCACATAAAAGGGTAACCAGGTCATTACATGATCTCTTTGATGATGTTCTAAGTTGGCCGTCATTGCTGTAAACATTGGCAGATTTTTGCAGGGCATGTTCATGCTTGACCACATATGAAATATTGTGCACTTCTTGAATATGTTATATTTGTCTGAAGCACAGGCTTCTTTCTTAACCCTGATGATGGCATTTGCAGAGTCCCAAAACATCAAAAACCTTAAATACAACACAATTAATTTCAGAAGACACACAATATTCCATGCTCCAAGCTAGCTATTGACGCAATCTTCATGGTAGATGAATAAATGTCCATTCTTCCAAGAGTAGGACCTCATTCCCCTTCAAGTGACGTGTTCAAAGAGCAACATTAACATGGGTAAGCCCAGTTGATTTGGTAGTGGTCTAAATAGATACCTGAAGTGTCATGTTTGTCTATACCTGAAGTTCTTGTTACAGGGATGTGACCCACTGCCTAGGAGAAGATGCTTGATCAAAGCTCCTAGGCAATTTCAGAAGCCTGTTCCTGTCAATGAATCACTTTGGAAGATTCCTGATGATAGAAATGTCAGATGGAACAACTATCAATGCAAGAACTTTGACTGGTTGACAAGTAACAGGCCTAATAAGGGCTTTACCAAATGCTGTGGCTGTTTTAACCTAGCCAAAAATTAGGCAATTAAATGGTTAAGGAATGGTTCAATCAATGCAGATTTCCTTATAGCTGAAGTGCTGAGAATCAAGCCTAGGGAGGTCAGGATAGGATTGGATTTTGTGTTGGGACAGGCACTTTTGCTGCCAGGATAAGAGAACACAATGTGACAATAGTTTCTGCTGCTGTCAATTTAGGCGCACCCTTCAATGAGATGATTGCTCTAAGAGGGCTTGTTCCTTTGTATATAACCATCAATCAAAGGCTGCCCTTCTTTGACAATGCACTGGATCTCATTCATACAGGTGGCCATCTTGATGCCTGGATTGATTCACAGCTCTTGGATTTCATTATATTTGACTGAGACAGAGTGCTGAGACCTAGGGGATTTCTTCGGGTGGACAAGTTTTTCTGCACAAGGGTGGATTTGGATGACTATCTTCTCTACATGTTTCTCCAATTGAGGTACAAGACACACAAATGGGTGGTCACCCCCAAGAATAATAAAGAGGTATACTTCGCTGCATTATTGGAAAAGCCCCCAAGATCCATATGATTCCAATCCTGTTTTTGTTCTTGGCAAGTTTATCTACTCCCTTTTCTAGTACCTAGAATTGGGAAAGTGTAATTATTGAGTCCAAATTGATTTATAACAACCAACATATTGATCCACCTCCTTCATGAATGTCACAACTAATATTTCAAGTCAATATCTCAGTAATATCGGAATCTAAGTACTCTTTCCAAGATTGTTAGAGATGCAACATTGGTAAATTAAGGTTACAATTAAATATTACACTTTACTAACAAATTTAATACCTATTTGGTTTGTCCAAGCCTTGATTCTGTAGCAATCTAACACCTTTGATCCTTGGTAAATATGTGGTCTAAGTACAAAATAGCTCTTAATCAGGTTCTTAAGTGGCTTGTTCACGTTAGAATATTAGAGCAACATGTGTCCCATCTTTAAAAAATTAGAAAGATAATGGTAGTCTTTAATGCATAAAAATTTCTATTTAATTATAATCATATTTATTTTTGGCCTAGAGTTTGGTATGACATGCAACAAGAAACACCCAACACATAAATTTTCATGAATACCTCTATTTTGGTTTTGGATCATGAGTGTACATTCTAGGATATTGATAGGGTTTAAAACCTTATGCAACATCTATCTCTAGGTTTTATACATCTTTCGTGTATAAAACAATATTCAGTCAAACAGAAACAGTTTTAGTTTCAATAACACTGTAGGTTAGCTCCGAGGCTCCAATCTCTGTGTCTAATTCATTGTTTTATTGATAACTGGATGGAATCCAATGCAAGACATGACTGCAATGTTGCTGGAAGTGCTAGAATCTTCACTATCATTGTGTTGACTGGCAAATGCGTGTAAACAACTACAGGAGATAATCAGTATGTAATTGAAAACAGAGCATAGAATTCAGGTACTAGCTTTTGCACCTTGAAAGGTAAAAGGATGAGGCTGATAAGCGTTATAAAGAGGTCATATTGGTGTTATCAACGTATAGAGGAAAATGAAAGTAAAAAATAACACCTACATGGTCCTTTTATAACGCATACTACAATAAGCGTGGTAGCTCATGCATAAAAAATTACTTAAAATAAACTATGTTCCACAGCGTTTCGGGGACGGGGATGGGGGACGGCAGGGGACGCATTTCCAGGATGTTTCCTAGGGGGGCATTTTTAGGGGACTGTAGGGGATGGCAACATACAAAATACATATATATATATGATTTTTTCAAAAACTATTAATATATTATAGGGAGAGAGGGAAAGAGAGAGATATGTCAATAAATTAATAATTGATAACAACAATATTAATATGTAAATAAATCGTGAGAGCAGTAGTATAACAGCATAATAAATGTCATTAAACTTATTATTGTTGCCAATGATCCGAGTATGTTTGTATTTCATTGGGAATCAATATAAATTAAATTTTGAAGGAAATGTCTGCTGCTGTAATCAAATCAGACTTATATCAGACCTGTAATGCAATGCATTCAGACTTGATATAATGCAAATAAAATCAGATTTGAGGTTGAATGTATTATATTTGTTGATGTTATGATAGTAGTTATCATTTCTATGTTTTATGCAAATGATTTAGCATTAAAATTCAATCAAACACAAGCATAAACATTCAGAAATCAGAACTCAGTCACGTTGCATGCCAAGTGTTTGACAAAATGTCAAACAATTCAAACTCAAAAATCACCTTAGAAAGGAGGACAAAATATTTAAAAAATCAATTTTTTAAATATTTTTTTTTAACCCAGGAAGCTCCTTGTCTGCGAGGAACGGCTAGCCATCCCCAGTATGACAAGGGATGTTTCCAATGTCCCCCCTCCGTACCGGGGATGGGGAAACGTCCCCAAAGGGTAGGGGACGTTTCCTCCCGTTTCCTGCTAATTGAGCTATTTTGGGGACGGCTGGGGAACGTCCCCTTTGCATCCCCCCGTCCCGAGAATGGCAGGGGACGGGGACAGTTGGTTATGGGGTAGAGGACACGTCCTCGTGTAACACAGAAAATAAACATTGTAGCTGGCACCTATAATCTGTTCAAAAATCCACCAAATCTTTCCTACATCTTTTATTCATTATATGTATCAAACGTGGGATCCAAATAAGCTTCAATAACATTTTTCCTCTAGAAATTGTCCAGACTAACAAATGGATTTTTGCATCTTTAAGCACTTTCACTTTGTCCAATATATTACCCCCTCAACAGAATCAATTTATTTTACTTTCAAGAGCAATCTATGACATTCAAGAAGTGCAGAGTAGCTACTGAAGTTACGGTTATGCTTGGTAAGGGATGACCATACATATATAAACACTAGATTTGCATATTATTTACCGCAAGCCTAGGGGTGTTTGTGGGATCATTCCAATGTTCACAAAGACCTAAAAAAAAATATTGTTCCCCCTCTTTTTCGCCTATGCCAAATGAGAAAATCCAAAATGCATTTCTTTTTATCACAATTGCTTTTCTACTGATGTCCTTTCCTCATAGCTTCTGCTCTCTTTTGCCTCCTTGCCACTGTAATCTTTTGTCTCATGTTGGTTATCCCCTATTCTTTGCATCATATGGGGTTTGCCTTATTCGAGTTTTTCAAGGGTGGCTTGAGACTGAATACCTTCAACTCATTTTTGGGTCAGGTAAGAAAATGTTTTCATTTATGGGGGCGCTTATTTTTAGCTTGATCAAAAAATCTTGACTTGCAAGTCTGTGTAATGTTTTTGAAACTAAAAACCCAGCCCTTCACCAACCAAGATGGTTTTCAGGTTCCATATTTCTATGATGTCTATTATGAGGTAAGTAAAAAAATGAAGGCTCATTTCTCAGTAAACATTAATTTTTAAAAGAAGCATTTCTCACTCCCGCGAGGAAGTTGTTCAGGCCACATAACCAAGGAAATATCAGGTTGCAGCTTCAAAACATTTCCAAAATTAGAAGCACGGTTTCTAAATCATTAAATAAAACTTTTGAAAAATGTTCTCAATTACCTTTTAAGTTATACTTCACCTCTTATCAATCAATTAAATAATTGGAAATCATGTTCATACACCTACACACTTAAACCTTGAAGCTCAAGTTTGCCTCGGGGAATGTGTTTGGCTTCTGGATACTCAATTTTCAGCTTATATTCCAAACATATGACACATAAATGGATTTGTCATGAAAGCCAAACCCACTTTGTAGATCCATTTACAATAACTGATTTTAAAACACATTTGTGTTCTATTTCAGAAGATCCCCCTGCTAAATGGTTTACAATTCTAAATCATCAAATCAAACTCTTGAAAAATATTCTCAATTACCTTTTAAGTCATATGTTATCTGTTATCAATCAATTAAATAATTGGACATCGTGTTCATACACCTACACACTTGAACCTTGAAGCTCAAGTTTGACTCGGAGAATGTGCTTGGCTTTTGGATACTTAAATTTCGGCTTCTATTCCAAAGATGACACTTAATTTCTTTTGGATACTCAACTTCCGGCTTCTACTCCAAACATGACACTTAATGGATTTTAGTCATGACAACCAAACCCACTTTGTAGATCCATTTACAATAACTGATTCTAAAACACATTTTTGTTCCATTTCAGAAGATCTCCCTCCTAAATGGGTTACAAGAAATAGAACTGATGGGTCCTTCATTTAATGGGGCCCTCCAGACCAAAGGACTTGGAAGAAACTTTAATGGGGCATCCATAGGCAATCCAGGCAGGGCAGGGAAGGAGGAATAGTTTAGGACTAGGTTGAAAATATGATTAATGGTTACTCCATAGACACCCCATAACACACAAAGTGGCGGAAGCAAACAGAACAAAGTTTGTGTTAAGCTAAATGTAAAAGGAAATTTTATGTTGGAGACAAAGGCTAACCCCAAATTGGAATTTAAATGGGATCACCTTGGAAGCTTATATATTCACTAGGAGATTCAACACAATCTCTTACCTACATTGTTTCCAACAAGCCAATAAGTTGGCAGCATTCCTTACCACAGGCAATTGTGGGTCATGATTTGGACAGTGCAAGAGATTTCCTAGCTCTAATCATATTGATGAAATATTGTTTTAAAATGATGTGATGTGGGGAAGGTTTATCGGAGAAACTGAAGTGTGAGAATAATTCCAAATCATTTTTTTTGGTTAAGATTCCACATCAATTTTTTTGGTTAAGATGGCAAGGTGACAGCAACGAGTTGATATAATTTGCCGGCTCCTTCAGCCAAGAACCATCATTCAGTAAGTTGATTTTATGGGATGGGGATAGGCAGTGAAGTCATTCACTTCATACTTCCTAGCTCTAATCATATTGATGAAATATTATTTTAAAATGATGTGATGTGGGGAAGGTTTATCGGAGAAACTGAAGTGTGAGAATAATTCCAAATCATTTTTTTTGGTTAAGATTCCACATCAATTTTTTTGGTTAAGATGGCAAGGTGACAGCAACGAGTTGATATAATTTGCCGGCTCCTTCAGCCAAGAACCATCATTCAGTAAGTTGATTTTATGGGATGGGGATAGGCAGTGAAGTCATTCACTTCATATTCATTCACTGCACTAGCCCATTTTCTTTATTCTTTGTCACCCTCTCCCTCATTCGCTCTGCTCGTTCTTTCCGTTCATCTCCTGACATTTTGTTCACACTCAATATTGACCTGTTTTTTGCAATGGACCAATGCTATGAAAATTTGTGTGGGAAAGAGACCAGCAGTTTGAGGGAGCTCATCTCATGCTCAGGCCCACAAAACCCATCAATAATGCTCAAAGAAAGAATGCTATTGTAAATTATTAGACAATAACTTCATAGATGTCTTTGATTCTTCCTCTGCCTTTGCAAAATACTATGTAAACAAAATTATAAGATAGTGGCTCAGCTAGAAATTTGTTGGTTTAAACTGCTGGACAGATAAGAAAATTTTTAGAGAGTATCTAGCTATGGCTTTTATCCACAAATTGTCAAGAATTAATTAGCTTCTCTGTTAAGAATAAACAAAAGGGTTCCAACAGATCCCTGGTTTTTATTGACATTTCTGTCTTTGCCTAGAAGATGCAATTGGATTTCAAAGGATCTTGTAGTTCTGCTGATAAGCAAATTTGGTGGGCAGGAGAGTGGTCCACCACCACTCCTTCCTGCCACAAAATTTTATTCCCCATGGTCTAGTAGTGGGTTGAATAGTCAAGCAGTGGAATTGGTGACAGTCATTG
Source organism: Sequoiadendron giganteum (assembly GCA_007115665.2). NCBI lineage: Eukaryota > Viridiplantae > Streptophyta > Pinopsida > Cupressales > Cupressaceae > Sequoiadendron > Sequoiadendron giganteum. Next base: position 508,991,379 of record CM021101.1, on the reverse strand, counting down.
AAACTACAAAGGTGGATTTTTCAGAAGAGATACTGATAAAACGTAAAACATAAACCTTCGAAGGACTAGACAATATGCTAGTGATTTCAGCTTGATCAATGAGAGGATTGGGCTCACAGATGGTGCCTACCATTTGAAGGAAATACAGTGATAAGCGGGAGGCCAACAAGGCCCTGTTCAAGAAAACAGAAGAGACAACATGTGTCTGGCAGGGGAGGCAATGCTCTACCGTGGGTACATTTTTTAACTGGGGCTCAGGATATGCTATGCAAATTGCAACACATAGCGCCCACCAAAGGGCCAAAACAGGTCCTCTAGATGTGTGTTACTCATGCAACCTTGACTTGTGAAAAACAATCCACCTGATTGACTCCAAGAGTGGATGATGTTGGGCTGATGCAAGCAACTTGTAATGGAAAAAGTAAAAACCAATCATGCTGGGAAGATAATATCTGGTTATTTGAACACAGACCTGTTACTAATGCAAAATTCTAAATGTTGTGTTTTATTTACTATCCTAGAGTTAAAGAATAGAGAAGGCATATAATTTTCCTACTAAACATCCCAAGGAGTGTACTAGAGAAATAATTGCAGGGTAAACACATGTTAGATTTGTTGAAATGCTTTCAGAACTTTCCAGCGCCTGCACTTTGCAGGCATAAAGCCAAACTACACAACATGTTGCCTGAGCAGGTTGAAGACTACCATTGAATCTTAAGCGAAATTCTAAAAAATTATTCTCCAGATAACCATGAAATCAAGAAATACAATCTGAAGTGTTTTTTTAATTCTTATTATAAAAATTACTGCAACGGAACTAATGGAGGAAAATACAAACCCTTGATTGTAGAGTCGGACAGAATTACAACCACAAGGACAAGGTAAATCTCTGAAACCCTAAAACCATGTACTTCTACCAAACATTTAGCAAACTCGAGGGTGTGCAGAATAAGATGAATCCACAGCAGCCTAGACATTTTTTTAATTTTGTTACATAGAATTCAATAGTTCCACACCATACAAAATGTGTAAGTGCAGAAAAGCCACGTGAAACAAGGAATTTGGAAAGACACTTGTATGTCCGTGTGCCATAACAGCATTTCGCCCTATCAACTATTTTACCACTATAGTCTCTTGTAAACATTGCCGTATGAAACTTAGGATATACGCTACATATTTTTGGCTGTTGGTTTTTGATTCGTCAAAATATTTTTTCTTCAAATTTTAAATGAATGAATGAAAGATTTTAATGACGTCCACGAGACTAAACAGTCTATGGGACCGAGAAACAACAGGCCTAATTTGTCTTCATGCTCTTTTCCAAGTCGGATCTTCTGCTATAAATTTTGACTAGAAGGCTAGCCGCCTAATTAATCTTATCTTCCACAAATAGTTGGTGTATATTGTCCACTTTCAAACTATTACCATGCTGAGTACGGATATCCTCATACGCAGTGCATTCCATGATGAAGTGTCATTCCGTTTCCACAACCCCTTTGTTGCAAAAAATACAAATTCTTTGTTTGTTGAAATAAAGCCCAACAAAAATATCACTTGTCAATCAGGAAAAAACATCATCAAAAATTAAACCCACACAAATCATAGCCTAAACAGTTATGCACAACTCCCCAAAAATGAATTAATAGCAGAGAAAAAAACTGCAGCGAAAACATTAGTCTTTGCTTATAAATAGGCAGGGACTAATAAAACAAAAACATTGTGAAAGAAACTTTCCTTATGTTACTAGTTGAGGTGTGGCGGCTACTAATGACATAATTTTAAATTGCAAGCATATTACATTTGAAGCCTATGAAACACGCATGTTTCACTCTTCTTCACCTGGTTTTCCTATGTCTACAATTACCTCGAGTCCCTGAAACTGAAAAGTAAATCTCTTCGTTCTCACACATGGCTAGGTTCTTCAATGGAGACTACCAGCCCATTCTTGAGAATGACCTTCAAAACCAATTGTGTTACTCTCCTTCGAATGGGATGGCGTTAATGTCGGTGATGGTGCACCACTTGGCTTCCTGAGACATGAACGACACAGAAAAATGTATCACACAACCACGGCTAAGATAAGTAAAACCAATACCAGAATGGTAGCTAGACTTTGAGGTGACAACTTATGTGGAGAAGAGCACTAAGGTAACATCAAATTATGGCCCCCGCATAGCCTTGGATTGCCCAGAAACCCCTCCTTGGAAACCGCAATATCTAGAGCCTCGGGAATGCGTCCAAACAAATTATTGTTGGATACATTGAAAACATTCAATCTCAAGCGTCCTAACTTAGGAGGAATTCTTCCAAAAAACAGATTGTTCGACAAATCAAGAATGTTCATGTCACTCAGAGATGTAGGAATAAATTATGGTCCAACTGAAGAATATTGACCAAACTTAAGCTCGCGATCTCATGGAGAATGGGCCCTAAAATCTGGTACTTGCTCGCTTCAAAAACCTCAAGTTTTGTCGGTTATCCAACTTGTGCAGGAGTCTTCCATCAAAACGGTTGTTGCTTATGTTCAATTGACTCTGATTCTTTACCTGACCAACTTCGGTTCAAAGCTCTCCTTCAAAGTTATTGTTGCTAAGAAACAAATGTACGAGATTGGAAGAACCCAAGAGCCCAAGAGGAATCTCACCGCTAAGTTGATTGTTCTCGATGTGCAGACACTATAGAGATGAACAGACTTCCAAAGATGAAGGCAAGGTACCGTTGAAATTGTTTGAAGAGGCATCCAAGTTAAAGAGAGCTCCTCTCATGCACATATTCTTTGGAAGAGGGCCTCCCAATCTGTTTTCAATCACTTGAACGAGACGGAGATTCGAGTATGTACCCAAACTCTGTGGCAACCATCCATTGAGCATGTTGTTGTTCACCATGAAGAACTTCAAATGTCGTAGCTTGCCGAGCTGAGCTGGTATCTCTTCGGTAAGCCGATTGATAGATAAAATAAGAGTCTCTAGATATATAAGATTGGCAATTCCATGGGAAATGGGGTCGTGAAATTGATTAGTGCTTAGATCCAAACTAGGCAAGCTCCTCAACTAGTCAATGTTGGCCAGAATTTTTCCAGACAAATTATTGGTATAGAAATACAATACTCTCAAATTCTTGAGATTAGAGTAGAAGAGAAGAGAATGGGACTGAGTATGGAAGGGAAGAAGATAGCTTGAGCACGATGTTGCTGCTCCTGGTTTTTGTGATAATCCTTGAAATGGAAAGCACAGAGGGAAGAATGTGCAAGTTTCAAAGCTACAACTTTAAAGGGGATTGGATAGATAGGCGGAATACTTTGAGCAACCGGAATGAATCTCACTAAAATCCATGTGGTTGGGAAGGAATCTCTTGCGATGCATTCAACACTGTTACCACTGTTAATCTCATTGGTGCCTCAATTGCTGGCAATTTGACTTCTGCTATATGCAGCCTTCTGAATCTCATGGCCCTCACTCTCCAAGCCAATGTGAAGCAGTCCCTTCCCATGCAGCCTTTTGCATTGCCAGAGTTTGCAAAAACTCGATTTGTCAAACAATTAGTTTGTTGAAACGCTACCTAGTCATATCTCTGAATTGAGGGAGTTGAGAGAGTTGAACTTGGCAAGGAATACTTTCATTAGCTCTATTCCTCCTGCCTTTGGAATGCTACCAAAGCTCGAAGCTCTCTCCTTACACGACAATAGTTTGAGTGGGGTTTTACACAACAATAGTTTGAGTGGGGTTTTCCCTAATTTTGTATGTAAGTTGGAGTCTCTCAAGAACTTGACGATTGGCAATAATCCATTGAGTCCTGGTGTGATTCTCAAAGAGCTTGGCAATTTAAAACACCTATAGGAATTATGGCTATATAATTGTAGTCTTGAAGGCCGAATCCCAACTTTTTTGAGCAATTTACCAAAGCTTGAGTGGTTGGATATATTGATGAATAATCTTTGGGGAAATATTCTAACCAATTTAATACTTGCACAAGGAGTCTTCCATCAAAACGGTTGTTGTTTATGTTCAATCGACTCAGATTCTTCTTCTGACCAACTTTAGCTGAAAACTCTCTTTCAAACTTATTGTTGTTAAAAAACAATTGTACGAGATTGGAAGAACCCCACAGCCCAGGAGGAATCTCACCACAAAGTTGATTGTTCTCGATGTGCAAATACTATAGAGACATGCATACTTCCAAGGACAAAGACACAGTATCGTTGAAATTGTTTGAAGAGGCATCCAAGTTAAAGAGCGCTCCTCTCATACACAGATTCTTTGGCAGAGAGTCTGCCAATTTATTTTTCATCACTTGAACAAAATGGCGATTGGAGTATGTACCCAAAATTTGTGGCAACCATCCATTGAGCATGTTGTTATTCACCATGAAGGACTTCAAATGTCGTAGCTTGTTGAGTTTCATCAGTATCTCTTCGATAAGTTGATCGATAGAAAAATAAGAGTCTCCAGATATGTTTGATTGAGAATTCTGTGGGGAATGAGGCCGTGAAGCTAGTTGGTGCTCGATCGAAACTGGACAAGCTCCTCAACTGGTCAATGTTGGCCGAAATTTGTCCAGACAAATTATTGGTATACAAATACAATACTCTCAAATTCTCAAGCAAGGGATTTTCGTCAATCATCAAATTCTTGAGAGACCCCAAGTTACCACGAAGTCGATTATTCTCAAGTCCTTGTGTGATGCCCAAAGAACTTGGAAATTTAAAGCACCTGCAAGAATTATGTTAATATAATTGTAGTCTTATGGCTGAATCCCAACTTTCTTGAGCAATGAAGTTAGAGTGGTTGAATATGTTGATGAATAATCTTTGGAGAGATATTCTGACCAATTTAATACTTGTGCAGGAAGTCTTCCATCAAAGTGGTTGTTGCTTATGTTGAATCAACTCAAATTCTTCACCTCACCAACTTCAACTGAAAAACTCTTCTTCAAATTTATTGTTGCTAAGAAACAAATGTATGAGATTGAAAAAACCCCATAGCCTAGGAGGAATCTCACCGTGAAGCCAATTGTTCTCGATGTGCAGATACTACAGAGATGTGCATACTTCCAGAGACGAAAGCACAGTACCGTTGAAATTGTTTGAAGAGGCATCCAAGTTAAAGAGTGCTCCTCTCATGCATAGATTCTTTGGAAGAAGACTTTGCAATTTGTTTTTCATAACTTGAATGAGACAAAGATTGGAGTATGTACCCAAACTCTGTGGCAACCATCCATTGAAAATGTTGTTGTTCACCATGGACTTCAAATGTCGTAGCTTGCCGAGTTGAATCAGTATCTCTCTGATATGTTGATTGATAAACAAAATAAGAGTCTTCAGATATCGGAGAGATACCGATATTTGGAGACTTATTTTTTCAACTAATTGACTTATCAGAAAGATACCGGCTCAACTCAACAAGCTACAACATTTGAAGTCTTTCATGGTGAACAAAAACATGCTCAATGGATGGTTGCCATAGAGTTTGGGTACATACTCCAATCTTTGTCTCGTTCAAGTGATGGAAAACAAATTGGAAAGCCCTCTTCCAAAGAATTTTTGGATGAGAGGAGCACTCTTTAACTTGGATGCCTCTTCAAACAATTTCAACGGTATTGTGCCTTCATCTGTGGAAGTATGCACGTCTCTACAGTATCTGCACATCGAGAACAATCGGCTTCGCGATGAGATTCTTCCTAGGTTGTGGGTTGTTTCCAATCTCGTACATTTATTTCTTAGCAACAATAAGTTTGAAGGAGAGTTTTCAGCTGAAGTTGGTCAGGCGAGGAATCTAAGTCGATTAAACATAAGAAAACAACCGTTTTGATGGAAAAATCCCTACACAAGTATTAAACTGTTCGGAATATCTCCCCAAAGATTATTCACCAACATATCCAACCACTCCAGCTTCGGTAAATTGCCCAAGAAAATTGGGATTCAACATTCAAGACTACAATTATATAGCCATAATTATTGTAGGTGCTTTAAATTGCAAAACTCTTTAGCCATCACACCAAGACTCGAGAACAATCAACTTCACGATAAGTTGGAGTCTCTCAAGAACTTGATGATTGACGATAATCCCTTGCTCGAGAATTTGAGAGTATTGTATTTGTATACCAATAATTTGTTTGGACAAATTCTGGCCAACATTGACCAGTTGAGGTGCTTGTCTAGTTTGGATTTAAGCACCAATCAACTTCACAGCCCTATAACTCACAGAATTGTCAATCTCACATATCTGGAGACTCTAATTTTGTCTATCAATCGGCTTATCGGAGAGATATTGGCTCACCTCGGCAAGCTACGGTATTTGGAGTCCTTTATGGTGAATAACAACATGCTCAATAGATGGTTGTCACAGAGTTTGGGTACACACTCCAATCTCTGTCTCGTTCAAGTGATGGAAATCAAATTGGAAGGCCTTCTTCCAAAGAATCTGTGCATGAGAGGAGCAATCTTTAACTTGGATACCTCTTCAAACAATTTCAACAGTACTATGCCTTTGTCCTTGGAAGTATGCATGTCTCTACAATATTTACACATTGAGAACAATCAGCTTTGTGGTGAGATTCCTCTTGGGCTATGGGGTTCTTCCAATCTCGTACACTTGTTTCTTAGCAACAATAAAATTGAAGGAAAGTTTTCAGCTGAAGTTGCTCAGGTGAAGAATCTGAGTCAATTGAACATAAGCAACAACCGTTTTGATGGAAGACTCTCTGCACAAATATTAAACTGGTCGGAATATCTCTCCAATGATTATTCATCAACATATCCAACCAATCCAACTTCGATAAATTGCCCAAAAATGTTGGGATTCAACCTTCAAGACTACAATTATATAGCCATATTTTTTGCAGATGCTTTAAATTCCCAATCTCTTTGGGCATCACACCAAGACTAAGTACCCCACATGGATGGCAAGAGCCACATGGGCCAAGAGGGGTGTACTGCTCTTGGGCTTAGAGGGAATGACTGCCTAGGACACCCTACTATAGTTGCACCCTCAAACCCCCTACATAATTAAGTAATAACGGTTCTGATAAGGGGAACAGTGATAGGATGCCTCACTAGGTACCCCACCCATATGGATGGCAAAGGCCACATGGGCCAAGAGTGGTGTATTGTTCTTTGGCCTAGGGTAGAGGGTTTCTTGGGCACCCTATCAGGCCATTATATCCAAGGAAGAATGAACTAGAACATCTAAAGAAGATTCAATATGCTTATAAAATGATGTCTTATTTTATAAATGTCTACTAACATCTTTACAGGTTTAAATAGGTAATTGTATTCCCTAACTATATTCTCTTTGTTTTCCTTATATGTATTCCGATTAATATTATCTTGTAAATATTCTCCAACTTTGTTTTGCAGAGGCCTACTCACACTATAAACATCCCCAAAACCAAGGTGATCGCTTGGGAATGATAAATTAGGGCAGATTTAGGGTTATCCCAAAAAGGGGACATTACATGTAGCACCATGCTCAAGCTTATCTTCTTCCCTTCCATACTCAGTCCCATTTTCTTCTCTTCTATTCTAATCTCCTACTCTATTTGTGAGCATTTGTGAGCTCACAGATAGATTGTGGCTATACCATTTAAAGTTGTGGCTTTGAAACTTGCACATTCGTCCCTCTGTGCTTTCCATCTCAAATTAGGGCAGATTTAGGGTTATCCCAAAAAGGGGACATTACATGTAGCACCATGCTCAAGCTTATCTTCTTCCCTTCCATACTCAGTCCCATTTTCTTCTCTTCTATTCTAATCTCCTACTCTATTTGTGAGCATTTGTGAGCTCACAGATAGATTGTGGCTATACCATTTAAAGTTGTGGCTTTGAAACTTGCACATTCGTCCCTCTGTGCTTTCCATCTCAAGGCTTACCACAAGAATCAGGAGCAGCACCACTATGCTCAAGCTTATCTTCTTCCCTTCCATACTCAGTCCCATTCTCTTCTCTTCTAGTCTAATCTCCTACTCTATTTGTGAGCTTACAGATAGATTGTGGCTATACCCTTTAAAGTTGCGGCTTTGAAACTTGCACATTTGTCCATCTATGCTTTCCATCTCAAGGCTTATCACAAGAACCAGGTGCAGCAACATCGTGTTCAAGCTTATCTTTTTCCCTTCCATACTCAATCTCATTCTCTTCTCTTCTAGTCTACTCTCCTACTCTATTTGTGAGCTCACAAATATCTATTGAAAAAAATGCTTCAGTTTATTTTTTTTTCTAATTAGTTTGTAATATTCAACTAGAATACATATATTAAATATTAATATATATAAAATACGCCGAGAGTTATCCTTCTCGAGGCGCCTATTTTCATCATTTTTTCTCAATGCAATAGACGCCTCAATAATGATAACTCTTAGTGTATTTTATATATATTAATATTTAATATATGCACGCTAGTTTAGTTCAAAGTAATAAAGAAAGATACATATGTAATTTAGAGTAGTAATTTATTTTTATTATAGTAAAAGAAAATATTAGGAGTCTTATTTTTTCTTTCCCTATGTCTTTGTGTAATGATCGTCCATTAACTATACTTCCAAACCTCGATCATGAACACTAACCATTTCAAGGGATAGACCGACAACATATTATGTTCCCACTTATGCCATCCAAGCTTGCCATTCACATCCAATTGCCCCACTTTCCATCAAACTTATCCTTTGTACATAAGAGTGATACTTTTCACATATGAAGTTTTGATATTAATAAATAAGTTTTAACGCATGTAAATATACCTAAGAGTATTGGTTGGGGGCCATTTTAGAGAAATATTATTGCTAGCAGTGGTGTCAATTTAAGGACTACATGCATAACCACAGTACTGCTAGTGTAGGCCATAATCAACTCCTTCTCAAGTACAATAACTTCAATGGGAGGATGAGACTTATAACGAAACATGTGATCATCACAACCAATACCAAAAATCTTGCAATCACGATTTTAACTTACAGCTTTGCATGGTGAGCTTAAGAGTCTGAGGAAAATGTCATAAAGCACATCATTATCCACGACCATGCACTCATTGACATTCTCCACCAATTGGTACACTGACAGTGTAGCATTGTAGGGCTCCACAATTGTATTCGACACTCTCAGATTAGGAAACACAAAGAAAGTGGGCATCACACATCAGGATACTCCTCTCCGATGTTCGATATCAACAACATCCTTATTCCAGATCCTATGCCTCTGTCGAGTGAATGGCACACCTGAAACCCTAAAAGAACACAAAACACAAACTGAAAATTAGAGCTACAGATCTAGAGTTTCTATGGTTTCAACCTTCAAAGCAAGACTGGAAACCTGAATATACCTTGTAGGCAATCGCAGTTCTCAGACTCCTTGCACACAACGTCCAGGACTGCATCAATGAGCTCAGCACCTTCGGTGTAATGGCCCTTAGCTCAGTTATTTCCAGCACCAAACTGCCCAAAGACAATCGTCCTACCGAAATATCTAACCATAGGGTCTCGTCTTGACATTTTGGTTTGTGTATTCAATATGAAATTAGGTCACAACAAAAGGTTTATAAGTGATCACATTTAACCAAAACTGATTTGAATTCAAGTTTTCAAGCAAAGGAGATCAAACGAATGTCATGTATAGATTTTATTTGATCAATTAAATGCAAGTTATTAATCATGATATCATTATTTAAATTAAAGTTAAAAGATTATTTTAATGAAAGTCAAATTGAAATGATATTGAAATTAAATGCAATTACAATGATTCGAAATGTATTTTTATTTAAATTTGGGGTTTGTCATTATTGATGAAAAATCGAGTGCAAGTGAACGCAGGAACAGTTGAACATGATTGAAAGCGAGAACAACGATCAGATAGAGTCGTTTAGCTGTTAGACGTTTATAAGTAAGACGAAATTTCACACACTTACTTAGATAATATTTTAATGCATTTTATGTTTATCGTGTTTACAAGTTTTAAATCTAGTTTTAATTTAATTTAAGTTTTTAATTTGATTTAAATTAAATGATTGGATTTCTTGTTTATATATATTTTATCATTGTTTGAAAATAAAATGCTTGAATCTTTATTTCGAAATTTAATAAAATTTAAATGAATAAAGTGTTTTATAAATTTAATTGTTTTTAATTGAAAATATGAAAAGAGAAAATATTTAAAATAAGAAATTGAACAAAAAAAATCTTAAAATAGAATTATTGGAAACAAATTGAAAACAATTTAGAAAACAAATTCAAGTGCAAATTGAATTTTGCATTCAAATCAAACTTCAGTTAACTTAACAAATTGAAGAAATATCATCAATCAAGATGAAAAGCAATCAAAAATTGGAAACTTGGAGTTCAAAAATTGATATGGAGATCAATCTAAAATAGGGGATCTCAATTCTTTGTTAAAAATCAATACATGAGAAAGAGGGAAGCATGAGTCTGGAAGAATTTCGAAATTGGAGAGAGAAACAGAATTTATGAACTTGCAGGAATTGTTTTTGGAGGTTTTTTTTTACTTTCTCACCCTACGCGCGGCCAAGAGGGATTTTGCTCTGTTGAAATCAGTGGTAAACAATCATCATCACATACGCAGGTGATAAGAGGCAGACAGAGGCCAGGGAGAAGGACTCTCCAACCCACGCGTCCAGGCAGGGAGAAGACTTCTTTGCATGCTACGCAGCCAACAGGGAGGACGTCCATGCAGCCAGGAGGAAGGCGTCAACCACAGCAAAGAAGGTAGGAAAGGAAGGCGCGGGCAGAGAGGAGACTCCTCACATCCTACGCAGCCTGTTAAGGAGGCTGGAAGGGGCGTGCAAGGAGAAGAAGTCTCCCCACGTATCATCACACCCCATGCACTGGGCAAAACAAGGTAGGCGCGGCCTGTGCAAGAAGATTTACCCATTCCTCTCCACGCAGCTACACCAGGAAGACTTAGGGAAATAGAAACTAAGTCTGCAATCTTCATGCGCAGGGAGAGAATGTAGAGGGCGCGGTACTGAGAAATGAACAGTGCACCCAAGGCAGTAAGAAATGAGACATGGGTGACAGGGAGATACAAGTTACAAGAAGAAAGAAGTAAAAACAGTAGAGACAAAAGAATTTCCATAAAAAAAAAAGCAAATAAAAAACAAAGGACACGATTCAAAGAAAGAGGCAGATGAATTTCACAATTACATTTCCAGAATATAACAAATAGGATCTTGAATAAATTAAACGGATTATTAATAGATTGAAATGGAATGCAATATTATTTATTTATAGATCTTGAAAATTATTAAAGAATTTTCTGTTATTTCGAATTTTGTTATTTAATATCAAACTGTGATTATTCTTAAAATTTCTAGAATATTATTGAATTTAGAAACATAAGATTTTTAAGAAGAATCGATTGAAATCATGAAATAAATTAGTTGATTAAATTTAGGAAGAATTTCAAAACAGAAAACATCTTTTAAATTTAGATTCAAAGAAGATCCTAAACATAAAACTTATTTACTTTTGTTTGACAGAAAACTTTAGTTGAAATTGGTTTGAAAAGAATTCACACTGAAAATAATTTGATAGAATAACTTCTAAATTTTATCATTATTTCAAAACAGAGGTTTTTTTTTAAAACAATAAATTTTAGCCATTGAAACTCAAAACAGTGAAAACAGAAATAAAAATGAGTTATTTTTAATCTGTTTGAAAAATTATTTATTTATTTTCTGAAAGTATGTAAAACAGAAAATAAACCATTTAAATTTAAATACGATTTACTTTGAAACAACAAAAATGAATTTGAACAATATTAAATAGATGAGTACAATAACGAATGAACATGTGCTCTTTTATGACTGTTTTTATATGTATTTAATTTGCATACTGGAGATGCACCTTCATTATTCTTGATTATTAAATTTACTCAATTTAAATATTAATTTTATGTATTTTATGGATTTAAACAATGAAAAAGAAACAACTTTTTAACTATTTTCACTTCAAACAAGTTTTCAGTTTATTGTTTTGAAAGATTGTATTTGACTACCAGGCATACTTGATAAATGAATGTGCATGTTATGTTTTTGGGAAAGTTACCTTTCAGGACGAATGCCGAATATGGGTTAATAGAGAGTGTAGTTTTGTTTTTCCAAAACTGCTTTATTTGTTGTACATGACATTTTACTTGGCCAAGTAACTTAAGGACCATTGAAATAGATGGAATTATTAAACTCTCTACCATATCCTAGTATCGAACTTGCTTGTTTATTAAATGATTTAGAAAAATGAAAATGCTTGTGGTTTTACTAGTTATACTAGGCACGCACTAGATTCCATCTTGCTCGTAGACTGATTTTTGCTAAGTGATTCGTGCAGGGTCGGGTATTTTTTGAATGATTTAAAAATTTCGAAGAAGCATAAGCTTTGAGGTTGGGCGGAAAAAGCGTCTGATCCTTGTTCTCGTTTTCTTTATGAAAATTAGCTATGGGATTGAAGATCAAAGGATGTCATCTTCTTTTATGTTTTATAATTTCTTGAAATATGTATTGAAGAGCTTAAGGCAACTGAATGCCTAAGTCTCGAATTGTAATTGATATTATTATCTTCTATTGTATTTATAATCAAAATTGTGTAATATGACACATGAATGTTTTTAAACTGGAATTGTATATGAATTTATCTTATCGACTTTATGTCATTGGTTTGGAATCAATTGGGGATACATCCATTTAATGAATAGACACATCCCTTGGCGAAATAGAGTGATATAAATAAAGGTTGAAGTGAAACAAAAGGCAACAAGTATATTCATTGAATATTTTCAGAATATAAGGAAGAGTGTAAGTAGAAATATGCAAAGTAATTCTGATTTGTATTGAAGATCATTATGCAATGAAATGAAAGAATTTACGCTAGCAAGATGGATTAATAATATGCAGATGTGAGAAGATAGAAAATTGGTGGTTGATTCAAATTTGTGAGGAATGTGAAAGAACTTATAATTTAATCAGATTTGTGTGAAAGAGATACTGTGCAAAATAGTAATCAGATTCAAAAAAGGTTGATATTTAAGTGTAGATCAGAATTGAGGAGAAAGTACTTGATTTGAACTAGATTTGAAATTGGATCAGATTCAAGACTTGTAATCAGATTTATAAGGAAGAAAGTTTGGATCATATTTGTGAGGGTTGAAGCCTCAAATAGGTTGGATCCTATCAGATTGAGGTAGGAGCCTCTTGCTGGGTTGAAGTTTAGTTTGTGTATGGGGGTTGGAGCCTCCACAATAAATGAATGAGTTATCGACTTTATTTTGAATATAAATGATTTTATTTAAAGTATTTGTCGATGTTTGTTTTAAAGAGTTCCGCTCTTTACAACGAAGAGTAGAGTAGTGCAGATGAAGTGATTGAGTCCTAGTGCGTACAAAATCTAGTCAAAAAATTGAATTGAAAGGTATTTACGGACTCTATTGCCCTAATTTTTCAAAAAAATCTTTGAAAGCAAGTTAGAAACTTTTGAAATGGCTACACCAAGTAAAATTGCAGGCAGAGCTCTACACATGTAAAATTACTAGGTAAAAAGAGGCGAGAGTTAGGGAAAACAAGGAAACTTCCAATCAAAATTAACAGTAGAAAGATCAACCTCCAATAAAAAGGTCGCTTCAACTAAAGGCAGAGCTTAACCTCCTTGTCTGTTCTTTGAGCATTTGCTCGCTTCTTCAGTTGTACCTAAAATCCATCAATCGCTCCCTCCGACCTGGCAATTGATCCCGCGCTCGTCACAAACAGCTTCCCAGAACTTTGCCCCAATTTGGTTGCCGCATTGCCCCCTTGATGCCACAACCATTCTCTGTGGCTCGGCCAGAGAATGTAAAGGTTTTGAGGGAACAAGAGAAGAATGGGAGTAAAAATGCTTCAAAAAAGAAAACAGTTGGTGTAAAGGTGTGATTTGTAACAGCTACCTCTGCCAATATCGCCAGCCTCCGATGTCTATTGACTATCATTTTAACGTCATAATAAATTCAAGGAATAAAAATGTACACGAATTGTTTCAAATCTTTCTTTTTTTTTACCACTTTTCTCTTTTCCATGGCATATCTAATGACAATGCCAATAATATGTGTATTAACTAGTATATCTAGTTTTATACAAAATCTATATAAATAATGCCGAAAGATATATTCCTACAAATGTTAAGTTATAGTAATCATCAAATTATTTATATTAATCATATAATAATAATTAAGATTAATCATTTATTCAAGCGAACCCTCTTACTATTTTGAATATCCTTGTCTAGACCTTCCTGGTGAGTTCACCTACACTGTTTCCTTTCCTTTCTTGCTTATCTCTTGAAGCAAATGTTTCTAGGGATGTGATGGTTGTTTACTGGTCGACAGGCAATGAAGACAGAGACAACGAAGAGTATGTGTGGTTAGAATAAAGAGAAAATCCCAAGAACTTTTTCTTGATTCCACATCCCTACACAGGCCCAAGATTTGATTTTACTTAGACATTTTGATCCATTTAAATTTCTCTCTTTTGTAGGATAGTGTATAACAACAACTTAAATCGTTTCATCTGTAAATCACATGATGGGTCACTCATGGATTTTGTTTTTGATAAAAGAAGCAGTATTTACAAGATGTATCCTAAACACAAAAAGCCACCAGGGCCGGAGATCACTAGTTCAAAGCATAAAAGCAAAAAATAACAGTAACAATAAACTAACAGAACCGCAGACACATAATAGAAACAACAGAGAAAAAAAAAACCCTAAGAGGAGCGGACAAGCCCAAACCAAATCTTGTTTTGATCAAGTTTTTTGAGGATTTAAGTTCATGGTCATGTTAGAACGAATAGTTATAATAAATATTTGAGAGTTATTTGATGAAGTTTCTTTTCAAATCTCCATGATTGTTCTTATGTTTATCTTTCTATTGTAGTCTTGTTGTTTGTTTCTCATCTTGTTGTTTGTTTCTCGAAGACTTGTTTGATTCTAAGGCCTGTTTCTTTGTTGGTTCTAGATTAGATTCACATTGATGTTTTAGATTTTGGATCCTTTCAAATCCCATTTCTAATTTATAACCTAAAACCATGTTTATCCAATCAAAACGAATAGAATTTTACAGTACTTTATTGCTCAAGTCAAATTTTATGCTTTCCCTGTAGACAATTAAATAAAGAGAACACGGTGAGAAGATAATTTATGTACATTATAATGTGTTCTAGCGTGAGAGGGAAGATTCCTCTTGATTTGAAGGAACTAATTAATCAATTATGCTTGGAATCTTAGAACTTATTAAAATTAATTCTATGCTACTTGTTAACGTCGAAGGTGTATCCAATGTGAAGTTGTCCAACCTAAAATGTGCAATCGACGGTTCACCACTTCAAGGAGACGTTAAATTTGATCGCGGTCGTTAATTTTTTCCGCCTTTTTTTTCTCTCACGAGTTTTAGGTCGTCGTTGGTCAATCAACGGTGTTGTTTTATCTTGCTTTAAATGCGTTGCATCGAGACATTAAATCTGCGGACCTTCGCTAGCATTATTCCTGCCTGTACGCCATTGTGGACATTCATCAAAACTTTTTCCACTCCTCCAAACTCTTCTTCGCTGTTATTGACCTTCCACTTCTCCAATTTGGCGAGCTGCAACAAGTGGGCTATTTTGGCATGGCGGTTAGGGTTTGCTTGCAACGCCATGGGATAGTCATAATGAAGCAAAGGATCTTAACGAATTGCTTTATGACTATTTTACATCAGAGTAGACAGTATAAACGATTATGTGGATCCCCACAATCTTCATTAGACTTTGAATTTTGTTCGGACAATAGAAGCCTCTTTGTAGCTGAAAAATTTGGTGATCTTGATTTTATCTAGAGGATGCCATTAATTTTTTTTAGATTAGACTTAGAATTCTGTTTGGACTTAGTGCTGAATTACCGCCATGATCCTAATAATGAGCGCATTTAGGTTTTCACTGACATTGTTTACCCTATGTAGTTAAGTATATATTACTATAATTTATATATAAAGTATATTTTATATAATAAAAAATAAATTATACATAATATAATTATACTATTTATTATTATATATTATATTTTTTAATAAAATTATTAAATATATATATATATATATATATATATATATATATATAATTATTATATTTTAATATAATACAAAATATAATTAATATATTATATATTTTATATAATATAATTATATTTATTATTATATATAGTAGTTTATTTAAGTTATATTATTATTATATATTATATTCTATAATAACAATTATTAAATATAAATATGAAATTATTATAATTAATAATCAACATACTTTTATATAAATAAAATTAAATTAATATATATAAAATCTAATAGTTTAATTGATCTTTGGAGATTAGGAAAAATAAAAAGAGATAGAGGGGGAGACAATTCTATATAGAAAGAGGTATATACTAATACTTGCACATAAAGGAGGTTCAAGGATAATGCTGATAGAAAACTATATGTATGTTAATATGTTAGAGAGTATGTCTTTGTGCATGGATACACTACAAATTCTAGTTGCATGTGGCTAGATTAAACAATTAATAATCATTGTTAAATAATGAAATGAAATTAATTTAAATAAATCTAGATTTTTCTTGAAATATTTGCATACAAATTTAAAATATAAACCAATGCAAATGAAAAATAAAATTTACATCAAATTGATAAAAAATATTGCAAATAGAAATAGAATGTTCCCATCCAATTGTCAAATCTTCTTACAGCTATTGCTTCAATCTAATCATAGTATATCGAGGTTTAAGGGTGTATTGGATTCTTCAACCCGAGACAATATATTAGGCGTGAGTCGGCTGAATTCTACCAGCGAGAGTTTTACAGACCTTCAAACGAAAATTATGCCAAAGGCATCCCCTCTTTGAAGTTGTCCAAGCTAATTTCAGCGATCTACAGTTCGTAGTGATGTGGAAGAGATTAAAGATGATCAGATTGATCTGATTCATTCATCCTAAAAATGAAATTTAATGTTGCCTATGTTGTTCGTCATGGTTAAGATATTTTCCCTCTCTTCATGTTTGTAAAGTGAATCAACAACTCTATTTTTTGTTTAGCAAAGCCTTTGAAGGTTGAACATGATAAAACATAGGAATAATTCTAGCATTGGTCTGAAACATTGAAGCTAGCTCAGTTAATAAAATAGATAAAATGAAAATGCAAATGCAAATGTTTCTATTTAATAAATTTAATAAAATAAATACAATTATTAGAGATTGAGAGGGATATGGAGAGAAGAGAAGGAGAGGGAGAGATAAAGAGAGAGAGGGGAGAGGGATATATAGATATAGAAGAGATAAATATATAGAGAGGGAGAGAGGGGGAGTGAATGAGAGAGGGAGATATATAAAGATAGAGATAGAGATAAATATAGAGGGAGGGATGGAAGAAGAAATATGGAGAGATGGAGATAGAGAGGCAAAGATATATATGTGTGTTTGTGTGTGTGTGTGTGTGTGTGTAGGAAGAGGGGGAGAGAGGGAGATGGATGGATAGAGAGAGGGAGACATGTCTAGAGATAAAGGGGGAGGAAAATAGAGGTAGAGATGAAGATAGAGTGAGAGAGGAAGAGGGAGACAAGTAGATACAAAGATATAGGGAGAGGGAGAGGGAGTAGGAGAGATAGAGAGATATAACAGAGAGAATTAGAGATGGAGAGAGGGAGAGAGTAGGGAGAGATAGAGATATATGGGAAGAGAAAGAGAGGTAAATATATACGAAAAGAGAAATGGAGAGAGAGGTAGAGATAAAGATATATATATAGGGGGATAGGGAAGGGGTGAGAGATCAAGAGGGGGGAGGGAGAGAAAGGGAGAGAGATAAGTAGAGGAGGAAGAGATAGACAAGAGGGGGAGAGAGATAGGTTGAGGACGAAGAGAGAGAATAGGAGAGAGAGAGATAGGTAGAAGAGGGAGGAGAAAGGGAGAGAGAAGAAGATATAAGGAGATATAGAGAGAGGAGGAGAGGGAGAGAGAGACAAATAGGGAGAATCAGAGATAAATAAATAGAGAGGGAGAGAGAAATAGGGGAGATAGAGATATATGGGAAGAGAAAGAGAGAGACAAATATATATGGGAAGAGAAAGGGATAACAAGGTAGAGATAGAGAGAGGGAAGGAGAGAATGGTCAATAAGGAGGGATGGACAAAGAGAGAGGGGGAGATACAGATAGAAAGAGGGAGAGAGAGAGAGAGATTTAAATATATATATAGAGAGAGAGAATGAGAAGAGAGATAGAAAGATAGAGATAAAGATAAGAAGTGATATATAAAGAGATAAAGATAGTGGGAGAGATGAAAGAAGAAATATGGAGAGATAGAGATATAGATATAGAGGTCTAGGAAGAGGGAGGGGGAGAGAGATGGATGGATAGAGAGAGGGAGACATGTCTACAGATAAATATGAGCGACCATAAATTTAAGCTCCTCTTTTTAAAGTTAGGTTGCTCTCTTTCAAATAAGATATAAATTTATGTGATAGAATTCTATTTGGATCTACTCATGGGAATCCATCAATGTATAATCGAAAGCTAGATTATATCTTGATGGATAATTATTCTAAATTTTTAAATCACATAAATTTAAATTCCTCTTTTTTTGTATACTATTTCCATTTAAGTTTTTTAATGTGTTGTACTAATAAGTTAATTTATTTAAAAATCAAATAAGACAAATAATCGTTTGCATTTAATTTATTTCATTTGTTGCCTTTTTAGATTATCTAAACTATTTTCTATTTCAACCATTATGTCTACACAAAATAAAATACATCCATACGATTATTCGGCGTACCCCATTGCACACCTAAAGTGCAATAGCTAGTATTATTCCTTCCACACCTAACACTGTGCTAAAGTGAAGAAAAATGACAAATGTGTTTATTAGAAACAATGAGCTCAGAAATAGTGTTCTTTAGTCATTCTAGAAGTACCTTGAAAACCCTTGAGAATATCAGTATGTGTGGTAGTTGGTAAGATGCATATAATTGTTGATGTGTGTTTTATTTAGAGGGTTTCAATGTTTGTGATGTAATGGTTAAAAGTCATTTTTTATGGGTTTTAATTTTTTTAAACTATAAAAATTTCGTATTGTATAAAATGAAGCAACTCTCAATTATGTTCTTATATAAAAGTTAAATACATCAATATAAAATTTAGATCAAAGAGAAATCAATAGTATTTTGTAGATTTTTTTTCTTTTTTATGTTTAATCTTCATTATTAGTCAAATGCAAATAACTTTTAGCGATTTAATGTAAATTTTAGATCAAAGAGAAATCAATAACATTTTGTAGATTTTTTTCATTTCTATGTTTTATCTTCAATTGTATTCATATACAAACACTATCAATCAAATACAAATAAATTTTAAGGATTTAATATAAAATAATATCAATAGTATATTGTAGATATTTTTTCCATTCTAAATTTAGAGCATGAATTTGTATATTGGAAACTTGAAATAATATAATTTTAAATTTTTTATATATACTATATATGTAAATGCAATAATATCTCTCAAGTCTAATATGAATGCAATAAAATTTGTGTTAAGCATATGCTACCACCTACATAAATTTTCATCCCTATATATTTAACAAAATGAATGGTTTTATAAAATTTAACTCTAATAAAATTGTACTTCATAAATTTTCATTAATATATATTTAAGGCCATAAATGATTTGATGAAAATTGGCTCTTATAAAATTATACTACTATCTTCATAATTTGTAGATTGTCTTGATGATTTTAAAAAACATCCCCATAATAAAATAACTTTTTGAAAATTTGATTAAAAGTTTGACAAATCTATTATTAAAAATATTAATTTTATAAATGATTAATTTCATAATTAACTCACTCACAACTTTGGCAATGGCTATGCAACCTACAAAAGGCATGGAGGAAGCCCTTTGCATTCCATTCGATGACTGTACCATCCTTGCTACCGTATAACTGTTTGTCACTGTCTGTAACCAGCACCCTATCCTTTATAAATGCTTGTCGGTGGAGTAACAAGTTGTAGTTTTGCATTTTTAGTTAATGCGGCTTTCTAACTCATATGAAATTTTTAAAACTAGTTATTGCATTTTAGGTGTGCAATGGGTTACGCCGAATAAATTGTATGGCGTAATAACGTCAAAGTGACTTCCATTGAATTTTCTATGGATACACTACATAGAAATCAAAATCATCATTAATATCTAAAAAACCACTATACATATTAAATTTTTCTTTTTATATTTATTTAAAATTGTAATATACAATTCCTATAATACATTACTCTATCAATTGAAAATCTAACTTTTATTAGTTTTAAATAAAATATAATATTATAATAATAATTTCATTAACACCTAAACCTTAACCCCTTGATTTTTTTATATATCATAAAAGCAAAAAAAGCATTATGAAATATCTCACCTATATTATTCGATGTGTAAAGGACCTCACTTAATATTAGTTATATAAAATAAAACTTTTGCGACCAATAAATTACTAAAAAAATCCCTAACGATGACATAATCGAGTATAAGACATTAAAAATCTCCAATGACCACATTATCGAGCATAATACATTAATTACAATTGGCATGATTGATAAACAACAACAACAATAATCCTACGCTTATAGCCCTTCAATCTTTGCTTCATGCCACGTAGATTCCCAAAGAGTCTAGGTGTTGTGCAGATTGCTCTCGCAAGACACATGCTTCAAATAGGAGATGCATGCATATTAATTTAGGGAAGATTTCAAGGGAGATAATAGAGTGCCTAATCAGGTCTCTCCACAGTCCTATCTTTCAAGATGGTTGTGACATTTTCGGAGAAGTTGGTAGACCCATTTGCGACCTTTCATGATGCTTTGATGGATGTGATTATTATAGACAATTATGTAGATTTATATAATCAAAGTGAAAGACAAGGAGATCATGCTTGACAACAGATTTCCAAGTTACTTAGCTACAGTAGTTACTACAAATCAAGGCCAGCCCATTAAACAAAAATCTCCATAGGGGAGATATAGAGGGGGGAGATAGATAGAGAGAGGGAGGGAGAGATGGGAGAGATAGAGAGGGGGGAGATAGAGAGAGGGAGGGAGGGAGAGAAAAGGAGAGAGATAAGTAGAGGAGGGAGAGGTAGAGAAGAGGGGGAGAGAGGGAGAGATAGGTTGAGGATGAAGAGAGAGAAGAGGAGAGAGGGAGAGAGATAGGTAGAAGAGGGAGGAAAAGAAAAGGGGGGAGAGAGGGAGAGAAATATGTAGAGAGGGAGAGAGAAGAAATAGAAGAGTTACATTGTGCGAGTTATGTTGTGTGTGGTGATGGCATACCTGGTGCCAGGTATGGCTGGTAGGGGCTCCATAGAGTTTTGGGGCAAGATGATCGCTTTGGGAATTACAATCCTCGTCCAAATGACATAAATTATACATCATCAATTCCAACACAAAGAAATTTGTGTCCACTTTCTTCACTCTATGGCCAAGTAAGAATAGTTCAAACGAGCTTGCTTTCATTAGATCAACTGTCATATTATCCTTCTCTTTCACAATGCTCATCCTTCTTTTAGGTTGTGTTAGCTTAGCCAATAGAGGTACATAGGTAAGTCATCATATTTTAAATTCAAAGGAATCCTCCTGCAGGTTTAGTACATGAAGAGATGATGTTTGGAGTACATCAAGAGACCTAAACAAAACAAGCGAGAAAGATCACTTAGACAGAAAGGCTAAACCTTAGAAGCGGTAAATGTCCTATTATTGTACTTGTAAGTTATATTCATCACATTAGATTGAGCTGACAATAAATAAAGAAGTTGCTCACCCTATTTCCGGTTTTGTAGGCCTCTCCCCCCTCTATTTCCCCTTCTATCTCTATTGCAAACATAACATTAGCATGTTGGTAATGGAGATCGATTATCTTCCTATTTAGAGGTTTTGTTTTAGTCATGTTTGGATCCATTTAAGTGGATGCATAGTTAAGTTGAAGCTATCACTTCTCCATTGAAACCTTATTTCAACAAACAATATCAATTTCTAAATGACCTACCAACTAACCTCATGTACTACAAAATATATGCAAAAAATAATACCAAAATTCTCCCTAATTGACCTTCCACACCTCTTCGGCGTACCCATTGCACACCAAGGTGAAATTCAAAGGAATCCTCCTATAGGTTTAGTACATGAAGAGATGATGCTTGGAGTACATCAAAAGACCTAAATAAAACAAGCGAGAAAGATCACTTAGACAAAAAGGCTAAACCTTAGAAGCGGTAAATGTCCTATTGTACTTGTAAGTTATATTCATCACATTAGATTGAGCTGACAATGAATAAAGAAGTTGCTCCAAATGACATGATAAAAGCTTACATTATTTTTCATCCTAGGTGTAAACTTTAGCTGCTTCACTTGGGAGCTGACAACAGTCTGATATAAATGAAATTCCCTACTATGAAATACTTGCATCTTCTTCAGATATTGTCTTCTAACAAGAAACAAAAATTGTTTGGGATTTAGCGTCTTGTGAGGGTAAATGCAAAACAAGAAATAGGGAACATTGGACCTTTCTATTTTCTTGAGAACCTAGACCAAAATAGACCTCTCAAAGTTGATCACGTGGACTAGCCATCACTGTAGATCTCGATGAAGATGTTAATTTGACTATTCATTGACACAAGGAATAATCTATTTATATCTAGAAGAACAAATTAACAATTAATAACATAACTTATTTGACCTTGTCTGTCCTTGAAACTATTTGCTGGTTTCAAATAGCTATCGGTTTCCAATTTTTTAAAATATTGAGATTGTTTACTATTCTTGCATGTTTGAAGATGCTCTAACTCCTTATAATAGAAGCTCCCAAATTTAAGTCAGATCTTACCATTTTAAATACCGAAAAAATATGTTGATGTTTAAGTAGAGTTAAACCAATCACAGTCAACAAAGTTTCTATAACTATTAAAACAAGTTCACTGTTATTTAAGTTAAGCAGAGCTAAAGAACTTCAAGTCAAGGGAGTTTCAATATAAAGAAATTTTGGAATCAACTAGTGCTACATTTTTTTTTATTGACAATTGCCAAGTCTTCCTCTATCTTCATCTCTACCTGTATGTTCCTCTCTCCCCCTTTATCTCTAGACATGTCTCCCTCTCTCTATCCATCCATCTATCTCCCTCTCTAGCATAGTTTGTAATTGCAACACTTCTTGCCCGAAATACAAAAATGTGCAAGTTTGATGACACTTGTATAAAGTTATGGCAGTGGACTAGTTTGCACCAATTCCCATATATATACTTTCATGTTCTATTGTCAAATAGAGATATGGATTTTTTCTTTCAGTAACACTCAATAATTATGAAGCCAATCCTTTCAATCTGTACTATTATTTGTTACATGGGGCAAGTCCCTCTTTATTATTTTGAACTATTATTTAGAATTATAGAACCTTGACAAGTTACTGACCAAGAACGAAACTCTATTTAATGATGTGCAAATAGTTTTGATGGTATTGGACACCTCCTACCTCAAGGCACGAGCATTTAAAATGATAGCTTAACTTAAAGACAAACATTATATCTAATTAAAGATGCCTTATCCTAGTAAATTTGTTGATAATCTTGCATGGAATTTAGAACATTGTGAAGGGATCAATTGATGTCTATATGTTCTTGCTAACCCTACCAACAAATCAGTCTGCATTGGTTTGTGTGGATGACAGGGAGGGGGATGACTGCCACCAAAGCCCCATTGTTGCTTCTTCTAGATGCCATTTCATCTAGCATCTCAATCATGAGATAGAAAATTACCATCTTGTGATTGGATGGAACTCTACAACTCCCATTATTCTTGATTTTATTCCCCCTATTTACTACAGTGCACCATCAACCCCTATTACAAACCAATACAATCACCATACTAGGTTTGACATCTATTTTGGCCAAGAAACCTACCTCAATCATGATTACAATATGTGTAGTTTAGGAGAACTTTTTGATTTCTTACTTGGTAAAATCATTTCTTAGCATAGAAGTATAGAAGCAAATAAGACTCCTCGAAGTCTTCTTGCAGGGGTAAGAGAGCTTTTTATGGATATGAATTAACACATAGCCTAGATGCTTGTTTATAATGTTCCTAGAGAGACACTGATAGACTTATCTACTCTAGAACTGATTTCCTATGAGATTTCACTGTTGAGTCTTACTATTCTTAAGATAGATGATCTCTCGTAGAGAAATTTTGTGCCCAAAACTTTAAAATAAAACAAAAAGATAGAGGCTGAAACATCAACTTGAAGTAACTTGACATGAACTCTTGTTATGGAAATATCGTCATGCTTTATTTACTTGGCTACACCAAGGTCCATGGGATGATTTTAGTTTCTAGCCACTATCATTATCTGTTGTCAATGACTCTATAGTTAATAATGAACTCTTGACATAATGTATCTATGGTTTGTCTTGATAAGCCATTTTGTTTATTGCTTGACTTTTGAGGTTTTCTCTATATTCTTTGTTCATTACTAATGTACATCCTACTTTTTGTCTTATTTACGTATAACATTTTTCTAGTAATTCAAAAGTATTTGAATATGTGTAACCTCTAGTGTAACCTTACTAGCTTGCACCTAGATCTATATATAATCACATTAGAACAAATCATTGCCTTAGAAAAAAGCATAAATTAGTATCAACTTGATTTTAGGAAAATAAATTAGAATTTATGTCTTTCATATGATGAAAATAATGTTCACCCCATAGTTGGCTCACTCGCCAAAAACTCGCGAGTTTTTTCTGCAAACGAGTTTTTAAGGGTTTTACTCGTATAAGTACAGAACATACTTTTTTGAAAAACTCACCAGAAAAACTCGTGAGTTTTTGCAAAAACCCGTGCGACCTGTGTCTTATGTCTGCAACCGGCCAAAACGTCATTTTCATTTCATTTTGTCAGTTGTTTTCACTCTTAGCAGAGCAAAAACCTTGTCCAAAGCATTTTGCACCATTTATCTGTGATTTTGCATTGAGGAGACGAGATTTGAAGGGGATTTTCATCAGATTTTTGAAGGCAAATTGGATTTCCAGGTAGGTTTTCTAATTTTTCTTCTTCTTTTTTTTTTTTTGCATTTTTTCTTCTTTTTTGTTGATTGTATGTTTAAAAAACATCATGAATGAACTATAAAACAAATTCAAATACATTTATATGTTTAAAAGAAGATTTAGATTCATCAAAACAAGAATTTGTGACACTTTTTTTTATTTTTTTACATATTTTGCTGATTTTTTCATTTTTTTCAAATTTTCTTCAAACCCTAGTTATTTTTTTTAATTTTGATTCTTCTTGTTTGTTGAAAACATGTTTAAATTTATATATTAGCTTAATTTGTTACTAATTTAAAGTAGTTTTCTTATTTTTAAATTTTTTTCACATTTTTTTGTAACCCTAGTTTATTATTTTCTTTTTTAATCCATTTTTTTTGATGAAAATGTTTAGAGTTTAGACTTTAGAATCTTAAATTAGTTTACTGTTTAGAATCTTAGATTAGTTTAGAATCTATTTTGAAATTTTCAATTTTGATTTAATCTAATTTAGCTTGTTTTTAAAATTTCTATCAAAAAACTAACAAGTTGTGCTTTCACTTTGTGTGTGTACTGTGTAGGTAACAAGTTAATTGATCATGGCTTCTGAATCTGCTTCTACCCCTACCTCAGCCCCATCCGTGCATGGGAGTGGGGAATATGTAGGCACTCGTCCAAAAGGAGCTAGAGATCTCGCTTGGAGATATGCATATGAAGGACCAGAACCTAGATCAGTGTATTGCATTAGATGTAAAGAAATTTACCGTGGAGACATCAATTGCCTCAAATGCCACCTTGTAGGAATCCCTAGACGTGATGCTAAGGCTTGCATAAACAACAATGAGGAAATCAAAAGACAAATGAATGCAATACTTTCTATTGCAGAAGAAAAAAAGATGCAAAAAGCGAAAGCAAAAGCAGCAATGCAAGCTGCCATAGCTTCTTCTTAAGGTGTTGCAAGTGCAGTCAACCTTGACTCACTGTCAGATGATGATGATGTAGTAGTCGACATAGTGGGATCTCTTCATGGTCCACGTGTGTGAAGGCAACCCACCACCACCGACATGCCTTCATCTTCCTCTACTAGAGTACCAGGGGCAAGATCAACACAGACACCTATAGCCACGGGTTCACGCATTGGTGATTTTTTTGTGCCTAGAAACACACCTAGTGCACAACCTTCTTTAGAGGCAACTCGGTGGAATAAGGAGGTGTGTGAGCATGCAGATGTTGCTTGTGTCAATTTTTGGTACTTCAACAACATTCCTTTCAATGTGGCAAGCTCACCTTACTGGGACAATTTGGTGACCGCATTGACAGTTGCAGGGAAAGGCTACAAGGCGCCTTCGTGCAAAGAATTGAGTGGAAGGTTAGAAATTAGTTTATGTTCTTTAATTTAATTTTATGTTTCTTAAGTTTAATTTTTGATTAATTTAAGTTATTTTTTCGTTTACAAATTAAAATTGTGTACTTAATTTCACTTTGTACTTGTAGGTTGCTTTCTAATGCTACTGAAAGGGCAAAGGCAGTGATACAAGAACAAAAAGAAGAATGGAAACAATATGGCTGCACTATTCTTTCTGATGGGTGGACGGATGGAAAAAATCGTACCATCATAAATTTTTTGGTTTCTTGCAATGAGGTGGTGTTCTTGAAATCCGTAGATGCATCTAGCATAGTAAAAGATGCAGAAAATTTGGCTAGAATGTTGGAGCAAGTGTGCATGGAGGTTGGGCTTGAAAATGTCATGCAAATCAACTGACAATGCAGCGGGATATGTGGCAGCAGGAAGAATCCTCCAAGATAGACACCACACAATTTTTTGGACACCATGTGCTGCCCATGTCCTTGACCTTCTTTTGGAGGACATAGGAAAATTAGATTGGGTCACACCGATTGTAGAGGATGGAAGGAGGATCACTAAATACATCTACAATCACCCTTGGGTTCTTAGCTTGATGAGGGAGCACACCAACGGGAGAGACTTGGTGAGACTTGGTGTGACAAGGTTTGCAACGGTTTTCTCAACATTGCAAAGCATTCTTGGCGCATTGATGTCTTTGAAACAAATGTTTGTGACTCAAGCATGGATAGACTCACCTTATTCAAAGAAGTCAGAAGGAGAAAGAGTTGCAAGCATTATCTTCGAGCCCCTCTTTGCACAAAGAGGGGCAAAGATTGTGAAGGTAACTTCAAAACTTTGAGTTTGAATCTAAATTCAAATTGAACATTTTTCTTAAAGTTAATGTCTTTCATTGTAAATTTGTAAATTACTAAATTGTAACTCTAATATTTTATTGCATTTTTAAATTTATATTGTAGGTGTCAGAGCCCTTGGTTAGAGTGCTTTGTTTGGTGGATGGGGATCAAACCCCAATGGGTTATCTTTATGAGGCCATGGATAGGGCCAAGGAGGCTATTAGAAATTATTATAAGGGGGACAGCCTCAAGTTTGATCCCATTTGGGAGATTATTGATAGGAGGTGGAACAATCAACTCCACCAACCTATCCATGCAACAGGGTACTTCTTGAACCCCCGTTTCATCCATTCAGGCACCTATACAGATCCTACTGGAGAGGTTATGGAGGGCCTCACTACTTACATTCAGCGGATGACATCCATGCTTGACGAGGCAGGCTGCATTGTTAATGAATTGCAAAGTTACAGGGAAAAAAGGGGTGCACTCTTCTCTTCAGACTTAGCAAAGAGAGCAGTATCTAGGCTGCCACCAGGTATAAAATTTGAAATTTACAAGTTACAAAAATGAAAAATTGATAATTACAAGTTACAATTTTCTAACTCTTTATTCTTTTTTTTGTAGATGTTTGGTCGACACATTGGGGTGGAAAAACCCCACATCTTCAAAAATTTGCCCTCTGTGTTTTGAGCCAGCCTTGTAGTTCGTCCAATTATGAGCGCAATTGGAGTTTATTTGAGGTCATCCACACAAAGAAGAGGAACAAACTCGCTCAAAAATGCCTCAATGACCTTGTCTATGTGTAATATAATCTTCGATTGCGCATAAAAAAGGTAGAGGAGATATCATATGATGATCCAATTGATTTGGATGAGATAGATCCATACAGTGATTGGATAGGGTGAGGGGAGCAACCTCCATTGTTTACTGAGGATGAGATTTATGATTTAGAGCGACAGGCAATGGAGGAGGGTGGATTTACATTCTCATTGGATGACCTTGAGGATGATCCTGAGGAGGAGTCATTGCCAGTGCCACCACCAACAGCTTTAGGAGGATCTACATCTAGGATGGAGGTTGAGGAGCCACAGGCATAGCAGGAGCGGAGTCCTATGATTACACCCTCTTTCGGTCCCATACTGAGATCTAGACATGGGAAGAGGAAGATGTGATTCATGTGAATTTGTAAAAACTGAAATATATTAATGTTTATGTAGTATTTATTTTCAGTTTTACAAAAACAATTTGCTATTTTCATTTTGTTTCAGACTTTTATCATATCAGCACATTGAGCATTCCACATGAGGATGCCATTTTGTATCCAATTTCTTTCAAATCAATCAAATACAACTTGTTTCTTATATGTACTCATTTATTGACTCATTGGATGCATCTTATCTTTGAATTTTGCAAAAAAAATGCGTTTTTAGTGAAGTTTAAGCAATTTTTTAAGTTCCCGAGATTTTGCCGAGTCAAGTTTTTCAAGCTTGTTGAGTACTTGCAAATGCCGAGTTTTCCAACTATGGATCACCCTAAAAGCATGTCAAATCTAAATATACCTTAAAAGAATTCTAAATCAATCCCCTAATAAAACCATGTGTTTTGAAAAAGGTTCAAAACATTAAGTGTTTAAAAGACTTCTGATGATCACAAAATAAACATTAAGAATTGTTAATCTGAATATGATTTAATCTTAGAACTAATAAGAAGACTTTGAAAAAATAATGCACCAAATAAAATGCACAAAGCTCAACTCTAAAACAACAGACCAAACTATTTGAAACTTGCACTGCGAGATGCCCAAAAAATATTGCAAAATTCATCTCTGATTTAAAATAGACATGATAGACAAATTATCTTATATATAAGAGATCTTATATATCCTAAATAACATACAGTTACTGGTTGTTCACTTAAACACAAAACTTATATTTTTGACATCAATTCAATGACTCATCTAAGAATGTTCATATGTTACATACACAAAATATGAAACCCTTATAAAACTAGACCTCTAGGATTTATGACCATCATCTTGTTAAACTCAAAGAATCATATGAAGCCATCAAAGTTCTCACATATCATTCTGTTGTAATCCTCCAAATAATGCCCACCTTGCTCTATCAATCCCAAATTACACACTACTTATTGAAGTTCCTTAGAATAAATATTTCAGCTTCATTCAAATTGTAAACTTCGAATGCCCCCATTAGAGATAAATTATAACTCTTCGTTACTACCTTTACTCGTACTATACCTACTCTCATCCAGAATAGATTGGCAAAGCTTACCAAATTCATCAAATAACATCTACCATCTTTTCATGAAAAACACACATCGACATACACTTTAACTCTTTTTTGTTAGATTTATTCCAAGCTTGTTGAGAAAGCAATTGATTTCGTTCAGAGTAAGGCTTCCATCACCATTTTTGTTTAAGGAATTGAACATTCAGCAGAGTTCATTGGGAACAGATGAAAGTGTCATACTTGACCAGGTCCTAAATTAGGTAGGCAATTGTTCAAGAATCCTGAAGATCGGCATGAAGGCCTCAGCATATACGTCATCCATGGAAAAATAGTGGAGGAGATTCACGGATCTATGATTAAAATATTAAACACAAGGCCAGTAAATATGCAGCAGCTGCAAGCACGCGTAGAAAAGAATCAAACATAATGCTTTTGCTTCTCCAACTTCTGGACAACACAAAAACATGTGATCAAAATAGCCCGGTGCCAAACAAATCAGTGACAAAATCACACGGATTTGCAATCTTATAAATCTATTGTACTCAATTCATACAGTTGCAGACAAGGCTTTTCTTGCTACAGATCTATGGCCGTTATAATTTGGGGATTTGTGGTGCTCATGTGTGGAGTTTTCATAGTGAAACAAAGGAGCTCTGATAAGTTTTGTGAACCCAAATCGTATCCTTTCATTGGGTGCATGATTTCATTCTAGAAAAATCAAGCCAGGCTCTGTGAATGGTATACAGAGCTATTAAGAGATTCACCCACACAGACAATGACAATTCAGCGTTTGGGTGCCAAGACGAATCTAGAGAACGTAGAGCACATAGTGAAAACCCGATTTGAGAATTATCCCAAAGGTAAGATCTCTAACGAAATTTTGCACAAGCTACTGGGCACTGACATCTTCAACGCAAACAGAGAGGAGTGGAGAATACAGAGAAAGATCACGAGCAATGAGTTCAATACAAAGTCACTACGAAATGATTGGTAAATATTAAAAGATAAAACTGGGCGGATGGACTGATGAAATGATTTTTATCATCTCCTAGTTAAAAATAGGTCAGCTCTTTTCAAATTGGATACGTCTTCGGCGTAAATTAAATTGTTTGATAATTTTTACTATTTATTTTGGTTTTAGTAGTGTTTATTTTTAAGTTTTAAAATTAAATGTGTGTTTAGTTTTTATTCTAAATTTGTTGTTTTTTATACATGTTTAAATATAGTATTGAAGATGTAATATTATATATCGAAAATATAATGTAATAAATATATATAATGTTTTTGATATAAATATAGTTATATTAATATACATTGTATAATTTTATATTTAAAATATATTTATAAATTTGAGTTTTTTTTTTTCTGTATATTATAATATTTATATTATATAAATATAATATTATATCACATTTATTATAATAAATTATATATAATATTATGATATTATAATATAATAATATAATATTATGATATTACAATACAATAATATAATATATTATAATATTATTTTACATAATTATATAATATAATATTATTATATCAATCTGCAATATATTAATATATATTATAAGATTTTATATTTATAATATATTTATAAGTTTGAGTTTTTTCTTTATGTATAATATAATATTTATACTATAAATTTATACAACATTATATCACATTTATTATAATATATTATCTATAATATTATGATATTATAATATAATATTATGATATTACAATACAATAATATAATACATTAAAATATAAAATATATTATATCATATATATATAATACAATACAATATAACATAATATCATATTATTATAATATAATATTATTTTATCAATCTATAATAT
This sequence comes from Sequoiadendron giganteum, assembly GCA_007115665.2. Lineage (NCBI taxonomy): Eukaryota > Viridiplantae > Streptophyta > Pinopsida > Cupressales > Cupressaceae > Sequoiadendron > Sequoiadendron giganteum. Next base: position 508,959,998 of record CM021101.1, on the reverse strand, counting down.
ATTCTAATATAATATATTTGTTTCATACTTTCTAATTTGTGTTAAATTAAGGTTACGTATCTATTAGGGTTTGGGTTAGGGCTAGAGTAAGGATCAAGGTTAGGGTTGGGGATTAATTAGTGTTAGGGATAGGGTCTAATTTGGGTTAAGATTCAATTAGAGTTAGGGTTAGGGTTCAATTGATGTTCAATTAGGGTAAAGGTTCTAGGATAAAGTTTAGGGTAAGGGTTAGGGTCGGGGTTAGAACCCAACTAGGAATAGGGTTAGGTTTACAGTTACTATAAGAGTTAAAATTCAATTAGGACTTAATTAGAGTTATGGTTAGGGTTCATATTCAATTAGGGTCAATGTTCAAATAAGGTTAGGATTAGGATTCAACTATAGTTAGGGTTAAAGTTAGTTTAGGGTTAGGGTTCAATTAGGGTTAAGGTTAAGGTTTAATTAGGGTTACAGTTAGAATTAATGTTAGGGTTAGTGTTTACATTCAATTAGGGTTGAACTTTAATAGGTTAGGGTTACCATTAGGGATCTATAGTTTAATTAGGATTGAATTTCAATAGGGGTAGGGTTAGAGTTAGGGTTCTAAAATAAATCATAGGCTACAAGTCTTATTATAGAGCTAATTACTTATCCATTTGAAATATAATGTCCTCATATTTAGACAGTCTTCATTCTCCTTAGTTATATTCAATATCATACACATGTCGTGATGGTGTACGTTCATAGAAGATAAGCCAATGATATTATATTATTGTGCAACTAAACAATCCATTATGATAAACACACAACAATCAAATTTCTAAAATTGATTCAAACAAGTTGATATATCTCAGTGTTTCCTATATATATTATATAAAAAGATAATAAGCTAGTTATATAAATATATTAATATATTGTGTAAAATTTCATATTTAAAATATATTTATAAATTTGAGTTTTTTTTTTCTCTATAATATTTATATTATAAATATTATATTATATCACATTTATTATAATATATTATATATAATATTATGATATTATTACAATACAATAATATAATATATATTAATATCATAATATTATATATAATATATTATAATAAATGTGATATAATATATAATATAAATATTATATTATAAAAAAAAAACTCAAATTTAAAAAATATATTTTAAATATAAAATTTTACAATGTATATTAATATAATTACGATTTATATCAAAATATTATATATATTTATTACATCATATTTTTTCTTGTATATAATATTACATGTTCTATAATATATTTAAACATGTATAACAAAACACCGAATCTAAAATAAAAACTAAACACACACTTAATTTAAAAAAATCAAAGTAAATAGTAAAAATCATTGAATAAGCTGGAAAGCCGCATTAACTAAAAATGCAAAAAAAGGAGCATTTATAAAGGACAGAGTGCTGGCTACGGACAGTGACAAACAGTAGTTAAATGGCAGCAAGGACGGTACAGCCATCGAATGGCATGCACATGACTTCCTCCATACCTTTTTTAAGGCTGCATAGCCATTGCCCACAACGTTGATTCCCCCATTTAGTCCCTATACATTGATAAAACCTAGTCATCAACTCTCATCAAATCTGTTTGTCCTTTTATGAATCTCATTACAGGCTACATACTTCTGTTATATTCAAAAGTTGACCTGATTTCAGATTGAAAATCTTCTTCACGGTTGCAGGTATCGATGAGTGCTCAAATTCAGAGGAAGGATACGGCCAGCTTGGTTTATGCACCACTGCAACCCACATTTATATCCCACTAAAGTAGGGACTTTATTATAAAAAACTAGCTAATTTTAGATTAGATTTTTTAAATATTCTTATTAAACATTAAAATAATACAATATTCAAAACGGTAGCTATTAGTAACTTTTGTGTAGTATTACCTATTTTACCATTGTTTTTGAATGAGAAGAAAACGTAGCTATCTTTAGAGAAGATTTTAGCTATTATTAATTTGACTCTTCTTTATTTATTGGATAAAGGCATACGTATTGTTTGAAATACGTATTCAGTAAAATACAAATGTCGGGGCCAGCCTCGTCTGTCTTCCCATGCCTCGTACATATCACGGTGAAGGGAATGGGTGTTTTTCACATGATTCTCGTTACTCATGTCAGCATTCTCACTTGTGATGTCTCCATGAGCGCAAGCACAGTGAGCGCCAGCGAACCGCTTTCCATTCATACTGCAGGAAAAGATGCCGGATTCATTGCTCACCCCGTCAGTTGGAAACGAATAAATAGAGGAGGTTTGATCTCAAGCCATCCGTGGTGGTCTCGAAACGCCGCTACCAACCCCACCATCCATATTCGCCTTGGGAGGATACAGATTTGTTGGGAATGTTATGAAATTTAAGCGAGAATAATAAAAATAACAGCAGCAATAAAAATAACCACCGCAAATGAAATAGACAGCAAATTCAAAGATGCACAATACACAATGATTTACTTGTTGAGAATTGCCTACTATTCTAATGGCCCTGAGAGTGGGGTTGATGCACTCATAATGAAAAAGACTTTGGTACATGTTCATTTTTCTGCAGTGCTCTCTACAGACCAGAGACCCTCCAAACTAAATGATCTGGAGACACGATTTTTGCAATTTGATTCGAAGATCGTATTTATCTGCTTTAAATGCATTTACTGCATTCTATTTCTCAGCTTGTATTCTGGCGAAGTTTAGCGGGCAGGAGAGGAGTTTCCGGCGTGAGACTAATTTCCGGATGAAAGCTGCTACAAAAAATAGCCTATCGGCTAAATAATGGTTGAGAAAAGTGATATACAGAAATGGGTACATTATGCTGTGAAGTGAAGAGACGTCAAGCGTGTACTTGTAGGACGGTGACGTAGAGGAAGTTGGGTAAGAAGGGCAGAAACGAAGATGCAAGCCATGAAAGTACTGGTAGCGCTCTCACTCGCTTTTCCCAACGAAAGCAAAAACACAAGTCATTGAAGTAAAACTCTACAGAAGATTCTGCTGTAAATACAGGAAAGCTAATAATTACATAACACAACCCATCCATTCCGTCCCGAAATTTGAGATTTTCAGCAAGAAAGAAAGATATAGTTATGTAAATAAAAAGAGAGTAAATACTTGTTACTGGCGAATTCATAGAGCTTTCCTCTGCTGGAAAAAATAATGAGCGCCACTTCGGCATCGCACAGCACCGACAGTTCCTCCGGTTTTTTCTTCAGTCCATTCCGCCTCTTTGAAAATGTAAACTGACGATTAATCTTATTTTCTATTCGTTTCAACAGTTCCATCCTCTCCTCCACTGCACCACCTCTTCCCTCTTCCCCCTTCCCCTTTCCCCTTTCCCTTCCTCTTCCCCTCTAATTATACACGATCATTTCTGGTTCCTTCTCCTCTAGGGTAATGAACGAATGTATGAGATTTTAATGAAATGATGAAGGAGTATAATGATAAATGATCGTGATACCCGTGTTATATACTACTAATCTTCATTAATTAATTTAAAATAAAACAAGCGGCGTCCGAAGAGGAGGGGTGTACAGTCGCAACCACCTAGAAAAACGAGAGACACGTGTCGATAACTTTAGTAGACTAATCCGCACATTTCTAAATAAATGTATACATTGCATTGTTGGTATTGGTTTTCATATACCTAAGGGGGAAAGGCCCGGCAAAGGCTATCCAGCCCCTAAAACGGCATGGCATATGCCCTCCTGCATCCATGGCCATGGTTGCCCCTGCACTCCAGACCTGCCACTAGTACATCTGTCAATACAGTCAGAAACGTTATTATTAGTGGACAGATTCGTTTTTAATCAAAAAGATTTTTATTTATTTACCTGGCATTTATTATATTTTTTTTTTAGCAAAGAGATTTTTATTTATTTTGTTGGCCTTTATATATTTAGTTTTTTCATTCAGTTATTTTTATTGATATAATTTAAACAAATATAATATATATATTATAATTAATAATAATAAAAATTAAATAATAATAATATAAAGATAATATTATATAAGATAAATAAAATTAAAATAACATATAATAAATTATAATTATAGATTTAAAATAATTATAATGACATATAGTATAATAATTAATTACTAAAAAATTATAATCATAAAAAAAAAATACATAATAATATTTTATAACTATAAGATTATATGATTACATATATTAATAATAAATAAAAATGAAATAATATAAAACAATATTAAATCTATATAATTATTAAATATAATCTTTAAATAATAAATTATAATATAAATATACTATAATATAATATAATATAATTTTGGAGCTAACTTCAATTAAAATAAAAAACTAAATATATAATAAACCCCAGGGAAATAAATAAAAATCTTTTTGGTTAAAAACGAATCTGTCCAGTAATAGTAACGTTTCTGACTGTATTGGCAGATGCACTAGTGGCAGGTCTGGAGTGCAGGGGCAACCATGGCCATGGATGCAGGAGGGCATATGCCATGCCGTTTTAGGGGCTGGATAGCTTTTGTCAGTTGGGTAGTGCTTACAGATCAATTCGCCTGTTTTCTCTGCAGGACTTGACTTTGTTTCAGAGTTCACATGTGGAGCGATGGAAGTGGTCTGTTTAATGATAGAAAATGATTTTTACTCCCTAAATGATCCTTTCCTATTAAGGCAGGTCTACAGTTAATAACATAGGTGTAACGCATCTCTATTTTGCCGGATTTTTCATTTTTGCGTGATGTTGATCATTTCATTTTCAGCATTACTCCGAGAGGGTCTTTCCATTTTCTTCTTTTTCATCCGTTGGAAAACTTGTCACGTGAGTTATGTCAGCGTGACAAGAGGGGCGTTCGGCTGCAGCAGAGCAAATATGATCGTAATACTATTTAAGAAGTAAATAGGTACATTGTTTTAACGTGGAAATTGAATTTCAATATGGAGGTCGAATTTTGGGCAAAGGCTATCCAGCCCCTAAAACGGCATGGCATATGCCCTCCTGCATCCATGACCATGGTTGCCCCTGCACTCCAGACCTGCCACTAGTGCATCTGCCAATACAGTCAGAAACGTTACTATTACTGGACAGATTCGTTTTTAACCAAAAAGATTTTTATTTATTTACCTGGGGTTTATTATATATTTAGTTTTTTATTATTTAATTATTATTTTAATTAAAGTTAGCTCCAAAATTATATTATATTATACTATAGTATATTTATATTATAATTTATTATTTAAAGATTATATTTAATAATTATATAGATTTAATTTTGTTTTATATTATTTCATTTTTATTTATTATTAATATATGTAATCATATAATCTTATAGTTATAAAATATTATTATGTATTTTTTTTTATGATTATAATTTTTTAGTAATTAATTATTATACTATATGTCATTATAATTATTTTAAATCTATAATTATAATTTATTATATGTTATTTAATTTAATTTATCTTATATAATATTATCTTTATATTATTATTATTTAATTTGTATTATTATTAATTATAATATATATTATATTTGTTTAAATTATATCAATAAAAATAACTGAATGAAAAAACTAAATATATAAAGGTCAACAAAATAAATAAAAATCTCTTTGCTAAAAAAAAAATATGTAATAAACGTCAGGGAAATAAATAAAAATCCTTTTGGTTAAAAACAAATCTCTCCACTAATAATAACGTTTCTGATTGTATTGACAGATGTACTAGTGGCAGGTCTAGAGTGCAAGGGCAACCATGGCCATGGATGCAAGAGGGCATATGCCATGCCATTTTAGGGGCTGGATAGCCCTTGCCCTACCCAACTACGGATGGAGTTTTACTAGATTTTAGTGATAATGTTTTTCTTGCCATGGTTTGGCTAGTGTCTTGCGTCTTTTATCTTGAGAAATATTATTCTAGATAAGATTGTTCAATCACTGATTTCTCAAGCTAAATTATGAAATCTATGGATCACCATATTAAAAAAAGGGATGCAGGATGATTGCAGTGATAGTGATCGTTCATTTTACGTTCACATTTTTTGACGGTTTTTCTTTGTCTTTTTTTGCGTTTTTTCGAAACCCATGTGGAAGTCGGTCCATTTGTTCGAAGGAATTGATTGTTTCCTGATATAGGAGACAAAGTATCCCAATGAATACAATGAACCCACCAACATAAGAGCCCAACTATTCCCTTGTTGACAGAGGAGACAAATTACCCAACACTCGTCATTTTGCAGGAGTAGCTAAATGACCTTTTCTTGCCTGTTATTTAATTTCGTGATTGTTTTGAACAACCATTTTGCCGACTTTCAATTATCGAAAAAGCGAAGACCAATACTCTTCTTTATTGTAAAGCAGATTGAACCTCCATCCAACCATCCGATTCAAGCACATCAACATCGCACAGAGGTGATGATAATTGAACTGTAAATTTGTATTACAACTCCCACCTTGGGCAACATACACCCCCCAGCGATAATTATTATTTTCTATGTATGCAGATAGAAGATGGGTCAATGAGTTTGACTCATAAAATTATACGGTTGAATTCTAATAGCAATATCACAATTTGACACATTGTGGAAAATATCTCCTACTTATTAATTGATGAGCTAAAGGGACTCAATTATGAATGGTTCATAAGGCACAACACTTGCTGAAGATTCTCCATAGCTAAGTGCACTTGAGCTGGAGTAGTACTAGGATGGGTGATCTCTTGGGAAGGCCAAGTGCTTCACCTCTGTAAGCATCACCTAGATGCGATGAGTACTAAGTGGACCATTCACTATCATGAGAGATGGATTATTATGAGCCACTACTAATGAAACATGGGTCAATGAGTTTGACTATTAGAACTACACAATTGAATCTCGATAGCAATATCACAATTTGACACGCTATGAAAAATACCTCCTACTTATGAAACAAAAGATGTATTTAATTGCTTGTGAAGTGCATATGTTTTTTTATGAATTTGTTTCCAAAGGTGATGTAAGAGAGATGTACAATAGACTGGTGAAGGAGCTGGTGAAGGAGATAATGCACGGAGGGCGTGGATTCCAAGGGCTACTCCCAGTAGGTCCCATTGTCTACATCCTTATCCATTACTCCTACCTCCACCATTTTTATATCTTCCTTTGCCCCTGCAGCTGAATCTCAATTAATCTGTTTGGTTTTGTCTTGGCCTCTTTTTCTCTGCCATGCCTCAAACTCCAGACCTCCTCATGCTCGTTAACGAGGTGTATCTTAAATCTGCTAATTTAGTTTACACAGCCTAGATCTATTTTAGCTAGGGAAAACAAACGAGAAAATGCATACAATTCATCTACCGCTTAGTATGCTTTGCTTCTGCTCAAACTTCGTAGGTAAATTGGGTGCCTCAGCTTCTGACAAAGACATAGGGGTTTCCAATCGTTTGACCTCCATGATATTGAAGGAATAACCGCTAAGGACCATGTAACATCAGGGCTTGAATCGACTAGACTAGTCCTCTCATTCTAGACTTCATGTGTCGTGGTCTACAGAAGAATTTCATGAGGTAGCTTGCATAGTGAGCTTCTCCAGATAACAATTTCAGTTCGTAGATTCAATTCATAGTCATCGAGCATCATTACAATATTTTTGCTTTTTCTTTTATTTATTTCCTTTTTAAGAGGGGTATAGTTGTCGTGTACCTCAACAATAATATTTGATGGAATCAATATATTTTTGAAAAGTATTTTAGTATATTTATAATGAAATATTTTAGTTTATTTATAATAAAGCGTTTATTTTAAGAGTATTATGAGAAGATACCTGTAATAAATTATGAGATTTTTTATTGTAGGTATTTTTCTTAATACTGTAATCAAATTTTATTTGATTAATAAATGTTATTTAGTGACATAATACTCTTTTTAAAATATCTGTAAGGAAAAAAATGTTTTGTAATATGTGTTTTGATTGTTATATTCATTATATCAATATGTTAAATAAAATATATCTATAATTGTATTTATAAATATAAAAATAAATTACATTAATATACTAAATTAGTAACAAATAATCAATCCTTTTCACAATAATATAGGTAACATCAATTTTTTATAATATATAATACATGTGTTAGTAGCCAACACAATGCTCAAAATTGTTTGTAAATTATAGTTTATTTAATAACATTAGACTTATAGAACAATATTTTAATAATTTATTTTATTATTCAATGTATTTTATTTATTGATAGAGCTATTGTGGTATGTTATTTCATATACTATTATTTTAAAAAATTAAATATTCATTTATTGTAACATTAATTTACATAGGCTTACATGGTAAATAATGACTTACAACTTCTGGATGACGAGGACTGACGGGGGGGGGGCCACTGGCATTTTTAGATGTGGTGGTGGATTAATGCCTTTTGGGGTATGAAGGACAGGTGGAGTGCCACGGGAAAAGATGAGAGGGTGTGGAGTAGGGGAAAGGGCATTCACGTGTTGTTTCTTTGGGATGGGAGTATGGGTATAGCTTATAAAAATATGATGATGAGATGGCAGGGAGGAAACGTAATTGATGTGATCAAGCCTAGATTTGGTGACATGATATGGGTTATTTGGAATGTCGTGATTGCTTCTCGAGAGGATGATGGTACTATGAGTATTAAGTTTTGGGAGAAAAGGGTACTTGGTTTACCTCCTAATTATTTTTGGAGATATGAGTGTATGAATAATGATGGGACCATCCAAGATGCGTACTGGTTGTATTCTAGAGGTTTTGCGCCGGTTGATTTAACTGGTGGTTCCTTCGGCTTTGTTTGGTTGATTACTAATGTTAGCTTGCTGGGTTATCTGTATGGGATTTTGTGCCTTTCTTGCCTTTCCGCCAACTTTTGGCTCCTTCTTTGGTATCAAAAAATCATCAATTGTGGTGTCTTTTCTCACTGTTGCTTAGTTCCCCTCCACGCGTGTAAATGGCTTGAGGGGATTAATTGCCGTAAGCCCTACATTAAACATCCTTGTTTGATTTTTGTGCGCAACGTTTGGCTCTGGTTTTTTTTGCATTTCAGAGTTTTTCCTGATCTTCCTAATAGTATGGGTGGAGATCGGGTTCGGACGGAGCCGGATAGCTGTGATGAATTCCGGAATAACCCTCTAGTCTGGCATATCTGCGTTGAGGGAGGTATTGCCCCGCTCATGGAGCGTCTGGTCGGCCATGATCCCATCCTTTCGGGATAATTTGCATGTTCTTGGAAGGATAGAAGGGTTTCTGTTGGGGGGATTTCGTTTGAAGTTAGCGAGGAGGTCATTGCGCAGGCCATGGGCTTGAGCTGCGAAGGGAAAAAATACCCTAAGCACACCAAAAAGCCAGACCACGAGAGCCTTAAGGCTTTCTTCAGAGGAGAGGAGACTCCGGTCAGGAATCAAGCAGGGTTCGAAAGAGCTGAGCTCCCCAAGCCGTGGGATATGGTCTACATGGCTCTGATGAAATATGTGACGCTGGAAGGTAGGTACAAAACTTGTTTTTTCTATCACTTCCTTCTGCTTAACCATCTCAGACATAAAATGTTGCTTAGCTTTCCATTTTTCCTTCTTATGGACCTAGAGAGCTCGGTGGATAAAAGTAATGCGACGGCCTGTCGTAATCCTGGTGATCTCCTGCCTCTCCCACTCCATCAGGGGCTTATCTTTCGCCTGTACCACTTTCATCTCACCCTATGCCCACCTAAAGTCATCTCTGTCCGTGTTGAGAATATTGATCCCATTTCTTCGATTCACATCTCCCTGGCCAAGTCCATGAGCCCTCCTCGGAAGCCTATTGCTGATAATGTGGGGAGTATCAAAACCAATGTGACCAATAAGAAGCTTAAGGGTGGGTTAGGCTTGGCTCATGCTAGGGCGGCAGAAGGGCTCTGTGAGCTAAAGGCCACCCAGGTTGACATGGCTGATAATGTCACTAAGCCGAAGAAGGGCAAGGAGAAAGGTTTGCAGGCTACGATTGCTAAGGAAGGCAAGGGCAAGGGCAAGAATGTGGTTGGGATTGACTCCAGAGGGGAAATAGTTGTTGGGACCACAGAGTTGACTGGTGGGGAAAGTGGTAGGAGGAGATCGGGGAGGCTGGCCAAGAACAACAAAAAGAGACTGATTATTGAGGACTCAGAGGCGGAGCAGTCGGACAACAAGGGTTACAAGGAGGAAGAGTCTGACGATGAGACTGATGATTTGGGGGAGAAGCCCCTGCCTACTCCGATGGACAGCAAGACTCCTTGCCATGGCTCTGACTCGCACACTCCGTTGGTGACTGAGCCTGGTGAGATGTAGGAGACTAGGGATACTGGGGAAGATTCAGATATGGTGGCGAAGAGATTGAACACCCTGGACAAAAGATTTAGGGGCTTGACCCGCTTTACTATGAAACTGAGCCACTTTGTTACTAGTGCACTGTCAAATGTCATAAAAGAGGAACTAGAGGGGAATAATAGCCAGGAAAACAAAGAATGGGTGGGCGATGAGGCAGTGGACCTCCTGATCAAGAATTGGGATGAGGCCAGTTAGCTGTGCTTGTTAGTGGTCTGTCGGCTATTTTTTGGTTATCAGTGTGCTGTCCCTGGGCTATCTCTGTGGTTTTTTTCTGTTAATTTTTCCTGTTGTTGTTTCATTCCTTTTTGGCCCTAGTGGCTCGTTGTGAGGGGTACAACGCCCCGTAAATGTTGTTTAACTTTTCAAAAACATTAATTTACACAACTTTATTATTTATTAATTAACCTTATAGTTCATTAATTCTTCTCTTTTAAACATACAAACATTGACCTACATATATACATGTAAAACATTCAACCAAAATATTGGCATAAATACATGTAACCCTTTACAAAAATTAAGTCCAATTGATTCACTTTCATGATTGATGGTCCACATTTTTGGAGAGAAGGGAGCTAGAGATGGGATATAGAGAAGAAAAGGGATCTATATGTATATATATGTATATATATATACAAAGAGAGAGAACTCTTTATATCTTTGTCTCCATCTTTGTCTCTCCTTCCATCTCTATCTCTATCTTCCTCATATCTCTTTCCTCTATCTCCATTTCATTATCTCTTCATGCATGTCTCTCTATTTTTCACTTCTATCAAGTTCCCACTATATCTATATCACTTTTTCTCTCTCTCTCCCTCTCTCCCTATCACTCCTTTCTATATCTCTCTACTTCTCCTCTAGCCTCTCTTTATTTATTTCCCTCTCTATCTATTTATATATAATTGTCTCTCTCTCTCTCTCCATCTCTATCTCCATATCCCTCTCCCACTCTCTCTCACACACACTCCCTATTTCCCTCTATTTATATCACCCACTATATATCTCTCCCTCTCCCTCTCCCTCTCCCCCTCTTCTCTCTCTCCCTCCTATACCTATCTCTCTTCCTCTCTCCTCACTCTACCTTTCTTTCTCCCTTTCTCTCCACTCCTCTATCTCCCCTCTCTCTATCACTCCCCATCTCTCCCTCCCTCGCTCCCTCCCTATCCACCAATTTATTTTTCAATGTATACCTCCCTCTATTTCTCTTCTCATTTGTCTCTATCTCTCTCTTTTCTCTCTCCCTCTCTCTATCTCCCCCTCTATATCTTTATCTCTACTCTCTATTTGTAATTCTCTTTGTTTCTCCCCCTCTCCCCCTCTCTCTATATCTTCTTATATCTCTATCTCTTTGTCACTTTATCTCACCAACCATATATCTCCCTCTCCCTCTTCCTTTCTATCTTTCTATTTCTTCCTCTCTCCCCCTCTATCTCTATGCATGCATCCCTCTCTCTATCCATCCATATCTCTCCCTCTATCTATCTATCTCCCTCTTCTTAAAACTCTATATCAATATCTCTTTATATCTATATCTATATCTATATCTATATCTCTCCATATTTCTTTTTTCATCTCTCCTTCTATCACTACCTCATTATCTCTCTATATCTCTCTACCTCTCTCTCTATATCACTTACTATATCTATCTTTCTATCTCTCCCTCTCTCATTATATCCCTCTCAATCCCCCTCTCTATATACATTTATCTCTTCCATCTCTATCTATCCCTCTCTCCTTCCTCTCTCACCCCTTCTCTCCATATCCCTCTTCTCCTCTATCTCCATCTCTTTCTTCCTCTCTATCACTATATCTTTCTATCTCTATCTTCCTCTCTATCTCTATCTCTCACTCTTCCCCTCTTTATATCCCTCCTATATCCCTATCTCTCCCTCTTTCTCCCTATCTTCCTATTGCAAACATAAAATGCACTTGTTGGTAATTAAGCTTCGTTATCTTCCTAATTTAGATATTTTTTAGTCATGTTTGGATCCTTGTGAGTGGATGCATTGTTGATTTGTAGCTCACACTTATCTATTGAGACCTTTGTTGCATAAACAACATCATTTTCTAAATGGCTTACCAATTGAACTCATGTACAACACAAATGTATGTGAAAATAGACCAAAATTTTCCCTAATTGACCTTTTCCACCACTCTGGCGTACCCATAGCATGCCAAGGTGTGATTGCTAGTTATTTTTATGTTTATTGAAAAAAAATATTTATAGGTTCACATCATAAACCCAAACCACATAAATAAATATAAATAAAAATTCTTATCATTCACATGCTCATTTAGAATTACTAAATAAAAATCTAATTAGTAAATAAAATTCAATCATGTCAATCAATTTTCATCATCCGTTTGCAATCAATATTGACCATTCATATTTTAATTTTTTTAGTATGTTTTCTCCAAACTAATATTAACCATCTATATCTATACTACATCTTTAAATCTCACTAATTCACATTCTCAATTAAGAATTTATAAAGCTAGCATCATCTACTTAATCATGATTTAAACAACCATGAAATGTTTTAAAAATATCAAGTGTTAATATATATTTTTAATTTTTGATATGTTTATATTTAAAACATGAATCACTATTTTTTTCATAATTATAACATCAATACTTAGTCTCTATGAAAGTATGCAACCTAAAAAAAAAATTGTAAAGTTTTTTAACAAATTTTAAAACTATAAGATATAATTTAAGATAAAAAAAACGCTCTTTAGTTAATCAAATCCTAAACCTACATTAAAAAAGAAAATATAAAATAAAAATATAATTTCATGAAAAAATAAAATCAAAAAATCTATGAGAAAACATGTGTGAACAAGTTCTAAAATAGATGAAAATATTAACAACTTACATATGTGTATTTTTTCCCTTTCCCATCATTATTGAGATAGTTCATTGAAAATGATTTTTCCTTGCAATTTCACTTGCAAGTAACCTTTCATTTTGTTATTTGTCATCTCATTTACTATTAGTGTGAAATTAGTTTTTCAATGGCTCTCCAGATAGTTGCAGGAGTTGTCCTAGAGGTTGTCTCATAAACCTGTCATATATCTATTTTTATCTCATAATTTTAAATATATATTAAGTAAATCAAGAATGCATTATTGGTGGATTTGATAGATGAGTATTAACCATGTATGGTTCTTGATTTGAATGGTTTCCCCTACTTACGTATTCAAGGTCATATTTGGAGGTAAGGTTTTCCATCCTATTCTTATAAGGTACCTAATTATGGTATCTTTGTCTTGTTATTAGATATAATCTAATGGAGTTCTTCTCTTTCCATAGAGATGACCAGTAGGCTTCTAACTAATTAAATAGCTAGTGCTAGGATGTTCTTGGTATAAGATCTCTTGAAGGTTTATGCTTAGGCAATTAAAACCCATGGAAAACTTACTTGAGATAATATCATCAAGAATTTCATCAATTTATTTGAATCTTGATCCACAATATTATCATCCTCATGATATTTATCTTGATCAACAAGGATAGATCATCATCATCAAAGTCAAAAGGATTTATGGGCTGGCTGTAAAGGGGGATCATGATTTATTATATATACTAGATTAGATTTTCAAAGGTTTAACTTACAAGAAAGATGAAAATGAAGACATAAGAACATCCTCACAACTAAAGTACGATGCTTGGTTTTGTCGGCCCATAAATATAATTTGACCCAATTGTGAACAGTATGACCTATTGAGCTTGAGGTGTTGACCACTTTTGATCCTTAAGGTCATAATAGGGTATGAGAGGAGAGCATATGTGGCATACTATTATCTATCTACAAGTGTGATGTGAGTAATTTCCTAGGGATGAATTTTTGCCAATGCACTATATGAAAGGAAGTCTGATGAGCAGAAACAATAGTTTCCTAAACTAATCTAATCAAGGGAGAGTTATAAAAAAATCGTTTTAACACCTTATACTATTACAATATGAGATACACATATTGTTACACCCCACTTGTGCAAATACTATTTACTATTACTATGTAGGGTAAAATGTGAATGTAATACATGAATTTAGTGGATGAATAAATTGTGTGTGCACTTTGTTATCACTGCTTAATGAATGAATGCCATCTCGTTTAATGTTATATGAAGGAATGAATTTATGTGATTGGATGAATATTGTGTTGATATTCTAACTTTGGAGATGTAATGTGTATATTGCATATTTTGTGAATAGTTGACTGTCATGTACATGTTTTAGTGTTTGCAGGTATATGTTCAATTCCTCTAGGCGGAAGGGAAGTATCACTTAGGAGAAGGTCTTGGTTGGGTAACCAGTAACACAACCTATCCGAGCTTACACAAACCACAATAGAATAATTGATTCAGGTTATTAAATGGGAAATTGGTAAGTCATCCCTATCTAATATGTCTACTTTAGTAAGAAGCTAGTTTACTATTGAGTGCATTATTGGGTGATGTTTATTTGTTTGATCTTGAGAGTTCTTTTCCTTGTTACTATGCTTGTAATGATATGTGAAACATATGAGGTATGTGTATGCATGCACACATGCACTATGATGATAGACCATACACACAAAGGAATGTGTACATACAAGGGTACATAGGTAGATGTACTTATGCACACTCATGCATGAGTTGCTTATGCGCATGGAACTATCCGATGGAACCAACAACATGCATATGTATACATATAGATATATCGCTCGTAGTCTCTTATCAATACTATAGAAATTGTGTATGTTTTGGTGTGAGAATCGAATGTATATATATATAATGTATATACATATATCCATATGTCTAAATGTATCCATATACGTGTATGGTGGAAAATAGACATTCCCATACGAATGTGTCGATACATGTATGTTGGATATTGCTGATATGTGGTTGTCATTGATGTCAACACTATTTCCATTAATGTCTTTAAGGTTGTATATGTCGAAGATATTGAGAAAATTGTAATAAAATAAGTTGAAGGTTGTCGGTGATGTAGTGAAATTTAGTATGATGGCTAGCTCAGTATATTGATGATAAGAAGTTGTAGATTAAAGGTTTTTTTGATAAGTATATCTAGTTTATCCACATAAAGTTTCAGAGGTTCACATGAAGATTTGACAAGGTTATGAGTATCTGTGTTCTGACAGTTGTTTTGTTGCTTTATTTGGTGTTCCTGAAAGAAGATGATGTGATTCTAGTAACTTGAGTTGTTGCAGATGCTTCTGTGGTGATTCATGATGCTTGTGGATGTTTCTAGATCATTCTAATAAATGTTGTTGGTTTGTATTGATTGTTGTGCTCTCGATTTGTGATTTTTTTTTGTGAGTTCATTTTTTTCATGATCATGGCCGACAAAGTGATTGTAGCGTGTTGTGGATATTCGAGGCATAATTTTTTAAGGCATTTCATGTTCGAGACATGTTTTTTTTGGTCCTTACTATGTTTTTTTCGACACTATTTGATTCACATTGATAAATTATTTATTAATTTGGGTCAATAGTTTGTACACATTTCATATTTTGTTAGGCCGACATGTAGTTGATGTTATCCTTAGTTGCAGATATATATGATTGATTGTTTATACCATTTGAGTGTTGTGGTGAGCAAGATGTGTGAATGTTGTGTGCGAATAATGTTCTAATATTTCGAAGGAAGAAGTAAAGTGTGAAGAAGAGTGAGAAGAAGAAAGTGTTTATGTGCTTAACCAAAACTGTAATCAAGCATTAGAAGATTTTATTTTCTCAGTTCAAAATCTTTCAGATGTAATCTGAATGTGACTATAAGACAATGATTATTCCTTTGGGTAGTGAGCCTTTTTGTATTTGAGAAGTGAGCTCTAGGTAGCGTACTTGAATGCACGTGCACTCCCCATTTATAATAATTTTAGCAGAGTATAAACTTGTGGACTAACCTCCATCATGTTTTTTCTCCTAACAAGGTTTCCACGCAAAAATCTTGGTGTTATGTGTATTTTTGATGTATTGATGGTTTATGCTTTCATGTTTATTTATCATATTTGAGAATAAGTTTAATAAGTATAATTTATGTGACAACTGATTCACCCCCCCTCTCAATTGTCTGCCCTTGTGCTACCAACAATTGGTATCAGAGTAGGTTCCTCTGGAGAAGCTTGACCACTTGAGGTGATCCGGGATGGCGACATATAAGAAGGATAGTCCAAGATTTGAAGGAACACATTATTCTCTATGGAAAAATCAAATGGAGTGTCATCTGAGATTCATTGGTGAACCTTATTAGACAATTACAAAGAATAGATATATCATCCCACAAAATGGTCCTTCTATTGTAGGTGAGATTAAGGAATTCGAGTACAATATCAGGGCTAAGGAAGCATTGTTGAGTGCTCTGACTGATTTTGAGATGAAAAATGTAATGGAGCTTAAGACTACTTATGAGATCTGGAAAAATTTGGAAACCTTGTATGAAGGTGATACCCATGTGAAGATTGTTAAGTTGTAAAGGCTGAAAGGGAAATATGAAATGTTGAGAATGGGTGAATATGAGAACACCACTTCTTTTATGCAGAGAGTTAATGAACTTATGTGTAGTATTAGATGTGTTGTTGGTACATTGGAAGAATTAGAGATTGTTGCTAAAGTGCTTAGATCTTTGCCTGTTGCATACAAACATAAAGCTGCTACTATTGAGGAGATTTGGACTGTGACAAATGTAACCAAAGACATATTGATTGGTAAGCTTGCTTCTTTTGAGTTAGGTGAGTTTGGTGAATATCTTCCTAAGACAAAATCTACATTCAAAGCTACTATCTTTGGAAAAGATAAAAAGAGATATGATCTGAGCGAAAGTTCTTCTAGACAAATGTCCAAGTATGAGTAGGAAATGAGAGAGATATAGGAAGAAGAGAGAAAAATAGATGAGCTTGAAGCACTTATTGTTAAGAGGGTAGCCAAAGGAGAAGGTAATTATAAAGGTAAATCACCTCTTAAATGTTTTTCTTGCAATAAGATAGGTCATTTTGCCTCAAGGTGTCTTGAAAGAGTTCCTAACCCAAGACATGACAAGCCTAGATTCCAAAGAAAGTGTTATTATTTTGTTGATGAAGGTGTGACAAATGATGAATCTGATAAAGGGAATGTAAGTGAGGATGAATGGGTATTTATTGCTATCAAGGAAAATAATCCAGTACCTATTGAATCTACTATTTGCACGAATGTG
The DNA here is from genome assembly GCA_007115665.2 of Sequoiadendron giganteum. Taxonomy (NCBI): domain Eukaryota; kingdom Viridiplantae; phylum Streptophyta; class Pinopsida; order Cupressales; family Cupressaceae; genus Sequoiadendron; species Sequoiadendron giganteum. The sequence continues at coordinate 508,942,480 of CM021101.1, read as the reverse complement.
GAGAAAGCTCTAGCTGCTAGAGTTGAAGAAAAAGATGAATGGGTGATTGACGGTAGATGCTCTAATCACATGACAAGATAAAAGTAAATTTGTGAGCTTGGAAAAGTATGATGGTGGTGTTGTAAGATTTGGTGATAACAAAGCTGGTGTAATATGTGGCATAGGATCCTTTTCTTTTGATGGTAAGAATAATACTGATGATGTTCTATATGTGGAGGTTTGAAGCATATTCTCTTAAGTGTTGGACAGATAATTGACAAGGGATATAATATTCAATTCAAGGATGGAAAGTGTAGAATATTGGGGAGTTCTGGAAATGTGATTGCATTTGGTACAAAAAAAAATGGTAATATATTTCCCCTAAGTACTACTAGTAAAAGTTGTTTGATTGTTCAAGTTGATGAAAGTTGGTTGTGACATAGGAGATTGTGTCATGTAAACTTTGAAAATATTATCAAGATATGTTCTACTCTGGCAATGAGAGATCTTCCTAAGCTGATAAAACCTACTAATACTATATGCAAGGAATGTCAGTTAGGGAAGCAAACTAGAATTTCATTCTGAAGCAAACAACATTGTTCAAATGAAGTATTGGAGCTTGTGCATACTGACTTGTGTGGTCCTTCTAGAGTCATAAGTTTACAAGGAGATATATATTTTATCTTACTTATTGATAATTATTCTAGATTGATGTGGGTTACTTTCTTAAGGGAAGAATTTGAAGCTCTAGAGAAATTCAAGATTTTTAAGGCTATGGTTGAGACAGAGTCAGGTCTAAAGATTAAATGTCTAAGATTAGATAGAGGTGGTGAATTCACTTTGGTGAGTTTAATTCTTTCTGTGAAGAGCATGGGATAAAGAGACAATTATCTGCCCCACGGACCCCTAAGCAAAATGGAGTTGTGGAAAGGAAGAACATGACAATTCAAGAAGTTGCTAGGACTATGATGGAAGAAATGTTCCTCATATCTACTAGAGAGAAGTTGTGAGTATTTTTGTTTACACTCTCAATGGAGCGCATATCAAAGGTGATATCGATAAGAATCCTTATGAGCTATGGTTTGGTCATAAGACTACTATTAGGAAAGTTTGATGCTAGAAGTGATGAAGGAATCTTTCTTGGTTATTCTACTAAAAGTAAAGCCTACTAGTGCTACAATAAGAGATTGAGGAAAGTAATTGAAAGTGCTAATGTTAAGGTTGATGAAGACATAGTTAGACCATCCAAAACCTACGCATATGATTCAAACAATCAGAATGATAGTTCAGAGAAAGGAAAGAAAGTTCAGACTCTAAATCAAGTTCAAATCATTTCGAAGAATTTGAAAAATCAAGAGGAAGAAATTAGTGAAAGTGAAAAAGTAAGATCTCATAAGGGCTTGAAGTTCAAGAGCCTAAGACTCCAAGGTATGTAAGACTAAATCATTCAGAAGATCAAATTATAGGTGATAAGAACAAAGGTGTTCAAACTAGGAGAAGAAATTCAGAAGAGTACTATTTGATCTCAAAGACTGGGCCTAATAGTGTTAATGAAGCATGCAAAGATGAACATTGGGTGGAAGAAATGAAAGAAGAACTAACCAAAATTGAGAAGAATGATACATGGATTCTTGTTCCTAGACCTAAGGATAAAAATGTAATTGGAACTAAATGGGTCTTTCAGAACAAACTAAACGAGCAAGGTGATGTTGTTAGAAACAAAGAAAGACTGGTGTGTAAAGGATATTCTCAGATGAAAGGAATTTACTTCAAAGAAACTTTTTCTCCTATTGCTATGATTGAAGCTGTGAGACTATTTCTTGCTTATGTTGCTTACAAAAACTTCAAGGTTTATTAGATGGATGTCAAGTCAACATTTCTAAATGGTGAACTGGATGAAGAAGTGTATATTGACCAACCTGTTGGATTTCAATTGACTGATCAAAGAGATATGGTTTATTGGTTGAAGAAAACATTGTATGGACTTAAGCAAGCCCCAAGAGCATGGTATGCCAAATTGGACAAGTATTTGTTGAAGCTTGTATTTAATAAAGGTATTGCTGATAGTAATTTGTATATCAGGATTGATCATGATAAATATTTGATTGTTGAAGTCTTTGTTGATATTATTTTTTGAGGAGATGATAATTTTGTATGAAGTTTTTTGATGAGATGCAAAGTGAGTTTGAGATGTCTATGATTGGGGAAATGAAATTATTTTTGGGATTGCAAATTACTCAGCTAGATAGAGGGATCTTTATATCACAGTCCAAGTATGTGAAAGAATTGCTAAAGAAGTTTGGTATGGAAGATTTAAAGCCAATTGGTACACCTATGGTGACCAGATGTAAGTTGACTCAAGATGGTGATTCTACTAAAAGAAATCAGATTAGATATAGATCTATGATTGGTGGATTGTTTTATTTGACTCAAAATAGACCTGATATCATGAATGCCATATGCATTATTGCAAGATTTCAAGTCGATCCTAAGGAATCTCATGTGATAGTTGTGAAGAGGATTTTTCAGGTACTTGAAGGGGACAGTTGATTTTGGCCTATAGTATCCTAAAGAAGATGACCTTAATTTGAGTGATTTTACTGATGCTAATTGGGAAAGAGATGTGAATGAACTAAAGAGTACTAGTGGTGGTGCATTTTTCTTAGGAAATAAGTTGATTTCATGGTTAAGTAAGAAGAAAAATATCATTTCTTTATCTACTGCAGAGGTAGAATACATTTCCATTGCTAACAATTGTACTCAAGTATTGTGGATGAAGCAAAAGTTGAAAGATATCAAAGTTGTGTATGATGAACCTATTTCCATATTTTGTGATAATTCAAGTGCAATTAACATTTCTAAGAATCCGTTGTTGCATTCAAAAACCAAACATATATCTATCAAGTTTCACTTTTTGAGAGAGAAGGTGAGTGAAAAGGAAGTCAGATTAGAGTATGTTCCTACTAAGGAATAGTTTGTAGATATATTTACCAAGCCCTTGCCTAAGGATACTTTTGATTATCTCAGAGGGAAGCTAGGGATGATTACCCCTCCTAATTAGAATTAAGATGCATTGACTTGCATCAGTCCGTGCATTTCATAGTCATATATTGTGATCTAGATTGATTTTGTGGTGGATGTTACTCAGGGGGAGTGTTCAAATGTTTAGAAATGTGGTTCAGAGCTTGTGTGGAGAAAGATAATGTGTACCTTTTTCATAGATGTCAAAGGGGGAGAAGAGTCTTGTGAAAAATTGTGAAAGAGTTAAGGAGAAAAGAGTCAAAATGTAAGGGGGAGAAAGTGCTAAGAGAAAGTATCATTGATGGTGTTTTTCACATCATGTATTGCCATCAATGCCAAAGGGGGAGAATGTTGAATATTGCTTATATGTAGTTTTTATTGATGTCAAAACTATTTCCATTAATGTCTTTAAGGCTGTATATGTCAAGGATTTTGAGAAAATTGTAATAAAATAAGTTGAAGGTTGTCGGTGATGCAGTGAAGTTCAATATGATGGCTAGATCGGTATATTGATGATAAGAATTTTTGGATTAAAGGGTTTATTGATAAGTATATCTAGTTTATCCACATGAAGTTTTAGAGGTTCGCATGAAGATTTGACCAAGTTATGAGTATTTGTGTTTTGACAATTGTTTTGTTGCTTTAGTTGGTGTTCTTGAAAGAAGATGATGTGATTCTAGTAACCTGAGTTGTTTCAGATGCTTCTGTGGTGATTCATGATTCTTGTGGATGTTTCCATATCATGCTCTATCTGTGTTGTTGGTTTGCATTGATTGTTGTGCTCGCGATTGGTGATTTTCTTTTGTGAGTCCATGTTTTTCATGATCATGTCCGATAGAGTGATTGTAGCATGTTGTGGATCTTTGAGGCATAATTGTTTAAGGTGTTTCGTGTTCGAGACATGTTGTTTTGGGTCCAAGTACTATGTTTTTGCTGACACTATTTAATTCACATTGATAAATTGTTTATTAATTTGGGCCGCCAGTTTGTACACATTTCATATTTTGTTGGTTCAACATGTAGTTGATGTTATCCTTAGTTGTGAATATATATGATCGATTATTTATACCATTTGAGTATTGTGGTGAGCGAGATGTGTGAGTGTTATGTACAAATAATGTTCTAAAATTTTGAAGGTGGAAGTAAAGTGTGAAGAAGAGTGAGCAGAAGAAAGTGTTTATGTGCTTAACCCAAACTGTAATTAACCATTAGAAGATGCTATTTTCTCAGTTCAAAATCTTTTGGATGTAATCCAAATGTGACTATAAGACATTGAGTCTTCCTTTGGGTAGTGAGCTCTACGCAATGTGCCTAAATGCATGTGCATTCCCCATTTATAATAATTTTAATAGAGTATAAACTTGTGGAATAACCTCCACCATAGGTTTTCCCCTAACAATATTTTCGTACAAAAATCTTGGTGTTATGTGTATTTTTGATGTGGTGATGGTTTATGCTTTCTTTGTTTATTTATTAGATCTGAGAATAAGTTTAATAAGTATAATTTATGTGACAAATGATTCACCCCCCCTCTTAGTTGTTTTCCCTTGTGTTGCCAACAATGTATACATACACATACATGTACACAAAGGCATATATATATGAATATATATGTATATATGTATACACAACCGATATATCAATATAACAATGTGATTGCTATTTTGATGTATTCCTTTATATATCATTTATATATACATGCTTTATTGTCATATGATAAATATGGAAATATACTAACACATACATATATACACATACATAAATATATATATATAGTTATGTTTGTTAATATATATATATTAAAAAACATAACTATATATATGGGTAAGTGCACCAATCCGTGACACAATTTTGCTGCCAAATTGCAAAAAAAACTCGTAATAGGCCATATTGTGCTCGACAAATTTGGAGAGTGCCTAATTTGGCACTCACAAAATAGGCTTGGTAATATCGAGCCTATTTGGTGAGTGCCAAATGGATTGAATTTTGCAATGAGTGGAGGAGTGTGAGTTCTCTTTCTTTTTGCAATGAATTGTAGAATGCATTTTTCTAAACTCTTTTATTTTCGCTTTCTCTTCTAGGGAAACTATATACATGAAATAAATATTTAAGTATAAGTTGAAATTTACATATGGACATTTAATTTCTTATACTTTAAGTTATATTACATGTATATAGGCAATATTTTTGAGAGTGGTTTCAGATCTCTAGGAATTATAATGCAGATCCTAGTTTTTGGAAGATCTTAAAAATTTTAGACTTAGTCAAATTTTAGTAATCAACAATTCAAATTTTAGTAATCAGGAGGTCAAATTTTAGTAGTCAACAAGTTGTATCATCTTTCTCTCTCCTTCTCTCTACTCTCTATCTCTCCACTCCCTCTCTCTCTCTCTCTCCCTTCCTCTCTCTCTCTCTCTCACACACACACACACACCCCTCAATCTCCTCCCTACATCTGCCTCCCTTCCTCCCCTCTCTACTTCTCTCTATCTCTTCTCTCTTTACATGTCCTTCTCTCTCTACTTATCTTTATCTCCCCTCTCTCTCTCTTTACCTACCTCTCCATCCATCACTTTGTATCTCACTTATGTCTCCCTCCCTACCTCTTTCCCTCTCTACTCTCTATCTCTCCTCTCCCTCCCTCTACCTACATCTCTCTCTCACTCTTTATCCCTCTCTTCCCTTGATTTCTCTCTAACTCTCTCATCTCTATCTCATAATTCTCTCTCCCTCCCTCTCACTCTCCCCTCTCTATCTCACCACTCTCTCTCTCTCTCTCTCTCACACACACACACACACAAACCTCCATATCCCTCGCTAACACTCCATCCCTCCCTCCTTCACTCTCTACTTCTCTCTATCTCTCCTCTCCCTCCCTCTCTCGACCTCACCCTCCCTCCCCTTATTTTTGTCTCTCCTCCCAATCTCTCTCACTATTGTCCCTGCCTCCCTCCCCTCTTTCTCTCTCAATTGATATTTTTCTCTATCTCACCATTCTCTCTCTCACTCACACACACACCTCTATCTCCCTCCCTCTCCCTCCCTCCCTCCCCTCTCTACTCTTTATCTCTCCTCTCTCTTTCCCTCTCTATACATACCTCTCCCTCCATCACTCTCTCTCTCCATCCCTCTTTATATCACTTATGCCTCCTACCCTACCTCTTTCCCTCTCTACTCTTTATCTCTCCTCTCCCTTCCTCTACCTACCTCTCTCTTTGTCTCTCCATCCCTCTCTTTCTCTCTCACTCTCTCCTCTCTATCTCTACCTATCACCCCCTTCTCTCTAAATCACCATTCCCTCTCTCCCAGTTTCCCTCCTTCCCTCTCACTCCCTCCTCTCTAAATCACCATTCTCTCTCTATCCCACTTTCCCTCATTCCCTCTTTATGTCTCACTTATCCCTTTGTACCTCTCTCTCTTTATCTCTATTTCTCATTCTCTCCTTACCTCTCTACTCTCTATCTCACCACTCTCTCCATCTCACTCTCCCTCCTTCCCTCTCTCCCTCCTATCCATCCCTCTCTCCTTCCCTCTCTACCTACCTCTCCCTCCACTACCTACCACTCTCTCCCTCACCCATCTTTCTCTCTTACTCTCTCCTTCCCTCTCTACTTTATATCTCTCCCCCCTTCCCTCTCTAATCTATTTTTCTCTCTCCCCTTCCTCTGTCCCCTCATTTTCTCTCCTCTCACTCTCTCTCCCTCTCACACACACTCACCTCTATCTCCTCCTTTCCTCTCCCACCATCCCTCCACTCTCTACTTCTCTCTATCTATCATCTCTCTCTACATCTCCTTCCCTATCTATTTATATTTATCTCTCCTCTCCCTCTCTTTACCCACCTCTCCCTCCATCACTCTATATCTCAACTCTCTCTCTCTCTCTCTCTCTCTCTCTCTCTCTCTCTCTCTCTCTCTCTCTCTCGCACACACACACACACACCTCAATCTCCTCACTACCTGTCCCTCCCTCCCCTTTCTACTTCTCTCTATCTCTCCTTTCACTACATCTCCTTCCTTCTCTACCTACATTTATCTCCCCTATCCCTTTGTTTACCTACCTCTCCCTTCATCACTTTGTATCTCACCTATGTTTCCCTACCTACCTAGGGTTGATGGATTAAGGGTCAAGGTTTGAGAATTGAGGGTTTAGGGTTTAATGTATAGGGTAGAAGGTAGAGGGTAGAGG
>CM021101.1:508903055-508927887 GCA_007115665.2 Sequoiadendron giganteum | reverse complement strand
TGTCACTATATACTTGAATTTATCTCCTTGTAGATTTTTGCTGACAAAACAAATGGTGTTTTCAATAGGTCCTTTTTTTACTAGGACTGATCCTATAGCATAGTCTGATGCATCTATATGGATGTGAAAAGGAATATCCCAATTAGGTCCCTTGAGCACAAGAGCATGAGTTAAAGCTGCTTTGAAGTCAAAAAATGCCTTGTCACAATCTTCTATGCATTAGAACTCAACATATTTAGTGAGGAGATTATACAATGGTGTTGTCATTTTATTGAAGTCTTTGATGAACCTCTTGTAATAACCTGCATGTCCCAAGAAAATCCTAGCATATTTTTATTTTGTAGGAATAGACAGATTGATAATCACCTCAATCTTTGCAGAATCTACTTGAATTCCTTTGTGAGAGATGTAGTGGCCAAGAATTACACCTTCTTGCGTCGTCATAAAGCACTTCTCACTATTTCAGGATAGATTGTGGTCTTCACATCTTTGTAGGGCTTTCCTAAGATTCTCCAATGCTTCATTTAAATCAGCACCATAAGTAGTGAAACCATCCATATAAATTTCCATGCAATCATGAGAGGTATATGAAAATATGCTAATAATTTCTCTCTAAAAAGATACAGGTGCATTGCATAATCCAAATGGAAGTACAGAATAGGCATAGGTTCCCCATGGATAGGTAAAGGTGTAATTTGGATTTGATTATAGCCACTAAATCCATCAAGAAAAGAAAAGTATTGCTTTCCTGCAAGTGAGTCCAGAACTTGATCTATGAATGGTAAGGGGAAATGATCTTTTTTGGTGGCAGAGTTAAATTCCCTAAAATCAATACAAACTCGTCACTTTCCTCCCTTTTTGGGCACAATCACCAGTGGGGACACCCACTATCTATCTGAAATGGGGTAGATAAATCCTGCATCAAGCAATTTTTTTAGTTCCCCTTTTACTATTTCTCTGAATGCAGGGTTAATTCTTCTTTGTGGCTATCTTATTGGTGTACAAACATCTATTATATATATCTTATGAGTGAAAATTTTAGGATCCAATCCCTTCATATCATGATAGTCCCATGAAAATGCATTTTGTTGGGCCTTAGCAAGTTTTCCAATGACAATTGTTGTTCTTCACTCAATTTACTGTTGATATTCAGATACTTTCCTTCTGACACTTGCACTTGTGTAGTTAACTCAACCATATCTACTTCACTAATGATTGGTACTTTGAGTTCATGTGGTAGTAATGTGTGGAACATACCTATTGCTGTAGGAAAGGTCTTTGCAGGAAGAGCAAAAACCACAATGATTCAACAAAAATGTTGGCCTCCTACAATGATTCAACAATTAGTTCTTACAGCTGTGATTTAGAGATTGGAAATCTAACATGAATAGCTATATCAGTCATCATGAAGGTGCATTTAAATAGTCAACCCAGGGATGCAAACTTGAAATGGGTCAGCACTATATGTGCACTAGGAATCCAAAGTAGCCATATCTATCCTACAGCTAAGAAAAACACAATGCTGAAAGTAAATTGCTTGGAATGAAATAAAATAAATTTTGAGCATCATCCAATAAATAGATCAAGCTAAAATGCATGACAAACATGAAAATATGAGCAATAAACTATAAACTACTTTGTCTGCAGGAATAGTCACATAATAGAATTCTAGTGGCTACAGGAACAATCGATGCCATATTCTTAACTATTTACTGAACAAAAAAATACTAACTAAACTAAAGGATGAAATAATCACCAAGTGGCCGCCCTTGGATAATTATTCCCTATGACTAAGGTAAACTCGAATGCACAAACCCACAACTTCATTTCATTTATGGAAAAACATAAGTAGAAATGATCAACATGACTATATTATTGAAAAGCTTAAAAGTGCGAGTACATCAAAAGCAACATTATTTAACTCCAGAGAGTTAGAAAGGAACATCATAGTCCTTATTTATCCAGCCACCTAGCAAGGCGGTCAACTCCAGCAAACGTGGAGGATGCCACATTAGGGAAAGCGTGGAAGAGAGTAGATGCAGCTACACATGCACAAAACTTATCACGCATGATTGCCTTAACTCGAATCTGGCACAACAGTAATTCCATCACATGCTCAACAAAATTTAAGACCACTACATGACAGTTACAATCCGATGCATGAGGAATCTCATGCCACCAAGAGTCTTCTCTCCATAAATGACCACCTTGTTGACCGATATGGTGCACATCCTGTTGGAAGAATCTTCCTAAATTGCAGGTCTCAAATTATTTGCATGAAAACGTTAGCATGCATAACAACTACATATCCATAATCATCTTAAAGCAACATTCATTAATCACATGCACAATCAACACAAACAGTCCACATAGCAGATCAATATCATTTGAAAGTTTATGAAAATAGATTTATGTCCAAGTTGATTTTGAGAAGGGTTTCCAGGCTGATTAACATCTCCTACAATTTCAAAAAAATAAACATCAAATACAACCCAAAGCTAAAAAATTCAAAAAAAATAAATTAAACAATCCTTACCTCTTTGACCTAATAGCGGCATCCTAGTGATGAATCAACAACCGTTGATGAATTTTTTTGCAAAAAATCTTCTCCTAGAACGCGAGCGCATAATTTCAGGGTTTTTGGCCTCAGGCAACAAGAAAAAAATAAACATCAAATAGATTTTGTTGTGCTGTGGATTTTGAGAAGGGTTTCCAGGTTGATTAACATCTCCTATAGTTTCAAAAAAATTAACATCTCCACCAATCCCTCAATACCCTCTTGGCACTCAACAAAATTTAATGGGTGAAATTGAGAACAATAAAAAAAAATTAAGGATTTAATCGGGAGGTTGAACAATCGAAATGGTTCAACTGTGAGAAGAATGACCCTGGCAACTTCACTGCAAGATATGTTAAAAAATTTAGATTCAATTAGCAAACAATTATCTAGTTGGCAGAATAGGAGGCAAGCGGCTAGGGCTTTTTACCAAGATAAATTATCATATAAAGAAGTAAAAGATTTAAAAATTACAAAATTAGATTTGTGCACATTATTCATTGACCCACGGTCAAATGGAAATCTCTCCCTAAATCTGAAGAGGTTTCCTACTCATTGGTTCCACCACCAAGAGATTATGAAATATTTTTGGGATACATGGTACATGGTTTTTGATGACCCACCATGCAACAATTGTGAAGTCCTGAAGTATTTCCTCTAGAAACTATATGTTGAGTTCATCTTGAAAAAAATCCCAAATTATTTTGATATGAGGGACTTCTAGGGTAGAGATGGGGGTTAGACACAAGATAGACCCAGTGCACAACCAAATCCTACACGAAAAGTGAGACAACCTCTTACTAGGCCACCTCATGAGTATATCGTCATCCCTTTTGTCGCAAAGAAGAGTGTCATCGTAGAGACTCTACAGGCCATCAAATTTTTGACGTAGAGTATCATCCAACATGTTAGCCCTCTTATACAATGCCATCCAGGGGAGTCTTTGAAAGGTGGGCTTCGATCCCATGTGTATCAATCTTGTGGGGCGACTTGTTCATATGACCCCACCGACACTCAAGAGGCTACTGTGCAGGATCTGTCTGCAACTATGGAGATGGAGAGGGAATTTGACTTTTTGCATGACGCGTATGGTATTGATACTCAAGTAAAATTTAGCATTTTCATTGAATTTAATTTATTAAATTTTTATTTTGAAATCCAAGATTAACTAATTTAGTTTTATGATTTTAATAAAATTGCAAGGTCGCATTTTGATACTAGATACACCGGCCCTACACCTACTTATTTCTATAGCACACCTATCGGTGGGGTATGTAACTAGTAAAAAATTATTAATTTATTACATGTTAATAGCATTGTTTTATGAATGGTATTTTAATATGTGATTTTGGATGTTGAATAGGCTAATATTGGAGGTTTCAAGGGAACACCTCTTGATGCCAATGGATTTAGTCAAACCTTCACGCAGGTAATAGAATAAAGAGTTTAACTAATGAATTATACTTAATAGATTTGTGTAGTTTATATTCATATCATTGATTACGTTGCATTGCACATCATTCAAACTCAAAGAATTACTTTAGACTCCATAACTAATAACTATATGTTGATAGATGACAAAATTTCAACTACAATATAGTTGTTTAGAAAGTCAACATAAGTAGTGATGCAATTACTTCACATAGCATAAGTAATAAGTCTAGGAGCAACTTCCAATTGCATTTGCTTGTCATGGCATTGCATGAGACCACATTTTAGTGAGGTATATTTTCAATCAATTCAATACCTTGTCTATGCTCCAAACTAGGCACCCATTATAGCCTGCTCTCACATATTTGAAACTCACTTGCAACTCTTTTGGAGAAATTGTCCCAAATATAGCTTTTAATGTTGAATTAAGCCACAATTAGGCCTCTTTTTCAAAGAAACACCTCTCCAAACACACAACCAACACTTGAAAACTTCAAATAGTCAAAATACAACCAAGAAAACCTTAGATTATTCAACTTTCAGGTCTTATCTCGCCCATTTAGACCCCTTTTCATAAAACCCTCACTTTCCTTGCAATCAATTAGAGCTTATTGAAATTCTTATGCCATGACCTCTCACAAGATTATAATAACTTCAATCAGGATTATTTATTCTTGTACATTCTCATTCCATTCTCAAATAGTGCTGCCCCAAATATCTACATACACTTCCTTCACAAAATCACTCTTTTTCACTAGTTTTCACCCTCTTTCACCTAGGGTTTCTCACTTATTCAATTTTCTGACCACTTACACCTCTCATATCTTCTAAACACCCTCCAATTTACCTAATCTCATAGTTTTTAGGGGATTCTATCCACTTCTAAACCCTTGTCCTCTTTTATGTCACTCTAGCCTTGTTTAAAAGGCACCGAAATTGGTTTTTTCACTAGGGCAGCGAGTAGAACTCACACAAAAACTTCACCAAACAATTCCTTACCTTCTAAACCTACTCCTAATTCATACCAATACATTCCACTAATAAAAAAATTCTACAGAAAGGTGGAATGGACTTTTTAGTTCATTTGGGCAATCAAACCCTTAGCCCCTGTTTTCTGACCGCCTAGAGAAATTAGGCCACCAAAAGCTTGAAAATTAATATGAAACACTCAAATTAGTTTTAAATTTATTCCAACACCTAAATCCTTCAATTAAAACACATTAAAGATGCACTACCACCTGCACAGAAGTGTACACTGGTAGATGATAGAGGAAAACATAGAAAATAGCACTATAACAGTGATATTTTATTAGTTTTCCCCTTCAAAATGCTTCAACAAAAACTAAAAAATGATGAATCACATATTTGAAACACTTTCCCAATCATTTAAACTTACTAAGCACCTAATATTTCCTCTAAAACTACCTAGACTCTTCATATTCCTCCAGTTGGCACCCTTTTGCATTTTTACAACATTGATTGACAACTTTTACTAAGATTCTGCAACTTTACAATTTCTGCCTAAAATGACTACCAAAGACCATTACAAACTCAAAAATGTCTATTTAAGCCTTATTACATCATGAAAATACCTATATAACCTCAAAATCCTAAATTTACCTCATGGAGCTATGCTCTTGTAAAGTTGCACTTGCCCTCAAATAATTTCTTGTTTTATTTTTTAGCTATTGCAAGCGAAGACACCTTCGAATGTGATGAGGGAAATGGAGATCGGTGTTTCATCTGCAATAGAATCCTCGATGGCTTTGGCAGGGGAGGTATGAGGCAAATTACTAAATTTCAATTTACATTCATTGTTATAGATGTTAGTTAGTGAAAAAGGCAAACCATTATTGATTTGTGGTTTAATTTCTATTTGGATGGTTTATACAAGGCTTCAACATGCCTTAGCCTAGGTGTGCGAATATTTCCATCATGGAGAGTAATCACAGATGGCGGTAAGTGATTATTTTGTTAAATATATCATTTTTTATAATATAATTTCTATATATTAATATCTTTACTTCTTGTTGTAACAAATAAAACTTCACCAAGAACTAAACACTAGGAGGAGTAGTAGTAGCACTCCTCAAGAACAACATGAATGCGTGAAAAATGTATCACCATCCGATCGAAAAGCAAAGGGAAAGAGTTTATTTCAAGAGCATGAAGAGCAATGACTTTTGATTCCAGAGCCCTTTGTTGTATGCCTACATGGCAGTTTTGTATATATTTTGTTCTTGTGCTTCCGTTATTCACATGCACATGCTTGAATTATTCATGCGTATACTTATTAATTGGTTAGCCCTAACATTGATCATTGTTGTCCTTCATGGTTTGTCTTGAATATTAATTGGTTGATGCTAAGCAAATTTATGTAAAATAAAAAAACATGTTTTCAATTGGTGTTGCATGAAATGATTCATAAAAAGATTTCAAAAAGTATCCTTGATATTACAAAAAGATATGTGTTTATGCACTTCAATTGTGTAGTTACCCTTTGGTTCTTCCAAAGAAAAATCTGCCCATGCCACTGTTACATTGCATAGGTAAACCATATTTTGGATTGTGGAGCTATATTAAGCTACCACTCTCAAGACCAATGTAACAAAGATACAAAATAATGTTTGAGACTACAAGAAGACATCAAAATGGCTAGTGTACTAAAAAAATTCTTATGATTTATAATGAATGTTGATAACTCTAGTCAGTTGTCTTCTTTTTTCAAAATCACACAAATTGAACCTTGGCATCAATAGACTATGTATATCAAGCTACCACAATTCAAGTTTCAATGATAAATATTTATCATGCATGTTTTAAATGACATTCAATTTTATGGTGGTTTTGTTGTTTATATGATGTTATGTGATATCCTTATCCTAATTCAGGCTTCTAGGCTGCATATATATATATACATTTTTTTGTACTAACGAACCAAACTCCCCTCCAAAAAAATTTGGCCGAATTGGCGAACTGAAACCCCGTACCCGAACTTGAACCTGAACCTCATACAAAATCAAAAACTCTTCCAACACTCTTTATTCTTCTTGCACAAACTTAATTGACCACCAAATTATGCTACCCCCCGACTTTACCCACTTTTACTCCCTCAAGCCTCTCTTTTTCATTGAAAACCCCTCTTTTCCCAACTAGGGCATCATGCCATAACATACTTTTGACCTCCCCTCTACTTGCAAAATTTTTGAACACATCAAACGCCACAACCTCACTCTATTTCCAATCTATTCTAACTTATTCTCAAGCAATTTCTTCTTTTCACCTCTTCTAGCCTTGCTTTTAAGGCCTAAATTCTGAATTTTCAACAGGGGCAACATTAGTAATCTCTTCCAATGCCTTTACCAATGCTATTTTATTATTCCTACTCCCTATCCTACTTACATCAGGCCCATTCCACTGAGACATAGCCTGAACATTAGGTGGAATGGCCTATTTCAACTTATTACACTCAAACCCTTGTATGAGCAAGTTCACACCTGTTTTAGAAATCTACTTCTAAGTTGCTTGGAACTTAATAGAATTCCACAAGAATGGATTCTAATCAAAGCTAAAACCATCCTACAATAGATTTAGATCATCTTAGAGCAAAATCCTGCTCTATGGACCCATACAGAGGATGGAGATGAAGAAAATGCATAGAAATTAACAAAGAAACAAAGATATTTGATTGATATTCTCCTTCAGACTCTTCAACAACCACTAACTTTGAGTTTTCAATGATCATACAATTTTTGTGTGGAAAACTCAAACGTCTCAACCGTCGTGTGTATGTTTCTCTTTTTCGATTATTTTCATGCCATCATAAGGGATCAAGTCGGTTGAACGTAGCTCAGAGCAATTCCATGTGTGAGTAAAAGCAAGAAGCTGGGTCCACGAAGAGGGAAAGTTTCGGCCAAAAAAAAAAAAATCGCATGAAACGCATACACATTTTTAAAAAATGCATACGTGTTATGGATCGAGTACCCGAGCCTAAATCCAAAATGTGTATGCATTATGTTTCGGGTACGTGAACCTAAAATGCATACGTGTTTCTTAAAGCTATTTATTTTTTCAATAAGCGACTGTGATTTCATTTTCACAGTCAGTTTGAGCCACGCCAAGGAAGGAGAAGGAAGATCATGTACATGTTTCAAAGGGCCTGATTCAAGAAAATTTTCACTGCCACCTCCTCTCGTCGACACAACTGACCTCAGGGACCTCCAGGTTAGTTGAATTTTTCTTTATATCTTGCATTTTTATTTTATAATTGTTATTTAGTTTTTGTTTGTTTAGTTTATTTTAGTTCAATATTTTATAGTTTTTAAATTGTATTTAATTAACCGAAAACATCAACGAAACAAATAACGTTAAATTCTAAATTGAAAACCATAAAAAATAAACCTAAATTCGAGACATTTAATTTAGAAATTTCAAAACCCTAAACCCTAGGTTCTAGAAAACATAGGTCCTTAACAAATCGTTTACCAGGTTAATCCTTGGACCTAAACTCTAAAACATAAACTAAAACCCTATTTACCCCAAAACACTCCATACTCAACCTAAACCCTAAACATAAAATGGATGTTACACCATTTCCATACTCAACTATATAGTTTAAACATTCGCATTTTTTAGTATGGTTACAAGTTTCAATCTCATTAGGAATGATCATGTTGCTCTTGCTCAAATTGAGTAATTTCAATTTGGAAATTTCCCTCCTTCCTTGCTTTATTTTGTGTCCTCCTTGTCGTTGGTTCTTAACTTTCACTTCACATAATTTTAGAAGTATCCCTCCTTGGAGGTTTCTTACATTTTTTATTTTACATATAGATATGTTTACATGTCATCAAATCTCTAAATAATTTATAGTAAAGATATAATTTGTTCCATTTTTGCATGATAAATTATGCACACCAATTCGAATTTATAAATATGATTTCATTATACAACTAGATTTAAATTTAATGAAGTATTTGTGTACTTAAAGAAGCCATTTTCAATATGTCAATAGAGCTCAAGCTCATCTTTGTTTATTTTTTATGTATTGCAATTACCGAGTTAGCATATATCTATGTGTCCCTTTGAATGTCTTCTATTAATTTTGTATTCTTATCTAAATAGTATGCTTTGAAAACAATGAATGAGATTATAAATTAATATTAGTGTTAAAATTATAATTTATTCTTAACTACTTTGTCCCACTATAGAGAATTTGTGTCTCTTATCATGAAATTTGAAAATTTAGATAAATCAATTTGTGTCCTCGGATTTAATTAAATTCTATGTCATACTTGATAAATGCACATGTATTTGCAATCGATATACCTTAGCTCTATAGATATACTCTTGTTGGGAAAAAACCACACCTATGAGTAAACGTCCCCTCACCCCAAAAGATAAAGCTCTGGAGACCCATAAAAACTTAGAAGAATAAATTACTTATTGATAATTAGTTAATTAATGATAGGCTTGATATTTATGAGCTCCATTGAGCACCCTTGTCTAACAATAATCCTTTAATATAAATAGAATCTAGTATAATTTTTACTTGAATAAAACTACATGGTTTTCATCATTTACCCATTTTGAAAACTCATTCTTGAGTTGTTCATAACCTAAATTATCTTGGGGACCTTTCCTTCTCTTTTTCCACCTTTATATATGTAATAGAAGACACTCGAAATAGCCCTAACCTCATATTAACATCCAGTTTGAGAAATCAAAGTTATATATCTACACATGTCTTATTTTTCATTCTTTAGTCCTTTACCTATAGAAATTAAATGGTTCCTCACCTCATGTTCACAGTCTCCATTTCTAATCTTCTTATTTAATTTTTCCAATAATGATTCAAAGAAGCCTCATTGTTGATATTGTAGCCTTTTGTGAGCTCTCAATTCTTGATACATTTTATCCAACTCCTAGTTTAAATGTTGATGGTGATTTATTTAAATAAATTTTAGGTCTTTACCTTAATCCATGTGGTTTTATTTATTTTAGATAAATCAATTAATGCATATCATCAAATTTGGCTATAGTTTAATTATCAAGTGATATCTAGCTAATAATAACTTTATGGATTCAATTTAATGTGTACATGCTATGAATTTTTATTGTTATGGATTTTTTAATGTTATAAATCGAATGGTCTTCAAATGAAATGTATTTTGAATTTGTGCACGTTCAATGTGATTTTTAAATAACTTTCAAATTGTGTGCATTATTTAATTAGTTTTTTGATATATATTTTTTAATTGTTTAACATGTAGTTTCCATTTGGTTACATTCACATGGATCCAAAATTTAACATAGAGGATTTTATACCTGATGCAAAAATTATTGTAGATCGCATACATCCAAAACCACCACTACAAAAAAACCCCACACCTCCAAACTCTCCACCTCCTAACCCCCCACCCCCTGTAGTAGATCGAGATCAATTGAGAGAGAGCATTAGGGAAAATATTATTATGATTCAGGGAAATATAGATTTGATAAAAAATGAGCCTAGAATCCCCTGCCATCTTGCACGGTTTGCATCTACGATGCAAACTATTGTCGATTTTATTCGATCTATTGATGCAGACATAGATAGGTTCCATCAATGGAGAGAAGAGAGGAGACAATTCTATGCAGATGGATTGTCTTATAAAGAAATTAATGACCTTAAAATTACCAAACAAGCCATGTGCCAATATTTTTTAACCCCCAAACAAACCAACCGATTCCACCCACCAAAAAACGAATTTAAATTTTATGGTGTAGGCACCCCCAGATAGCTGCACATTTTTGGGATAGATGGTGGATGGTGTTTGATAGTCCACCACATGGAAATTCTAAGGTGCCCTTATACTTTTTGAGAAAGTTATGGGCTGAGTTTGAGTTGGGTTTAAAACCCAACTATTTTGATATGAGGTCATTTCAGGGAGTTGGGCTTGGCATGCCCCAACATAGACTAGGATCACGTGTTGATCCTCAGCGACGTGCTCCGATCGCTCCTATTGTTCCTCCTCCTTCTCCTAGTGTTCCCACTGCATTTTAGCAGCAGACCATGTTGTCGACATTAGGAGCATTGAGTTTTCTTTCAGGACATCTCACTTATTAGACTACACACATGGTGACTGAAGTGGTCAATAGTGAGCATGGAGGCTCGGGCAATAGGAATACTCAGGCATCCACTTCAAGTGATCCACATGCATCTGGGACAGAGTCATATATGGATTTACTATATTATGAGAATCATCCTACACAGTTATGTTCATCTTTTGAACTTTTTTTTTTAAATGTGTAGAATTCATGTAAATAATAACATAAAATTATATATATAATATAATATTAATTCAATAAGTGTTTGATGTAGACGCATGATCACACAATGCCTGAAACTCAAAATGATCATGTCTATATGTCGAGTGTTGTAGATCTGGGCTCACCTTTTGGTCAGGTACTTGAACCAATATATATTAAATAGTTTGTGTGGATATGTCTAATTTATTTTGAATGTGTACACATGTGTGAAATGATATATTATATATAAATGTATGGAGGCCATACGATACCTAGTAATGACCAACCACAAGTTGTGGTGAGCGCTTCTGAGCCATCATCAGCTCAGGTGTGTGCTTTCATAATTTTGTTAAGTTTAAATTAAATACACATCATAGATCTAATTTAATTTTTTCATTTACATACAAATGTGTGAATGATCTATACAATCTATTGTACATCTATATGCAGGGATTTCATGAGATGCCCATTGCAGGTGCACCTGATACATCATCACCATTTATGCATGGCAATCTCAAGTGCGCGATCATGAGGTCATATCATTCGAGGTTGTAAACTTTACTAAATCTCCTAAACAATTTTTACGGATCTTTTAAATATATATATTCAAGGTTTTAACATATTGTTTGCTTTATATGAATATGCAGGATATAGTAGATCATGCATTTGGATCTTCTCAAGTGACAATTATGCTACCCGTTGGACAAAATGTGCCAGTAGATTCACATGATCATATGGTAATTTATGCATACTAAAAATTATTTTTATTGTATTTACTAGATATTTAATTAAATTTATTTTTTTATCTAAAAGTTTATATTTTCAAGTTTAAATATGTTTAATTATATCAAAATTTCTAATTAACTTTAAATCTAATTTCAAGTTTCTTGTACTCTTTTATAGCATGATGCGGGTACATCTAATCGACATGGAACAAAGAGGAGACTTGATTTGACTGATCGTCCTGATAGTTAGATGGTTTTAAATTTTAAATGGACTATAAATCTCTAGTTTTATTTAAATATATGTGTTGGACTTGACATATACATTTTGAACATTTTATTTCATAGACCATTTCACATACATTATATCGATTAATATTATCATATTTGTGTTTATTTATATCAATTGACTTTAATATGATGATTATATATGCAGTCAATTATGATCATGCTATGTTGATTTTGATGATTATATGCACTCATGTATGCATATATATTTTATCTAATTTTCAAGTAATACATGCACTATATAAATTATTATCTCTAGAATCAAATTTCATATATATAATTTATCACATGGTTAGGTGACAAATTAAAACATTCCTTAAATAGTTTAGATTATATTCATAATAAATTAAGGGTAGGTAATTTTAACTATTTTCCAATTCTAGCAAATATTTGAATCAATAAACAAAAATCTATCTCCTTGTATGCATAAAATACAGGACATGAAATGTATAATCTATAAAATTGGAAAAAGATATTTAAAAAGTGACTAATAAGTTCATTGAAGTTCATACATCGAACAAAAATATATTATGTATATTGATGTTTAATAAAACTATATAACATGATGAAACATATATGTGCACATGTATATACAATTAAAGCTTATCAAATTTTAGGTGAAGACCAAAAATTGATATTTACATAGTCTCTTGATAAAATAATTTTTCAGTGACAATCACATGGTAGACTGACTTAAGGAGACCCTACAAAATAAGTTAATCTAAGTAAAGTAACTATAATTTTTATGAGTCATTTAAGTAAATAGTTCATGCGAGAAAAGAATAATATACAGTAAAAGTTACAAAATTGGATCTTATAAATTCTATACAAATTCAAATGATGTTTTCCTTAGGATGGATTAAGGGGACTTAAGAGGATATAGCTTAAGGGAGGGTCATAGGAGAATGGTTTAAGGGGAGTTAAGAGGATGGCTTAAGGGGATGCAAGAGGGTGGATTGAGGGGAGTTGATAGAATGACTTAAAGGGATGTAAGAGGGTGGAATAAGGGGATGCATGCCATCAACCCTAGTATATGGCTTAACAAGTCCTAAGAGGATGGCTTAAGGGGGATTATGAGAGTGACTTAAGGGATGCAAGATTGTGGATTAAAGGTATGTAAGAGGATATGAATTAAGGGTCTTTTAAGAGGATGGCTTAAGGGGATGCAAGAGGGTGGATTAAGGGGAGTTGATAGAATGACTTAAAGGGGTGTAAGAGGGTGGATTAAGGGGATGCATGTCATGAACCCTAGGATATGGCTTAATGGGTCCTAAGAGGATGGATTAAATGGAATTATGAGAGTGAATTAAGGGATGTAAGATTGTGGATTAAGGTTATGTAAGAGGATGGCTTAAGGGGATTCAAGAGGGTGGATTAAGGAGAGTTGATAGAATGAATTCAAGGGATGCAAGAGGTGGATAAAGGGGATTTAATAGAATGAATTGAAGGGATGTAAGAGGGTGGAACCCTAGAAACCCTAGAAACCCTAGAACCCTAGAATCCTAAACCTTAAACCATATGACCTAAAGACTAGGATATGAACCCTAGACCCTTAAAACCCATATAGATTTGTTATTCTAAGCATGTCATGAACCCTAGAAACCCTAAACCCTAAACCATAGGACCTAAATCCTAGGAGATGAACCCTAATCCCTTGAAACCCATATAGATTTGTTATTATAAGCATCTCATGAATCCTAGAAACCGTAAACCCTAATCCATGTGACTAATATAGATTTGTTATTCTAAGCATCTCATGAACCTTAGAAACCCTAAAACCTAAGCCATAGTGCTTGATGGCACTCTCAAATTTTGCAAATTTGAGATGCCCATTTCAAAAAAATGCCTCTGCACTTTCAGAAGTGCACCTAATAAATCTGTCTGAGTGACCCACTTTGGAGGGTCAAAATTTGAAGCCTGTTGGTTTTCGTGCAAAACCCATTTGGAGGAATATTTAATTGATATATGTGAATGTGCATGTCAATTTTCAGCTTCCCATGATGAGTTTTTTCAGAGTTTTGAAATGCAAAGCTTAAGGGTTTTGACACTTTTCTGCTATTTACAAACGTTTAGTTTTGTAAAGTAGCATCCTGTTTGAGCTTGCATTTTGCAACTGGATGACTGTCAAATTAGAACAAATGTTTTTATCCATTATCCATACCAAGATGATCTCACATGTTAGTTTTTAAAGTCTCATGATCCGATTTGCTATTTTTAACAGATCAAAACCAAATGCAGTTTGTTCAGTTTTGCATCTCCATTCCTGACAACATTTTAGAGAGGTCAATTTCAACTATCAATATCTTTTAACTGGTGATGATTCAAGCAAAGCCCTTTTGCACACATTCTCAGGGTACCTAAATGATCTATTGTGTCTAGTGGCAACTCGTCAGGAGTTGATTCACTATTTTTACAAATTGGTAGTTGAATGAGTTTTAATTGGTTCTGAACAGGCTATTGTTTCAGAAATTTCAACTAGGAAAATCAGTTGATTAATATTTTTCACCTCGTGATCTATTTCTTTGAGCTGTTTGTTGCACTGCACTCTCAGATCAAATGTCTGCATGTTTGCAAGTTCTCATTTCTTCACGAGGTTGTTTGACTAGTTTTCTAGTCCGATTCTAGAGCTAACTTAGCCAGTTTTCATCATTTTGCAAAAGTGCCTGAAAGCAAATTTTAATGGGAACCCTTTTCATCTTTTCATGCTTTGCACAATTATGAAGGATGAATACCCTCTTTTAATTATGGGTGCATGGGTGAAAAGAGAACCAAGGTCTTTGCCAATTATAAATGAACGAGTTTCAGAAACAAAGGGATTCAGTCAAGGCTGCACTAAATGAATCAGATGCTAGGCATTCTTATATTGACAATTTTTTTGCAAATTGGAATTATCTTAGAAATTTTCCTTCATTATTGAATGGAAACACAAGATTATATTTGATTGGGAAATTAATTCATATGTGCATTTATTTAAAGAAATAAAAGAAGTATATCTTCAAGAAAGTGACTTGATTACCAAATGTCAAGTATGAACAAAAGGTTCAAAGTCATGAACATGATGAACATATAGGCAATTTTAGGCAACAAATACATGTATCTGAAGCACCACTACATTGAACTTGAAGGATTTTCATAATCATCAGGTTTCTATTTTCTAATTATATCCTTCAAGAATATGTGTTTAGTAAGTTTATAAAAGCCTTGATAGAGGAGAAATGGAGAATTCCTTTTGAAATATAATATCATGGATTGCTATGCCATGGTTATTATAGTTTATGCACAAGTTAGGTTTGTGGAAAAGTTTGCATGGGACACCATAATGGCTGCATTACACACAAAGCTCATTTGTTGAGAAGGCTTCACAAAATTCCAAGTAAATGTCAATGAGAGATGAATAAAAATGCAAATATGAAGAGGCCATGCATCAAGTAACAAGCTGAAAAGATAAAAATTGGAGGGACACTTTGCATCTGGTAATGCATCTTGTCAAATCCTGCACCATGTAGAGAGGAGCGATCCATTGGAAGAGTCATGATGGCTAGGGAATTACATGTAAAGTGTTGGCAGGGGGATTGCGCTTGCTGGAAATATATCATAACTGTTATTTTCAGATTGGAGACCAATCTACACTAAGAGGAGGCACCCTCACATGTAATAAGAAGTGTGATTGAGTGGAGTATTGTGTAGTGACAAAGAGATAAAGTGTATGATCTATATATCATAAAGTGCAATCTTTGAAAAGGTTTTAGTAACTTTCATGTGAATGCATCTGGCGGATATACTATTGTTTTCTCCTACCTGCACCTATGTCAGTCTTAGAAGCCATGGAGTAGGTTATGGATCTCCATTAGTTTCTTCAGGGGGGATGATAAAAAATGAAAGGGAATGCAATTTTGTTCTGACAGGGCATATATAATCAGAGGAAATGTAAAATGAGGGGCAACCATCGAGCAGGGGCACAACCAACCAGAGAGGAAGCACGCCCCTGGAATAGGTAAAGACATCCATCAAAGCATATTGAAGAGGCAGTGTAGGCTCATGACTTCAATGTATTTGTTGAAAAGGCTTTAGAAACTATCAAGAAAATGAAGATGCACGTGAATTGCAGAAAGGGATAATAGAAACAAAAGAGCTAAGGGAGGTGCAACCTGCAACAAGGTAAAGCCATCTATCATAGTGAAAGGAACAGGGAACACCATAGTAAGAGGAGGAGGCTCGAGCATTTTTTTCAGTGGCGGCTATGTTTATAGACAATCACAAAGTGCAAAGAGGAGATTAGGGAAAATCTCACAAGCCTCGCAAGAGGAAAGCTGACATAAGCAAAAGAGCTGTGAGGTTGGCGAGAATATACAAGAGTGCATTAAGGTGTGGGCCCAAGTGATGTCTTGTGCACAGGTGAGAAATTTTTTTAATTGGCAAGTGAGTATAAAGTATGGGTAAATAAAATTTTACTATTTACCCAAATACAGTGCAAATGCCTTCTCAAATATTTTCAAAACGTTGAATTGAGAAAGGTAAAGTAAAGTGAGTCCGGGAAAATGAAAGGCTGGAGAAAATTAAATGTTGTCCAATGAGTTTACATGAAGTGAAGAGACTTTTATTTTAAATTTTTAAAAGACACAAATGCTAAATGGAGGTGGGTCTGAGCACAGGTAGAAACCAAGGCATTTTATAATGCAAAATATAAAGTGTATTCCCACATGGTATTTGTCTAGGTAAATATTTGTGGGTTGGGTTAAATTTTAATCCCAAATATGGTTTAGATATATGCACGTGAAAGTGTATGAAGGAGTTTTCTTGAAGTATGTACATATTTTAATATTCATTGTTTGAGCAAACATTCTCTTTGTTGGGGAATAAAATGTATGAGGATATGGGTAAAATGAATTTAATATTCATTTTATATTTAAAAGGCCAATACGTGCTAGGATTTAAAGTGCAACAAATTAAAAAGAAGATATATTAAAGATGGAACAAAACTGCAACATTATAAAGTGGGGAAATATTTCAAAGTGCAATGGGTGAATGATGGAGATTCTCCACATGGGCAGATTTTCAGTTGCAAGGCAATGATGAGCAAAGGCATTTTTGAGAGAATAAGTTTGTTGCTGCAAAGGAAGAGAGATTCTTTTCAGTTTGATCAACGAGAATGAAGCTTCTAAATGGCATTTCTAGATTAGATTTAGGGCTGCTCCTGTTTGCTTCTCCTCTTCCATTTCTTCTAATTATTCTCTCATTGGGATGGTTTTGAGTTTTTGTATTGGGCTGGGTAGATATAGAATTGCAAATTATGAGTTATTTCTCAAGTCTGTAAGCTGTAATTTTCTGAATTCATGACTAAATACAACCAATTTATGCAAATAAAATCATGAAGGTGTTTGCACATTCATGAATATCTTCAGATTGTCTCCATATTTGTACACTTTTAGTCATGTAAATTCAATAATACAAAGTGTCTTTGAGTTTATCATCTCAAATTTCATGAGATTGTTTTGTCTGGTCATTGTTCTGTTTCAAAGACATGGTTAAAATGCTTTGAGCAGGTGATTGTGATTTCAGGTGTGCAGATGGGATTTGATAAGGAGAATTTGATTGATAATAAGAGAAGGATTGTTGGTGCAAGACACTAACAGTTGATGCAAAACATTAGCAATTTAAATCCACTGGTTGAAGTTTGTTTTCTGGGGAATTCATTTATGTGTTTGACTCCATGTCCCAAAATTGGCATTGATCTATTATTTAGTTTTGTGCATCTCAGAAACATTTTATAAATGAAAAATCATTCTTAATATTACTGTTTGGTTTATTGTGTGTCCTTCTTTCCAATGGTTGAGATAGGGTTGAGTTAATGAGAATTTATCCAAGTTTGAAGTTGTCAATGCTTCCCTTAGTGTTAATTCATTGGGAATTATCTGCTTTATAAAGCAATGTCCTTGTATGAGTGAATTAAGTTTTGGGCATTGTATAGGTTTACCCACCTTGGTCTTGCAGAGCGAAAAGTGTAGGAGATGTCAATCTTTGACTGAATCTTGTCACTTGGCCACTAGCCTTTGTGGTTCTTTAATATAGAGGTTGGCTACCTCTTAGAGAGTTTCAAAGCCTACCTGGGTTATATTTTAAAATACCAATAGTACCTAAATGCTAGGAGATGAACCCTAAACCCTAAGCCATGTGACCCATATATATTTGTTATTCTAAGAATCTCATGAACCCTACAAAACCCTAAACCCTAAGCCATGTGACCTAAAGACTAGGAGATGAACCCTGAACCCTTAAAACCCATATAGATTTATTATTCTAAGCATCTCATGAACCCTAGAAACCCTAAACCCTAATCCATGTGACCTAAAGACTAGGAGATGAACCCTAAACCATTAACCCATATAGATTTGTTATTCTAAGCATCTCATGAACCCTAGAAACCCTAAACCCTAAACCATAGGACCTAAATCCTATGAGATGAACCTTAAACCCTTAAAACCCATATAGATTAGTTATTCTAAGCATCTCGTGAATCCTAGAAACCCTAAACCCTAATCCATGTGGCCCATATAGACTTGTTATTCTAAGCATCTCATGAACCCTAGAAACCCTAAGCCATTGTACCTAAATCCTAGGAGATGAACCCTAAACCCTTAAAAACCATATAGATTTGTTGTTCTAAGTATCTCATGAACCCTAGAAACCCTAAACCCTAAGCCATGTGAGCCATATATATTTGTTATTATAAGCATCTCATGAACCCTACAAACCCTAAACCCTAAGCCATGTGATCTAAATACTAGGAGATGAACCTTAAACCCTTAAAACCCATATAGATTTATTATTCTAAGCATCTCATGAACCCTTGAAACCCTAAAACCTAATCCATGTGACCTAAAGACTAGGAGATGAACCTTAAACCATTAACCCATATAGATTTATTATTCTAAGCATCTCATGAACCCTAGAAACCCTAAATCCTAAACCATAGGACCTAAATCCTAGGAGATGAACCTTAAACCCTTAAAAATCATATAGATTTGTTATTATAAGCATCTCATGAATCCTAGAAACCCTAAAACGTAATCCATGTGACATGTATAGACTTGTTAGTCTAAGCATCTCATGAACCCTAGAAACTCTAAACCCTAAGCCATGTGACCCATATAGATTTTTTATTCTAAGAATCTCATGAATCCTACAAACCCTAAACCCTAAGCCATGTGACCCAAAGACTAGGAGATGAACCCTAAACCCTTAAAACCCGTATAGATTTGTTATTATAAGAATCTCATGAACCCTAGAAACCCTAAAACCTAATCCATGTGACCTAAAGACTAGGAGATGAACCCTAAACCATTAACCCATATAGATTTGTTATTCTAAGCATCTCATGAACCCTAGAAACCCTAAACCCTAAACCATAGGACCTAAATCCTTGGAGATGAACCCTAAACCCTTAAAACCCACATATATATGTTATTCTAAGCATCTCATCAATCCTAGAAATACTAAACCCTAATCCATGTGACCCATATAGATTTTTTATTCTAAGCATCTCATGAACCCTAGAAACCCTAAACCCTAAGCAATAGTACCTAAATCCTAGGAGATGAACCCTAAACCCTTAAAACACATATAGATTTGTTATTTTAAGCATCTCATGAACCATTTAAACTCTAAACCCTAAGTCATAGTACCTAAATGTTAGGATATGAACCCTAAACCCTTAAAACCCATAATAGATTTGATATTCTAAGCATCTCATGAATCCTAAAAACCCTAAATCCTAAACCATGTGACCTAAATCCTAGGAGATCAACCCTAAACCCTTAAAAACCATATAAATTTATTATTCTAAGCATCTCATGAATCCTAGAAACCTTAAACCCTAAACCATGTGACCTAAATACTAGGAGATCAACCCTAAACCATTAAACCATATGGATTAGTTATAATAAGAATCTCATGAACCCTATAAACCCTAAACCCTAAACCATAGGACCTAAAGGCTAGGAGATGAACCCTAAATGATTAAAACCCATATATATTTGTTATTCTAAGTATCTCATGAACCCTGCAAACCCTAAATCGTAAGCCATATGACCTAAAGACTAGGAGATGAACCCTAAACCCTTAAAACCCATATAGATTTGTTGAGAAAGTGACTTAAGGAGATGCAAGAGGATGGATTAAGGGTAGATATACGAGGATATGGATTAAGGGGTCCTAATAGAATGTATTAAGGGGAATTAATAAAGAGACTTAAGGGGATGTAAGAGGATGGATTAATGGTACATAAGGGGATGGATTAAGGGGTGTTGAGAGAGTGACTTAATGTGATGCAAGAGGATGGATTAATGGTACATAAGGGGTTGGATTAAGGGGTGTTGAGAGAGTGACTTAAGGGGATGCAAGAGGATGGATTAAGGGTAGATATACAACGATATGGATTAAGGGGTCCTAATAGAATGGATTAAGGGGAATTAATAGAGAGACTTAAGAGGATTCAAGAGGATGGATTAATGGTAAATAAGGGGATGGTTGAAGGGGTGTTGAGAGAGTGACTTAAGGGGATGTAAGAGGATGGATTAAGGGTATATATACGAGGATATGGATTAAGGGGTCCTCATAGAATGGCTTAAGGGGAATTAATAGAGAGACTTAAAGGGGATGCAAGAGGATGGATTAATGGTACATAAGAGGATGGATTAAGGTTTTTTAAGAGAATGGCTTAAGGGATATGAAATCAATTATAATTTTTTTATAAAATTACGATGAATTAAATTTAGTTTTATATTTATACTCTCAACTAAATGTATCTAGAACTATATATAGTTACCTATCTCTAGATTTGAATTCCATTGTAATAAGAGTGCATCTCCTCTCTTTTTTGTAAAGCATCTAGTTTCAAGGGAGACCTGAAACAAAAAATGATATAAAAATTTAATTAGGAAATGAATAAAGACAAATATATATATATATATATATCAATTAAATATATGTACAACTAGATATACTTACCAATCTTTATTTACTCCGTTGTACCATCTAGATCCTCTCTTTTTTGTAATGCATCTATGATTGTCTCATGATCATCCATTAAAATTGTCCATAAAACTTTATTAGTAGGCCTCCCTTGATATCTAAGTAGGTTTATATTGGTTTCCAAAATCAAATGTGAATAATGTATAATCTTCTTGTGTCTTTCATAATCTTCAAATGTAGACTATCAATTCTTTCTTATCAAATATTTTCGAAGCCAGGTACCAAAAACAACAACTAAACCAGTTGGATACTCAAATTTGTCATCATCCACTCTAGGATGAACTAACTTATGTTTTCTCTCAACACATCTAGCCAACCAATACTCTATCTCCTCTTCATTCCCCTCAGGTGCAACAACAACATACACATGTCCTGCAAAAATAGATTAAAATTTCAATAAAGAGTGACTTATATTTAATTCACATATAAACATGCATACATATAAAATTAAACTCAATAAATAATGTACCTTCTTGTACAAGATCATAAACATGATCATAATCATCTAATACAAACACTTGATTATCTCCAATTGTCGTTCCATGTTGAACATGTGTCGATGTAGGTGTTAAGGCTATTTTTTGTCATTGTTCGACCCATTCCGTATTTTCACGCGCCTCCCAATCACCTACAATACAAAATTGAAAAATCATGTCAACTCCCTTGTCCATATTTTCCATGTGTTTGCATTCGAACTCTTAAACGAATGCCATTTTGTAGATCCATTAATTGTTTCACAATCTTGTTGAGAAAAATATCATTTTATTCAAATAACCAAAAGAAACATCAAATTATTGAGCTCTCACTTGATCTTGTAGATAATTTGGTATTGCACCAATCTAGAATTGCACATGCATCTCTAAATTTCACAACATCCTCAAATTTTAGTTGCTCTCTAGCAAGAGCTCTTTTCACACATGCACCTACTCCATCGTGTTCTCCCTTACCGTGACCGGCTTTAAAACAACTCCATATGTGTTGGATCTTATTTTCCTTATGAACTCTACATAACCAATAAAACATTCTAGCATTTTTGAATTGACCCGTGAAATTATCTGACCATATGAGATGTTCTAGCAATTGAATTCCTCTTTCTTTTAAATTTTTGTAAAATATATCAAAATAATATTGAACAAACTCAGATGAATGTAATCGATTATCACTTACATAAAAATGGTACTCTCTCAAAAAATTTCTATTATCTTCTCTACTATCATCTACATGTCTATAAACAATATGAACAAAAATAGATACTTGCACTGAATTATAATACTGTGATTGAATTTCTTCTTGTGGAGCAAGAGTATAATTTTTAGCAAAATCAACAACCGACAATATAGTTCCAATTGGGAATGTGTTTTTACATAAACGAAATTGATTATCAAGCCAATGAGCATACTGACAGTGTTGAACATATTTAGGTACAATCTTATCTTTAAATTCTTTAATAAATGCATGCACAGTATTTTTTTCCATAATTAGCTCACAACGTTTTCCAGTTTTTCCATCTTTTAAAGAATACTCAACATTTTTGAATCTTTTTACATCTACTAATTGTTTTCCAAATTCATTTAAACTACTTTCATGCATACATTCACCTAATAATGAAAAGTTAGCACATCTATCACATTCTCTAGAAATACATGATTTTAAATAAAATAAGTTTCTGTTAGAGGGTTCACAAAACAAACTTGATATAAAATCTTTGATTCTTTCAGGTGGCATATTAATACCACAAATGTCCTGCATAATTTGGTTAACATGCAAAGTGCATCGTATATATTGAAAACTATCATAATAATAACGAAATTGTACATGAGTCTTACAACAACAAGAAATTCGTTGCTTATTAATTCTAACATACCAAGGTTTACACTTTTCAAATGATCTTTGACTTATTTTAATATTCAATGGTAAGATTGAAGCATCTAAATTTTTTTTATATAATTCAGTTTGAGTCATATCTAAGAGATGTTTTGGATGAGGTACACGAATTTTGGAACCCACCCTTAATTTTAAGACATCTCTAATGTTAGGTGATACTCTTGTATTATCATGCCAAAATTTATCGATTAAAGATTTAATTTCATTAGTTAATTTCATGTCTGATCTTGGGAGTCTACTACTAAAACTCCAACATTGATTAATTGGATCCTTTTCAATATTTTCTCTTCTTTTAGCAGCTCTAATCAAAGTTTTAGGATTTACTTTTATACATTTACTAATCTTACTTAACATTCTTTTATTTGAAGTTGCTTTATCAACTAAAGTAGTTGTTATTGCATGACAAGCCGCATTTTTATCTTTAGATCAACTTTTCTTACCTATAAAATCAATAGCATTAGCAACACTAGAAATGACTTGTTCTACTGAATCATCTTTCTTTTTTGGTTTTACAAAAATACCTAATTTTTCATCACTTTTCTCATTTTCCACATTCTCATCAATTGCACCATGAGTTGACATTGGAATCCTAATTTCTTTCTATAAAAAAACATTTTATATATTTTATTTCCATAAGTTCTAATTTGTCTCCAAGAAAATTTACCACGAAGGTTATCTAACACATCTTTTTCAATTGTAAAAAAAACATTTTCACCTTCATCCATACAAGGGGTTTCATTTTCATTCACACAAGGGGTTCCATTTTCATTTTCAAATGTAAAAAGGATTTCATTCTCATTTTCATCAATATGAGGGATTTGATTATCATTTGCATTCTCATAAGATATATTTTCATCATTTTTTTGTTTTTGAATTCTTTCAACCCTAGAATTATTGATATCATCAATGGTGTATCCAGCTTCATCTAAATAAGCAAAATCAATATTATCAAGACTTGGGTTTGAAAAAATACCTAGAGAGATTGTTTGAATAGGTGCATTTTCCATATCATTGGGAGGTGGATTTGAAGACATACCCAAAGTTGTTTGCATAGGTACTATTTCCATATCATTCAAAGTTGAAGTTGAAGGCATAGTTGAGTTTGTCTCCATAATTGCATTTTCTTCCATATTCACCATCTCCACATTTGCATCATCTACATTCATTTCATAATTCATGGCTTCCTCTTCAACATTCATGGAACTAGATGCTTCCAAATTTTTCATTTGACAAATTCTTTCTCTTCTATCCCTTTGTCTTTTTGCCTCCATATCTTTATTTGCTTGAATTTCTTTGGGTGTCATTGACTTTCTACACTTTTTTCTTTGTCTTTGCTTTGATCCCATGGTTACCAAACCCTCTTTGATGAAAAAACAAATGATTTACTTGTAACCAATTTTCAAAATTTCATCTCCTTCAAATATTTAAATAAAACTATGTACTATGAAGATCCTTTCTTCTATAAACTTTGAAGTACAAAAACATCATGAATAAATCCAAAAGCTCTCTTTTTTGAATCTTCTTGTAAATTATTCTTTTACTTGATTCCACTTTAGAAAATTCAACCTGCACTTGTCTCTTCAACCAATTTGCAATAGAATATGCCTTGCACAAGACAAATTTGCAATAAAAA
>CM021101.1:508873817-508902955 GCA_007115665.2 Sequoiadendron giganteum | reverse complement strand
TTATGGATCTCCATTAGTTTCTTCAGGGGGGATGATAAAAAATGAAAGGGAATGCAATTTTGTTCTGACAGGGCATATATAATCAGAGGAAATGTAAAATGAGGGGCAACCATCGAGCAGGGGCACAACCAACCAGAGAGGAAGCACGCCCCTGGAATAGGTAAAGACATCCATCAAAGCATATTGAAGAGGCAGTGTAGGCTCATGACTTCAATGTATTTGTTGAAAAGGCTTTAGAAACTATCAAGAAAATGAAGATGCACGTGAATTGCAGAAAGGGATAATAGAAACAAAAGAGCTAAGGGAGGTGCAACCTGCAACAAGGTAAAGCCATCTATCATAGTGAAAGGAACAGGGAACACCATAGTAAGAGGAGGAGGCTCGAGCATTTTTTTCAGTGGCGGCTATGTTTATAGACAATCACAAAGTGCAAAGAGGAGATTAGGGAAAATCTCACAAGCCTCGCAAGAGGAAAGCTGACATAAGCAAAAGAGCTGTGAGGTTGGCGAGAATATACAAGAGTGCATTAAGGTGTGGGCCCAAGTGATGTCTTGTGCACAGGTGAGAAATTTTTTTAATTGGCAAGTGAGTATAAAGTATGGGTAAATAAAATTTTACTATTTACCCAAATACAGTGCAAATGCCTTCTCAAATATTTTCAAAACGTTGAATTGAGAAAGGTAAAGTAAAGTGAGTCCGGGAAAATGAAAGGCTGGAGAAAATTAAATGTTGTCCAATGAGTTTACATGAAGTGAAGAGACTTTTATTTTAAATTTTTAAAAGACACAAATGCTAAATGGAGGTGGGTCTGAGCACAGGTAGAAACCAAGGCATTTTATAATGCAAAATATAAAGTGTATTCCCACATGGTATTTGTCTAGGTAAATATTTGTGGGTTGGGTTAAATTTTAATCCCAAATATGGTTTAGATATATGCACGTGAAAGTGTATGAAGGAGTTTTCTTGAAGTATGTACATATTTTAATATTCATTGTTTGAGCAAACATTCTCTTTGTTGGGGAATAAAATGTGAATGATGGAGATTCTCCACATGGGCAGATTTTCAGTTGCAAGGCAATGATGAGCAAAGGCATTTTTGAGAGAATAAGTTTGTTGCTGCAAAGGAAGAGAGATTCTTTTCAGTTTGATCAACGAGAATGAAGCTTCTAAATGGCATTTCTAGATTAGATTTAGGGCTGCTCCTGTTTGCTTCTCCTCTTCCATTTCTTCTAATTATTCTCTCATTGGGATGGTTTTGAGTTTTTGTATTGGGCTGGGTAGATATAGAATTGCAAATTATGAGTTATTTCTCAAGTCTGTAAGCTGTAATTTTCTGAATTCATGACTAAATACAACCAATTTATGCAAATAAAATCATGAAGGTGTTTGCACATTCATGAATATCTTCAGATTGTCTCCATATTTGTACACTTTTAGTCATGTAAATTCAATAATACAAAGTGTCTTTGAGTTTATCATCTCAAATTTCATGAGATTGTTTTGTCTGGTCATTGTTCTGTTTCAAAGACATGGTTAAAATGCTTTGAGCAGGTGATTGTGATTTCAGGTGTGCAGATGGGATTTGATAAGGAGAATTTGATTGATAATAAGAGAAGGATTGTTGGTGCAAGACACTAACAGTTGATGCAAAACATTAGCAATTTAAATCCACTGGTTGAAGTTTGTTTTCTGGGGAATTCATTTATGTGTTTGACTCCATGTCCCAAAATTGGCATTGATCTATTATTTAGTTTTGTGCATCTCAGAAACATTTTATAAATGAAAAATCATTCTTAATATTACTGTTTGGTTTATTGTGTGTCCTTCTTTCCAATGGTTGAGATAGGGTTGAGTTAATGAGAATTTATCCAAGTTTGAAGTTGTCAATGCTTCCCTTAGTGTTAATTCATTGGGAATTATCTGCTTTATAAAGCAATGTCCTTGTATGAGTGAATTAAGTTTTGGGCATTGTATAGGTTTACCCACCTTGGTCTTGCAGAGCGAAAAGTGTAGGAGATGTCAATCTTTGACTGAATCTTGTCACTTGGCCACTAGCCTTTGTGGTTCTTTAATATAGAGGTTGGCTACCTCTTAGAGAGTTTCAAAGCCTACCTGGGTTATATTTTAAAATACCAATAGTACCTAAATGCTAGGAGATGAACCCTAAACCCTAAGCCATGTGACCCATATATATTTGTTATTCTAAGAATCTCATGAACCCTACAAAACCCTAAACCCTAAGCCATGTGACCTAAAGACTAGGAGATGAACCCTGAACCCTTAAAACCCATATAGATTTATTATTCTAAGCATCTCATGAACCCTAGAAACCCTAAACCCTAATCCATGTGACCTAAAGACTAGGAGATGAACCCTAAACCATTAACCCATATAGATTTGTTATTCTAAGCATCTCATGAACCCTAGAAACCCTAAACCCTAAACCATAGGACCTAAATCCTATGAGATGAACCTTAAACCCTTAAAACCCATATAGATTAGTTATTCTAAGCATCTCGTGAATCCTAGAAACCCTAAACCCTAATCCATGTGGCCCATATAGACTTGTTATTCTAAGCATCTCATGAACCCTAGAAACCCTAAGCCATTGTACCTAAATCCTAGGAGATGAACCCTAAACCCTTAAAAACCATATAGATTTGTTGTTCTAAGTATCTCATGAACCCTAGAAACCCTAAACCCTAAGCCATGTGAGCCATATATATTTGTTATTATAAGCATCTCATGAACCCTACAAACCCTAAACCCTAAGCCATGTGATCTAAATACTAGGAGATGAACCTTAAACCCTTAAAACCCATATAGATTTATTATTCTAAGCATCTCATGAACCCTTGAAACCCTAAAACCTAATCCATGTGACCTAAAGACTAGGAGATGAACCTTAAACCATTAACCCATATAGATTTATTATTCTAAGCATCTCATGAACCCTAGAAACCCTAAATCCTAAACCATAGGACCTAAATCCTAGGAGATGAACCTTAAACCCTTAAAAATCATATAGATTTGTTATTATAAGCATCTCATGAATCCTAGAAACCCTAAAACGTAATCCATGTGACATGTATAGACTTGTTAGTCTAAGCATCTCATGAACCCTAGAAACTCTAAACCCTAAGCCATGTGACCCATATAGATTTTTTATTCTAAGAATCTCATGAATCCTACAAACCCTAAACCCTAAGCCATGTGACCCAAAGACTAGGAGATGAACCCTAAACCCTTAAAACCCGTATAGATTTGTTATTATAAGAATCTCATGAACCCTAGAAACCCTAAAACCTAATCCATGTGACCTAAAGACTAGGAGATGAACCCTAAACCATTAACCCATATAGATTTGTTATTCTAAGCATCTCATGAACCCTAGAAACCCTAAACCCTAAACCATAGGACCTAAATCCTTGGAGATGAACCCTAAACCCTTAAAACCCACATATATATGTTATTCTAAGCATCTCATCAATCCTAGAAATACTAAACCCTAATCCATGTGACCCATATAGATTTTTTATTCTAAGCATCTCATGAACCCTAGAAACCCTAAACCCTAAGCAATAGTACCTAAATCCTAGGAGATGAACCCTAAACCCTTAAAACACATATAGATTTGTTATTTTAAGCATCTCATGAACCATTTAAACTCTAAACCCTAAGTCATAGTACCTAAATGTTAGGATATGAACCCTAAACCCTTAAAACCCATAATAGATTTGATATTCTAAGCATCTCATGAATCCTAAAAACCCTAAATCCTAAACCATGTGACCTAAATCCTAGGAGATCAACCCTAAACCCTTAAAAACCATATAAATTTATTATTCTAAGCATCTCATGAATCCTAGAAACCTTAAACCCTAAACCATGTGACCTAAATACTAGGAGATCAACCCTAAACCATTAAACCATATGGATTAGTTATAATAAGAATCTCATGAACCCTATAAACCCTAAACCCTAAACCATAGGACCTAAAGGCTAGGAGATGAACCCTAAATGATTAAAACCCATATATATTTGTTATTCTAAGTATCTCATGAACCCTGCAAACCCTAAATCGTAAGCCATATGACCTAAAGACTAGGAGATGAACCCTAAACCCTTAAAACCCATATAGATTTGTTGAGAAAGTGACTTAAGGAGATGCAAGAGGATGGATTAAGGGTAGATATACGAGGATATGGATTAAGGGGTCCTAATAGAATGTATTAAGGGGAATTAATAAAGAGACTTAAGGGGATGTAAGAGGATGGATTAATGGTACATAAGGGGATGGATTAAGGGGTGTTGAGAGAGTGACTTAATGTGATGCAAGAGGATGGATTAATGGTACATAAGGGGTTGGATTAAGGGGTGTTGAGAGAGTGACTTAAGGGGATGCAAGAGGATGGATTAAGGGTAGATATACAACGATATGGATTAAGGGGTCCTAATAGAATGGATTAAGGGGAATTAATAGAGAGACTTAAGAGGATTCAAGAGGATGGATTAATGGTAAATAAGGGGATGGTTGAAGGGGTGTTGAGAGAGTGACTTAAGGGGATGTAAGAGGATGGATTAAGGGTATATATACGAGGATATGGATTAAGGGGTCCTCATAGAATGGCTTAAGGGGAATTAATAGAGAGACTTAAAGGGGATGCAAGAGGATGGATTAATGGTACATAAGAGGATGGATTAAGGTTTTTTAAGAGAATGGCTTAAGGGATATGAAATCAATTATAATTTTTTTATAAAATTACGATGAATTAAATTTAGTTTTATATTTATACTCTCAACTAAATGTATCTAGAACTATATATAGTTACCTATCTCTAGATTTGAATTCCATTGTAATAAGAGTGCATCTCCTCTCTTTTTTGTAAAGCATCTAGTTTCAAGGGAGACCTGAAACAAAAAATGATATAAAAATTTAATTAGGAAATGAATAAAGACAAATATATATATATATATATATCAATTAAATATATGTACAACTAGATATACTTACCAATCTTTATTTACTCCGTTGTACCATCTAGATCCTCTCTTTTTTGTAATGCATCTATGATTGTCTCATGATCATCCATTAAAATTGTCCATAAAACTTTATTAGTAGGCCTCCCTTGATATCTAAGTAGGTTTATATTGGTTTCCAAAATCAAATGTGAATAATGTATAATCTTCTTGTGTCTTTCATAATCTTCAAATGTAGACTATCAATTCTTTCTTATCAAATATTTTCGAAGCCAGGTACCAAAAACAACAACTAAACCAGTTGGATACTCAAATTTGTCATCATCCACTCTAGGATGAACTAACTTATGTTTTCTCTCAACACATCTAGCCAACCAATACTCTATCTCCTCTTCATTCCCCTCAGGTGCAACAACAACATACACATGTCCTGCAAAAATAGATTAAAATTTCAATAAAGAGTGACTTATATTTAATTCACATATAAACATGCATACATATAAAATTAAACTCAATAAATAATGTACCTTCTTGTACAAGATCATAAACATGATCATAATCATCTAATACAAACACTTGATTATCTCCAATTGTCGTTCCATGTTGAACATGTGTCGATGTAGGTGTTAAGGCTATTTTTTGTCATTGTTCGACCCATTCCGTATTTTCACGCGCCTCCCAATCACCTACAATACAAAATTGAAAAATCATGTCAACTCCCTTGTCCATATTTTCCATGTGTTTGCATTCGAACTCTTAAACGAATGCCATTTTGTAGATCCATTAATTGTTTCACAATCTTGTTGAGAAAAATATCATTTTATTCAAATAACCAAAAGAAACATCAAATTATTGAGCTCTCACTTGATCTTGTAGATAATTTGGTATTGCACCAATCTAGAATTGCACATGCATCTCTAAATTTCACA
Source organism: Sequoiadendron giganteum (assembly GCA_007115665.2). Lineage (NCBI taxonomy): Eukaryota > Viridiplantae > Streptophyta > Pinopsida > Cupressales > Cupressaceae > Sequoiadendron > Sequoiadendron giganteum. The sequence continues at coordinate 508,897,046 of CM021101.1, read as the reverse complement.
ACATCCTCAAATTTTAGTTGCTCTCTAGCAAGAGCTCTTTTCACACATGCACCTACTCCATCGTGTTCTCCCTTACCGTGACCGGCTTTAAAACAACTCCATATGTGTTGGATCTTATTTTCCTTATGAACTCTACATAACCAATAAAACATTCTAGCATTTTTGAATTGACCCGTGAAATTATCTGACCATATGAGATGTTCTAGCATTTGAATTCCTCTTTCTTTTAAATTTTTGTAAAATATATAAAAATAATATTGAACAAACTCAAATGAATGTAATCGATTATCACTTACATAAAAAATGGTACTCTCTCAAAAAGATTATATTATCTTCTTTACTATCATCTACATGTCTATAAACAATATGAACAAAAATAGCTACTTGCACTGAATTATAATACTGTGATTGAATTTCTTGTTGTGGAGCAAGAGTATAATTTTTAGCAAAATCAACAACTGATAATATAGTTACAACTGGGAATATGTTTTTACATAAATGAAATTGATTATCAAGCTAATGAGCATACTGAGAGTGTTGAACATATTTAGGTACAATCTTATCTTTAAATTCTTTAATAAATGCATGCACACTAAAATTTTCCATAATTAGCTCACAACGTTTTCCAGTTTTTCTGTCTTTTAACAAATACTCAATATTTTTAAATATTTTTACATCCACTAATTGTTTTCCAAATTCATCTAAATTACTTTCATACATACATTCTCCTAATAATGAAAAGTTAGCACATCTATCGTATTCTCCAGAAATACATGCTTTTAAATAAATAAGTTTCCATTACAGGGTTCACAAAACAAACTTGCTATAAAATCTTTATTTCTTTCAGGTAGTATATTAATACCACAAATGTCCTGCATAATTTGGTTAACATGCAAAGCGCATCGTATATATTGAAAAATATTATAATAATAACAAAATTGTACATGAGTCTTACAACAACACGAGATTCGTTGTTTATTAATTCTAACATACCAAGGTTTACACTTTTCAAATGATCTTTGACTTATGTTAATATTCAATGGTAAGATTGAAGCATCTATTTTTTTTTATATAATTCAGTTTGAGTTGTATCTAAGAGATGTTTTGGATGAGGTTCATGAATTTTGGAACCCACTCTTAATTTTAAGACATCTCTAATGTTAGGTGATACTCTTGTATTATCATGCCAAAATTTATCGATTAAAGATTTAATTTCATTAGTTAATTTCATATATGATCTTGAGAGTCTACCACTAAGACTCCAACATTGATTAATTGGATCCTTTTCAATACTTTCTCTTCTTTTAGTAGCTCTTATCAAAGTTTTAGGATTTACTTTTATACATTTACTAATCTTACTTAACATTCTTTTATTTGAATTTGCTTTATCAACTAAAGTAGTTGTTATTGCATGACGAGCCGCATTATTATCTTTAGATCAATTTTTCTTACCTATAAATAAATAGCATTAGCAACACTACATATGATTTGTTCTACTGAATCATCTTTCTTTTTTAGTTTTACAAAAATACCTATTTTTTTCATCACTTTTCTCATTTTCCAGATTCTCATCAATTGCAGCATGAGTTGACATTGGAATCCTAATTTATTTCTATAAAAAATATTTTATATATTTTATTTCCATACATTATAATTTGTCTCCAAGAAAATTTACCATGAAGGTTATCTAACACATCTTTTTCAATTGTAAAAAAAATATTTTCACCTTCATCCATACAAGGGGAATCATTTTCATTCACACAAGGGGTTCCATTTTCATTTTCAAATGTAAAAGGGATTTCATTCTCAGTTTCATCAATATGGGGGATTTGATTATCATTTGCATTATCATAAGGTATATTTTCATCTTTTTTTAATTTTTGCATTGTTTCAACCCTAGAATTATTGATATCATTAATGGTGTATCCAATTTCATCTAAACAAGAAAAATCAATATTATCAAGACTTGGGTTTGAAAAGATACCTGGAGAGATTGTTTGAATAGGTGCATTTTCCATATCTTTGGGAGGTCTATTCGAAGACATACCCGAAGTTGTTTGCATAGGTACTATTTCTATATCATTCAAAGTTGAAGTTGACGACATAGTTTAGTTTGTCTCCACAATTGCATTTCCTTCCATATTCACCATCTCCACATTTGCATCATCTACATTCATTTCATCATTCATGGCTTCCTCTTCAACATTCATGGAACTAGATGCTTCCAAATTTTTCATTTGACAAATCCTTTCTCTTCTATCCCTTTGTCTTTTTGCCTCCATATCTTTATTTGCTTGAATTTCTTCGAGTGTCATTGGATTTCTACACTTTTTTCTTTGTCTTTGCTTTGATCCCATGGTTACCACCCTCTTTCATGAATTTATTTTTGATTCACTTGTAACCAATTTTAAAATTTCCATCTCCTTCAAATATTCAAATAAAACTATGTACTATGAAGATCCTTTCTTCTATAAACTTTGAAGTACAAAAATATCATGAATACATCAATTTTTATTTTTTATTTTTAAATCTTCTTGTAAAATATTCTTGTACTAGATTCCACTTCAAAAATTTCAACCCGCACTTGTCTCTTCCAACAATTTGCAATATAATATGCCCTACACAAGATGAATTTGCAATAAAAAATGCAGAAATGGTGCTTTCGGACCGTACTACAAGAAAAACGTGTTTTCTCAAAAAAAATCAAATTAGGGAAAAATTGTCATATAAGAAACACGTACGCGTACCTTTACCCAACGGGTAAAAACATAATGTGCATGTGTTAGAAACGTGTATGCGTTTCATTTAAATAACACATACGTGTTTTAGTAATGCTTATGCATTATTTAAAAATTGAATTCCCAACCCACATGTAGCCTTGGTTTTAGGTTCGGGAAAGGCTTGGCAATTCGAGCCTTAACCTTTGACCTGCAACAAAAAAAACTAAGGCAGATTGAAGAAGAATGTCCAACTTTGGCAATATGGTTGATGGTCTTTTTTTCTGAATCAATCTATAAAATTAAAACTCATTAGAGAACACAATGTCTGGTTTCCAAATATACAATTTTTATTAAGATTGGATTATGTTTGCTATTTTTTAATTAATTTATAAGCAAACTAGTCCTTAAACTTGAAATATTAGGATTTTTTTTGTTTTTTATTTTTTTTGTTAAGTTTCTTGTAAAAAAAATTATATGGCATCAATCTTCAGACAATTCTCTACACAATGAAAAAAATTTCAAAAAATGTATAGTTTAGGTCAAATAATATGCTGTTCGTACACGTTGATTTTTAAAAAAGCAATTAAGGCCAATCAAAAATAAATATATATATATATATATATATATATATATATATATATATATATATATATATATATATATTTGACAAAAAATTACAAAAAAAATTCTTCATCAATCTTCATGTTGTTAGCTCTCTTTCCTCAAAAGGAATTAGAAAAATAATTTTATTTGGGTCAAAAGTGGTTTTCGTACACGTGCATGGTATGGTAAAAAAACAAGGACTTTTAAAAAGTGGTTTTTATAGATCCCTATCAAAATTTAATTTCTACAATCTGGGTATTTGAATAATTTACATATTTGGAAACTAGATTCAAAATACTAAATTTTTTTAAAAAAAATTTATTGTGTAAGTGTCTTAAATTTTCAGTCCAAGTGTGACAATTTTTGAAAAATAGCAAAAATACTTCCATTTTTTGAGCTTTTTGTGGACCCAACTTCTTGCATCAACCTGTGTTTGGGTTCAAAAGAGGCCCATGCCTAGCGTAAACATACATATTGGAATGTGTTGGAGCAATTTTTTTGGTCACACGAATTGCAAAATGAAAGGTGCACCACTTTGCAACTTTACACTGTTTGCATTTGACACTTTTTCATCAAGTGAAAATTGGACAACACAGGAAAATGACTCTGAGATAACGAAAACCAAGAGAGGTTATTGTAGAGGGGCCCAATGTGATCTCATAGGCTTAGACAAAGAGTTTGTAAGCATCACATTTTTTGAGTAATATCCCGTCAAAGATTGCTTCCCTTTTGCACTTTGGACCCTTTAGAGATCGATCTGATTGAATGTAGCTTAGAGCCATTCCGTGTGTTTGGGTGTGAAAAAGGACCATGTATAGCGTAAACGTACCCATTCAGATGCGTTGGAGCAACCTGATTGGTCACACGAGTTGCACCACTTTGCAACTTTCAACTACTTGCATTTGATAACTTTTTCCTCAAGTGAAAATTTTCCACCATGAGAAAATACTTCTGAGATAAAGAAAACCAAGAGAGTTTATTGTAGAGGGGTCCAACATGATCCCATATGATTAGACGAGAAGTTTCTAAGCATCATGATATCCGAGTAACAACATGTTGAAGTTTGCAAACATTTTACAGTTTGGACCCTTAGGGGATCGATTTGGTTGAACGTAGCTCCGAGCGATTCCGCATGTTTGGGTGCAAAAGAAGACCATGCCTAGCATAAAAATACCTATTTGGATGTGTTGGAACAGTTTGTTTGGTCACACAAGCTACAAAATGAAAGTTGCAACACTTTACAATTTTCAACTACTTGCATTTGACAACTTTTTCCCCAAGTGAAAACTCGCCACCATAGGAAAATTCCTCTAAGATAGAAAAAAATGAGAGAGTTTATTGTAGAGGGGCTCAACATGATCCCATAGGATCAGACGAGAATTTTCTAAGCATCACGGTATCCAAGTAGCAGTATGCTGAAGTTTGCAGCCATTTCGCACTTTGGACCCTCAAAGGATCGATCTGGTTGAACGTAGCTCAGAGCGATTCCACGTGTTTGGGTGTGAAAGAGGACCATGCCTAGTGTAAACATACCTATTCGGATGCTTTGGAACATTTATTTTGGTCACACAAGCTATAGAACAAAAGTTGCACCACTTTGCAACTTTCAACTAGTTGCATTTGACAACTTTTTTTCCAACTAAAAATTTGCCACCACGAAAAAATGCCTCTGAGATAGAAAAACTGAGAGGTTATTGTAGAGGTTCTCAAAGTGATACCATAGGACCAGACACAAATTTTATAAGCATCACGGTATCCGAGTAACAATATGCTGAATTTGGTAGTCATTTTGCTTTTTGGACCTTTAAGGGATCGATCTGGTTGAACATAGCTCGAAGCGATTTTGCGTGTTTGGGTGCATAAGAGGATCATGCCTAGTATAAAAATACCTATTTAAACCTGTTGGAATAGTCCGTTTGGTCACATGAGCTACAAAATGAAAGTTGCACCACTTTGCAACTTTCAACTACTTGCATTTGACAACTTTTTCTCCAAGTGAAAATTGGCCACAATAAGAAAATGCCTCCGAGGTAGAAAAAACCGAGAGGTTATTGTAGAGGGGTCCAAAAAAAAAATATCATAGGATCATACGAGAATTTTTTAAGCATCACAGTATTTGAGCAACAACATGCTGAAGTTTGTAGCCATTTTGCACTTTGGACCCTTAAGGGATCGATCTAGTTGAACATAGCTCAGAGCGATTCTACGAGTTTGGGTGTGAAAGAGGACCATTCCTAGCATAAAAATACTTATTCAAATGCTTTGGAACAATCTGTTTGGTCACATGAGCTGCAAAACGAAAGTTGCACCACTTTGCAACTTTCAACTACTTGCATTTGACAACTTTTTTCCCAAGTGAAAATTTGACACCACAAGAAAATGCCACCGAAGTAGCAAAACCTGAGAGAGATTATTATAGAGGGGCCCAAAATAATCTCATAGGATAAGATGAGAAATTTCTAAGCATCATGGTATCCGAGTAACAACATGCCGAAGTTTGTAGCCATTTTGCAGTTTGGACCCTTAAGGGATCAATCCGTTTGAACGTAGCTCAGAGCGATTTTGTATGTTTGGGTGCAAAAGAGGACCATGCCTAGTGTAAATGTACCTATTTTGATGTGTTGGAATATTTTGTTTGGTCACATGAGCTGCACAACGAAAGTTGCACCACTTTGCAACTTTCAACTACTTGCATTTGATAATTTTTTCCCCAAGTGAATATTCTCCACCACAACAAAATGCCTTTGAGATAGAAAAAACCGAGAGAGGTTATTGTAGAGGGGCTCAATTTGATCTTGTAAGATTAGATGAGAAGTTTCTAAGCATAATGGTATCCGAGTAATAACATGTTGAAGTTTGCAGTCATTTTCTACTTTGGACCCTTAAGGGATTGATCTGGTTGAACGTAGTTTGAAGCGATTTTGTGTATTTGGGTGCGAAAGAGGACCATGCCTAACGTAAAAATACTTATTCGGATGCGCTAGAACAATCCGTTTGATCACATGGGTTGCAAAATGAAAGTTGCACCACTTTGCAACTTTGCACTACTTGCATTTCACACTTTTTCCATCAAGTGAAAACTAGACACCACGGGAAAACCACTTCGAGATAAAAAACCGAGAGAGGTTATTGTGAGGGGTCCAATGTGATTTTGCAGATCAAACAAATATTTTGTAAGGACCATGGTTTTTTGAGTAATACCTTGTCAAATATTGCTACCCTTTTGCACTTTGGACCCTTAAGGGATCGAGTCGGTTGATCATAGCTCAAAGCGATTGTGGGGTGGTCTCTTTTCAATGGAATTAGGTGGGTATTAGACTTAACTCCATTTTAGTTTTGGTTTGGTTGGATTTCAAGCGATTTTGTGCATTTTAGAAGCCAATTACTAAGGGTTGATCTGTATACCCTATTTGAAGAGAACCTTTTAGGTACTCTATTTTATTGAGGTGTCTTAAGAGGGTCGGTTTTTATTTAATAAACCGTTGCCTAACTTGTGAATGAAGAGGGTTTTGGGGTTTGTTATGTTAGAGGGCTTATCACGCCCTAAAAGTGGAGGAATTGGTGGTTTGGTAGACTGGTTAATGCTTCCCATTGGTGGTTTGCATGTGATAGGAAGAATAAAAGGGGGGTTACTTGTAATGTCTACATCACAGGTGTTCATTATGAGGTTAACTTCAAATGAGTAACTTGAGATTCCCTACAAAGCTTCACACGCTCTTTTATAATGGCTTCAAATCAGAATTGAGATTTCTCAAGATCATCAAAATAAGGATGTTGCATTGCTGTTTTGGATGAGATTCTCTTTGATGGTTCATAAATCGGCATTTTTTGCAAGGAGAGACCAATCAATTTTTAGTAGTTTATTTACAGATACGCAAAGTAAAATAAGAAAAAGAAAGAGCATCCAAAATGGAAATGAAATGAAAATAGATGGAAGGCACTTACAGATAGGCATGTTAGTTTCTCAACTTAGTCACTCCTGGTCATACATATTCACTAGGAGTTCCAAGATACCTATTGCACACAACACCTCTCATGAATAGAATAGCTTGAAATTCAAGATGCTCTTATAATGTCTACATCATAGGTGCTCACGATAAGGTTGACTTCAAACAAAAAACTTGAAATTCCCTTACCCAAGCTTTGCACACGCTTTTGTAATGACATAAAATCATAATTGATATTTATCAAGATCATTAAAATAAGGATGTTGCATTGCTTTTCTAGCTGAGATTCTCTTGGATGGATCATAAATCTGCATTTTTTGCAAGGGGACACCAATCAATGTTTAGTAGGTTACTTGCAAATAGCTAAAGTAAAAGAAGATGATAGATTGGAATCATGTGCATACAAGTATAAAATTAATAAGAACCAATATGCATATAAAAAAAATTTAATCCAACAAACCATCTGGGTTTGCTCTACTCTTTATTGTGTCAAGTATTGCCTCATGGTCAGACTCATAGACCTTCCACAAGGTCTTGTTCAAAGGTCTACCCCCATATTTGGTCAAACGAACATTGGATTCCATGACAAGGTTCGAGTAATGAAGAATCTTACGATGTGTGTGAAAGTCCTGAAAAAACCAATTTTTAACACTCTTATGTGGGTACCTTCTAAGCCACGTTCCAATAGCCACAACTGGGCTTGTAGAGTATTCGATATTTTCTCCATCTATAACTGGGGCCTCCAATTTATTTTTGGCCTCAACACAATGACACAAGTAATAGTATGTTCCCTCTTCATTCTCTTCATATGAAATAACTGCATAAACATGCCTTGCATTGATATGTGCAGCAAATCTCTTGAAATTAGTCAACATTAAAAATACACTACAAAGTAAGATAACGATATGGAATTTCGACAACTAAGATATATTACCTGATTGAACTAGATTTGGTATGTGGTCAAAGTCGACCGATGATTCCATTTGTGTCAGTTACAATGCCGTTAGAGGACGATATGTGTGAAGTGGGCTAAGATAACTTGTCAACCATGTGTCAACCCACTCCCTTGACTTACAATCATTCTAGGCTTGCATTGTACATGAAGAACAAAACCATGCCATCTTCTATGTATCGATACTCCATGAACCTACATTTGAGCTAAGGAAAGAGTGTATCTCACTCGATTCTATTAGTGTACAAGAGTCCTCATATGGTGAAATGTTAGTATCATCCATCAACCAAAAAAATATATGAACTAAAGATGTACCTTCATTACCTCGACCCATCAAATCATTACACCACTCGATGATTGATCTTGCATCTATCAAATTTGCACTGTATTTATACTTTAATTCTTCTCGTGCTAAAACTCTTTTCACACATGCTCTTGCACCATCATGCTCCCTTTTTCCATGCTCGACCTCACAAAATTTCCACATATGTTGAACACCTATAATGAAATACATCCTGCACAACCAATATAACATGCACGAGTTCTTGAACTGTGCTGTACAGTTATCTCACCATATTATATGTTGACCGTATGCTATGCCACTCTAAACCAAACCACTATAGAACGTATGGAAACAACCTTGCATGAACTCTAGAGAATGTGTGCGATCATCACTAATATAAAAGTGGTACTCCCTCAATATCTTCATTTGGTCCTTTGTACTATCACATGTATGAATGAATTCTATATGCACAAATATCGAAACCTATGTGGAGTTGTAATACTATGACTGCACCTCACGTTGTGGCTATAGAGTGTAGTTTTCTGCTAAGTTAGCCACTGATACTATGCTTCCAACTGAAAATGTGTCCTTGCATAGATTGAATTGTGTGTCCGACCATCGGACTCTCTGAGTATGCATTGCATACTCAGATAGTATATTGTCACAAAACATGGACATAAACTGATACACTAGAATGTTTTGAATAATCAAATCACACCTTTTTGCTTGAGACCCATCTTTTGTAGCATATGCCATTGTTTGATACTTCCCGAACTCTACTAGTTTTTGTCCCACCTCATCTGTGCTTTCCATATGTTGACATACTAGTATACGCTGCAAGCCACTGCAATGCTCGACGCATGAACCATCCAAGAATGTTGTCTTGTAGAATATATGGCCATCCTCTATTTCACATAATGTTTTTGATAAGAACTCTTTTGAAGATTTTGGTGGGGCTTCTATGCCACAATTCTGTAAAATATCGTTAGTATGCAAATCTAAACATATAGAACGATAAAAATCATAATGGTTAGAGAATTCAATATGTAGTCTACAACAAAAATTAGTGCATGCTGGATTTATCTTGACATAAAAAGGTTTAATAATTTCAAAAAATCTTTGAGAAATAATAATTTTAGGATAACCATTTTGAAATTTATGAAAAAAATGGGTTTCAGTCATATCCAAAAAATGCTTTGGATGTGGCTCACGATTTTGACTACAGATTCTCCTTCTTACCACATCCCTTTGATTTGGAGATGGCCTTGTACTGTTATTCTTCCAATACTCTTCAATTAGTGTTCTCAAGGCTTCAAAAAATTCTTTATCTTTTCGTGGTAGTCTCCTCAAGAATGCCCATAATTCATTTGAATCGATGCCCTCAATTCTTTGTCCCCTTTAAACGACTCTTGATAAAGTTTTTCTACTAATTCTTATTTGTTCACTCATCTTTTTAATGAGACAAGCTCTCTTTTTTTGAAAAATTACCAAAGTCAATGTAATGACACGTTGGGTGACATTACTATCCTTTGAGTGTGAGGTCTTACCCACACTCTCATAAGAATCCATTAGATTCTTCACAATAGTGTTTTCACTTGATGCATTCGATGTTCTTAACCCAAGAGTCTTCATGATCTTTCTATACTTTACACTGGCATCATTTCAACAAATAGTTGACATCTTGTGGTCTCATTTAGCCTTTCAAAGAAGAATTTCCAAATCTTATCTTCTACAACTGCGTGTTGAAATCTTACCTTCCATGTGCTGCAAAATGTCCTCATCAATATTAATCAAATACTTTGAATTTCTACGCAAAATTCTGGGTGGTGTTCTCCTAGGTACATACATCTCAACATTAGGAGTTTCATCAATATTTAATTGAGGTGGGCTAGATTTCGTACCTTTGATCAAGGGTGGAGTTGAAGACATACCTAGAGGTTCATGTGGGGATGATGGCATACCACCTTCGTCAAATCCGAGTGATGATGTACTCTCAACTTGAGATGCGTTGGATGGTGTTCAACAATATTCACTTGCGGTAGAAGGTGTCCCTCCATATTCACTTGTGGTAGATGGTGTCCCTCCATATTTGCTTGTGCTTAATGGTGTCCCTTCATATTCACTTTCCATAGAGGGTGTGTCTCCAACTATGGTATTGGAACTTGTCTTACCACGATGCTTTCGCATTCATACCTTTTGTGCTACCAATTTCTTTTCTCTTTTTGAAAATTGAGGTTCCTCTTCAATTGGCTTATTTTTGTCAATCATTTCCAATTTATTCTTTTCACGATTTGTTGCCACCCAATATCTCTCCTTTCCTTTGAAGGTTTTATACTCTTCATCTGTTAGTTTCTTCCTTGTTCGTTTCTTCAACATCGCAGATAATTTCACTTATGGCATGGTAATGAGATGAATATTAGTTCCTCAAAAATGTATCCTTTCAAATAAATAAAAATATATGTCATTCAAGGCTTCATAAACAATACTTACAATCATCTTGTACAAGAGTATTTCTAGCATAGACAAAGGTCGCATGATTTTTTTCAATGGAATGCCTTAAAGAAATGTGGTAATGTGGCATGCCATGATTGTAATATAGGCTCAAAATGGAAGCATGGACAAGCCATGTGGTATGCACATTCATAATAAAGGATTGAGAAATGATGTTTTATTTTACTTCCTTAAAACTTATGTCATATATATGTATATACAAAATTTGGAAGCATATATGGTGGAGGAGCACCATTAAATGAAAATTATCAATTCAAGAAGTTGTTGTCTAGGGTTTAGGATTTTAGAATTTTTTCATTAAATAAGGTCAATAAGACCATTTTCCATTGTAATGAGTCATTTTTTATGTTTCTTGGGTGTTTAGAAGGTGTAGATTTCAAAAATTGTAAAAAACATTGGTAAGTTGCCAATTGTGCAAAAGGGCAAAATTGTAAAGTTGTAAAAAGCAGATTTTGAGGAAGGCAAATGGTCATACCATTTTAAATGTCAGTTGAAGGAATTAGGACAATTAGTTTTGTGGGAAAAATCATATATAGGCTGGAGAAAATTGATGCAAAGATTGATTTTGAATATTTGAAGGAAGATTGAATTAAAAAATCACTATTTTTTCAGATTTTATGTATTTCTTTGTCTTTTGCAGCCTTGGAACGAACCATACAAAGAGGTTTTGAATATAAATCTTCTTGAATAACTTTGGGGCATGTGTTAACAGTGTTTTTCATTTGATTTGAGATTGTAACTCTAATTCTAGTGGTAGTTTGGATTGAATCCCTTGTTGTAGGTCTGTGTGCCCTGATTAAAGGGTTTTGAAGGTCTCAATTATGTAAATTGGCCCATTCCACTCACTATGATTATTGTAATTGGTGGAATGGATTTGCATCATCAATAAATAGGTAAGGGAATGTTGTTTGTGTTTAGGGGTGGTCTAAAAGGGTGTTGGTCATGAAGCCCTAAAGTGAAATTTTGAGTTTTCCATAAGATTTCGAGTGGTTTTGATATGCTAAAGTGTGTTTTGTGTTGGGGCAGCATGGTTTTTTGTTGAATTTAGTTTTTGTAGGCCATTTTAGACCTGGTTGAATTATTCATAAGATTGTGTGAGGATTGGATGAGTGTTTTTCAATAAACCCTTAGATTCTTGGGTAAAAAGGAGGGTTTTGTGATTTGGCACTTTGGTGAGTGATTTTCTGAAAAAAAATGGTGGAATCCTTGGTTTGATAACATATAGACTTCTTCCCAATTGATTTTGGTGTTTTGGAAAAGGATTTAAGATAAGGTTCTTTGTAAAAGAGGCCTAATTTGAGGCCTAATTGGTGTAGAAATCTAGTTTTGATGAAGTTGTAACAAAGAAGCCTATTGTGGCTTGTTGATATGTTATTGTGTGCCCTAGTGGGACTTTGACAAGATTCGGGTTTTGGTATGAGAAGACCTTCTCTAATAGATATACTTGAATGAGTGAGTAAGCTATGCTACAAGGATGACTATTGAATTGGTGAAAGTGATGAATTTTATGAATTGTTGTTGTTGGTTGATTTTGTGTTGAGTTGTGTTACAGGACCTCCTCTGATTGCATCATTATACAGGGTAAGTCAATTTTTAAATAAAAAATGCATCAAAGAGATGTGGTTTTGGTGCACTATGGGGGTTTGAGAGTCTGAGAAGGTTCATTATGACTACTCCATGATCTAGGCTTTGTAGTTCAGTGGAGTAGGTTAGTTTTAGGCTATGTAAGGTGTGTGCATGTTGTTTTGTGTAGGGGAAAACAAGAATCCATGATTTGGATTTTGCCTCTCAAGAAATACATAAGTTTTCTAATGAAAATGGATGGTTACAAGTTGGTGATTGAAGAAAGAGCATTCATTGAGACTATAAGTTTGTTCCTAAAGCATGGGTAAACATTTCTAAATGTGTTTCAAGTAGTGGCAGAGCATGTGAAGGTTTGGAGTATTATTTTCTAATAAACCCTCATTTGGAAAGCTTGTTTGGGAGCATAAAGTAAGGTTTCTGTTGAACAATATTTATTTGAGCCTTTCCATTCTTAAAATTGGTTGAATCTACCATTTTTTGACTTGGCTAAAGACTATTTGGAGTTATTAGGTGTTTTGGTGGTGATTTTAGGATACTTCATTTGTAAATTTGGCCTAATTTAAGGCTTATTTCATCGTTTAGTCAAGTTTTTTGATGTTTGCTTCAAAAACAATTTAACTGACATTAAGGTATGTGAATGTATGTCAAAATGGGATTCAGATTGTGCCTTTAGGTTTTAAAGATACAAAATGACTGAAGATGGATCACCTGATTTAAGGATTTTGTGACCTTCTTGGAATATGGTGGATAGTTTGCTAGGAGTGAATATGATAAAATAGTGAAAAGGTTGATTTTTTACATTTGGAAACTATTTAAAAGATGTTGGAAAATATGTCTTAATGCTTGGTAGAAGTTAGAAAGGCTAACTTGTGGAATTTTTTGTGTTGAGCAAAGTTGACTCCTTGTGCAAAATGATGTTATAACTACAATAATTAAAAAGCTTGATGGACCAATGGTTTTTGAATGTGCATTTGGTTTATTTCAATCAATAACATGCTGATTATAGTGTCTTGGATGTCTTGTCTTGGATGTCTCGATAAAGGTTGGTAACAAGAATCCATGATTTGTTGTTACTTTGCCATGTAAGTTGCATTAAAGAGTGAATTAGTGAATCATGAAGGAATTGAATGGTTTTGAGTTTCTAATCAACTTTATGCTATGTTACAATCAATTTTATGATGGTTAATCTATTTTTGAGTTTGAAAAAGAGTTGGAGCCAAGTTCTAATGTTTTGTGGAAATATGAAATCAAGTGAAATTGAAGGATTTTGATGAAAAGTGTTGGATGTTGTGGTTATGTTGCTGATATGTGGTTGTCATTTATGTCAACACTATTAGAATTGGTGTTTCTAAAGGCTGTATATGTCGAGGATGTTGAGAAAATTGTAAAAATAATATTGATGGTAGCCAGTGAAGCTGAGAAAGTCAAAATGTTGGAAAGTTATGTACATTGAAGATCTGAAGGTGTGCTTCAAAGGGTTTGTTGCCGAAGCTTTCTAGTATGTTGTCTGAAAGTTTCAGAGGTTTGCATCAAGACTTGTGGAAGTTATGAAGATCTGTGTTCCTACAGTTATTTAGTTTATGTGGATGGTGTTCTTGGATAGAGCAAATGAAATTATGGTAATTTCACATGTTGCACATGTACCTGTGACATTCATGGATGAGTCTAGAACTTGCTCTATCCTTTTTGTATGTCCACATTGATTAGAGTGTTAGTGATCCGAGATTTTTCCAATGTGTGCTCGAGTTTTTATGTTCTTGGCCAACATGATCGTGTTAGTGTGTTGTGAATCCATGAGGATTAATATTTGATTGTTTGGCATGTTTGGAGGTGTTTTTTTGGGTCCTCACTATGTTGTGACCGACTTTTGTTGGCACACATTAAAATTTATTCATGTATTGAGGCTGACAGTTGTAATTTATTCTTTATTTGTGGCTAAATGAATAATGAATGTAAATCCTTGTAGTGGATATATATATATATATATATATATGAGATTGTTTTCCTTATTTAGAGGTAGTGCTCAAGTGTACACGTGATGTACATGTGTGAATAAAGGTTAGATCATTCATGAGCAAAGCAGAGTGTGAAAGAGATTGAGCAAAGTGTGTAGAAGTTTTTGTGTGCCTAATCGAAACTGTAATTAGGCTTTTGTAGAAGCTGATTTCTTAGTTCAACTTCATCAGATGGATTTAATTTGATTACTATATGTAAGGCAGTGAGCCTTCCTTCTGAGTAGTGTGCTCTAGGCAGTGCACCTGAATGCAAATGCATTCCTTTTTTTTCTTCATTATACTTCTAACAGGGTATAATCTTGTGGACTAGCATCCATCGTGGTTTTTTTCCTAACAGGGTTTCTACATATAAAATCTTGGTGTTCATGTCTCTCTAATGTGTTGTTGATTTAATGTTTTCACTATTAATTATTAGATCTAAGATCTAAGGTTGATTAATGTTCTATAAGTTTGATTTTGGTAACAACTGATTCACCCCCCTCTTAGTTGTCTATCCTTATTTTTCCAACAATTGGTATTAGAGCTAATTCCTTTGAAAGAAGCCTAACAACTTGAGGTGATCCTAGATTGCATCATACAAGAAGGATAGTCCTAGATTCTATGGTACAAACTACTCTCTATGGAAAGTTAGGATGGGGTGTCATTTGAAGTGCATTAGTGAACCGTTCTATAATATTACACAAAGTGCATATACTATTCCTCTGAATGGTCCTTCCTCTGAAGATGAGATAAAGCAAGCATAAATCAATTCCAGGGTAGTAGAAGCATTGTTGAGTGCTTTGAAAGATTTAGAGATGAAAAATATGATAGGATTGAGGACTGCGTACCAGATCTGGAAAAAGTTGGAAACATTATATGTAGGAGATGCACTAGTGAAAAGTGCTAAGCTACAAAGTCTAAAAGGAAAATGGGAGAGCTTGATGATTAGTGAAGATGAAAACATATTTTCCTTCTCGCAAAAGATAAATGAATTAGTGATGGACATTAGATGTGCTAGTGTAACTTTGGATGAAGAAGAAATTGTGGTTAAGATAATTAGATATGCGCCCCCTTCCTACAAGACAAAGGCTCGTGCAATTGATGAACTCGAGACAGTAACAAATATAACAAGTGACATGTTGATTGAAAAACTTGCTGCATTTGAAGTGAGTGAATTTGGTGAGTCTACTCCTAAGACTAAATTCGCTTTCAAAGCTATTGTATCCAGGAAAAGAAAGTAGAGATATGATGCAAGAGAAAGTTCCAAGAGAACATTCAAGAATGAAGATGAGATGAAGTAGATTGAAGATGAAGAAAAGGAATTGGAAGAACTAGAAGCATTGATTGTGAGAAGAGAATCAAGAGGTCATGGTAAGTACAAAGGAAAGTTACCTATTAAATGTTTTTCGTGTAGTAAGATAGGTCATTTTGCATCTAGATGTCTTGAAAGAGTTTCAAAGTACAAACCTGAGAATACTGGATTTCAATGGAAGTGCTATTATGCTGAAGAAGGTGTAACTGATGAAGAATCCGATAAAGAAACTGAAAATGAAGATGAGCGGGTATTTATTACTATCAAAGAAAATGGTAAGGTGTCCATTGAATATGCTAGTAATGTGAATGTTGAGAAAGCTCTTGCAACAAAAATTGAAGAAAAAGATGAGTGGGTAATTGACAACGGATGCTCACATCATATGACTGGTGAAAAAGCAATTTTGTAAGCTTGGAAAGCTATGATGGTGGTGTTGTAAGATTTGGAGAGAAACACTTCTGGTGTGATTCGTGGCAAAGGCACTATTTCTTTTGGTGGTAAGCACAATACTGATAATGTTCTTTATGTAGAAGGCTTAAAGAATAACTTGTTGAGTGTTGGATAGATGGTAGACAAGGGTTACAATCTACAATTCAAGGATGGTAAATTCAGAATAAGGGGAAGTTCTAGAAATATGATTGCTTCAAGTACAAAGACAAAAGCTAATATCTTTCATTTGAGTGTTGCTAGTAAAAGTTGTTTGATTTCTCAAATTGATGTAAGTTGGTTATGGCATAGGAGTTTGTGTCATGTGAACTTTGATAACATTGTCAAGATAAGCTCTACTCAAGCAGTTAGAGATTTTCCTAAGTTAGTGAAGCCTACTAACACTATGTGCAAGGAATGTCAAATGGGAAAGCAAACAATAAATTCATTCTGGAGAAAATAGTATAGCTCTAATGGAGAACTGGATTTAATACATATTGATCTATGTGGTCCATCCAGAATCAGAAGCCTACAAGGTGAAAGGTAATTTGTGTTGGTCATTGATGATTATTCTAGAATTATATGGGTTGCTTTCTTAAGAGAAAAACATGAAGCATTAGAAAATTTCAAAAGTTTGAAAGCCATGGCAGATAATGAGATAGTCCAAAAGATCAAATGTCTAAGGTCAAACAAAGGTGGTGAACTCTATTCACGAGAATTCAATTCTTTTTGTGAAGAACATGGAATCCAAAGACAAATATATGCTCCCCCGACCCCTCAACAAAATGGAGTTGTTGAAAGAAAGAATAGAAACATTCTAGACATTGCTAGAACCATGATGTTGGAAGCAAATGTTCCTCATTTCTACTGGAGAAAAGTTGTAAGTACTACTGTGTATACCATTAACAGGGTGAATGCCAATAGTAATTCTAGTAACACACCTTTTGAGCTATGGTTTGGTTATAATCCTACTGTTAGGTATTTCAAATTTTTTGGAAGCAAATGCTACATCAAGAGAGATGATGATATAGGCAGGTTTGATGCTAGAAGTGATGAAGGAATCTTTCTAGGATACTCTACTAAAAGAAAAGCTTACCTGTTCTTTAATAAAAGGTTGAAGAAAATGGTTGAAAGTGCAAATGTCAAAGTTGATGAAGATATTGGTAAACCATTCAGATCTAGTGGATATGATTCAAATGATCAATATGATAATGCTAACACTGAGAATGATGTTCAGGCACAAAATCAACATCAAATTTTTCTAGTGAACCAAGGGAATCAAGAAGCAAAAACTAGTAGAAGTGCAGAAGAAAGAACACAATAACAAGAGGTCAGAGAAAATATCAAAACTCCTAAGTATGTGAGGCAAAATCATTCTGATAGTCAGATAATAGGAGATATGAGAAAAGGTGTGCAAACTAGAAGAATAATTATGGAAGAATACTGTCTAATTTCTAAAGATGAGCCTAGAAATATCAATGAAGCTTGCAAGGATGAACATTGGATGGAAGCCATGAAAGAAGAACTAATGCAGATATTGAAAAATGATACATGGGATCTTGTTCCTAGACCTCAAAACAAAAATGTGATTGGAACCAAGTGGGTGTTCTAGAATAAGCTGAATGAGCAAGGTGATGTGGTTAGAGAGAAAGCAAGATTGGTTTGCAAAGGATACTCACAGATGGAAGGTATTGATTTTGAAGAAAATTTTGCTTCTGTTGCTAGAATTGAAGCTACAAGATTATTTCTTGCTTATGCTACTTTCAAGAATTACAAATTTTATTAGATGGATGTAAAGTTAGCATTTTCTGAATGGTGAAGTAGAAGAAGAAGTTTATGTTGAACAACTAGATGGATTTCAGTTGACTGATGAAAAGGACATGGTATGTTGATTGAAGAAAGCTCTATATGGACTAGAGAAAAATCCTAGAGCTTGGTATGCTAGATTGGATAAATAATTGTTGAAACTTGGATTCAATAAAGGTACTGCTGACAATAATCTATATTTCAAGGTGGATCAAAATAAAGAACTAATCATTGAAGTCTTTGTTGATGATATTATTTTTGAAGGTGATGATGATTTGTGTATGAAGTTTTCCGATGAAATGAAAAGTGAATTTGAAATTTCAATGATAGAAGAAATGAAATTATTTTTAGGATTGCAAATCCCTCAGTTAGATGATGGACTTTTTGTATCTCAGTCTAAGTATGTGAAAGAGTTATTGATTTTTTTTGGCATGGAAGATTCAAATCCAGTTGGTACACCTATGGTGAATAGATGCAAACCTACATAAAATGATGATTCTCCTAAAGAAAATCATACAAGATATAGGTCAATGATTGGTGGATTACTCTACTTGACTCAGACCAAGCCAGATATAATGAATGTTTTATGCATGGTTGCTAGATTTCAAGCTGATCCTAAAGAGTCTCATGTGACTGTTGTGAAAAGAATTTTTAGATACCTAAAAGGGATAGTTGATCTTGGTCTTTGATATCCTAAGAATGATGATATTATCCTAAGTGATTTTACTGATGTTGATTGGGCAGGAGATGTAGATGACAGGAGAAGTGCCAGTGGTGGTGCATTCTTCTTAGGAAAAAAGTTGGTATCTTGGCTAAGCAAAAAGTAGAACTCAGTTTCATTATATACTGCTGAGGCAAAATACATTGCTTTTGCAAATAGTTGTTCCCAAGTATTGTGGATGAAGAAAATGTTGAGAGATGTCACAATTGAGTATGAAGAACCCATTGCCATATTCTGTGACAATTCAAGTGTCATTAACATTTCTAAGAATCTAGTGTTGCATTCAAAGAAAAAGCATATATCGATCAAGTATCACTTCTTGAGAAACAAAGTAAGTTACTTATAAGTTAGATTGGAGTACATACCTACCAAGGAGAAAATTGTAGATATATTTACCAAGTCATTGCCTAAGGATAATTTTGAGTACCTCAGAGGCAAGTTAGGGGTGATTTCCCCTCCTGATGAAAACTAGGATGCAGGTATTTGCATCAATTCATGAACTCAAAGCCATATCTTATTCCAAATTGATGTTGTGGTGGCTACTACTCAGGGGGAGTAGTAAGATGATTCAAATTTGTGATCAGAGCATGTGAACTTTTTCCATTGATGTCAAAGGGGGAGAGAAAAAATGTGAAAAATGTGGGAGAGAAGAGCAATGTGAAAAACATAGAAGTAGAAGGAAACATGAAAGAGTGCACAATATCAAAGGGAGATTGTTGGAGAAGAGTTAGTTGGGTTGATGGTATTATTTTTCACATCATGTGTTTCCATCAATGCCAAAGGGGGAGATTGTTGGATGTTGTGGTTATGCTGCTGATATGTAGTTGTCATTGATGTCAACACTATTAGCATTGGTGTTTCTGAAAGTTGTATATGCCAAGGATATTGAGAAAATTGTAAAAATAATATTGTTGGCACTGAGTGAAGCTGAGAAGGTCAAAATGTTGGAAATTTTTGTGCGTTGAAGATCTGAAGGTGCGCTTCAAAGGGTTTGTTGCTAAAGCTTTCTAGTATGTTTTCTAAAAGTTTTAGAGGTTCGCATCAAGATTTGTGGAAGTTATGAAGATTTGTATTCCTACAGTTATTCAGTTTCTTTAGATGGTGTTCTTGGATGAAGCCGATGAAATTATGGTAATTTCATATGTTACGCATGTACTTGTGATGTTCATGGATGAGTCTAGATGATTATTTATCCTTGTTGTACATCGACATTGATTAGAGTGTTAGTGATCCGAGATTTTTCTGATGTGTGCTTGAGTTTTTATGTTCTTGGTTGACATGATGGTGTAAGCGTGTTGCGGATCCATGAGGATTAATATTTTATTGTTTGGCATGTTTGGAGGCATTTTTTTGGGTCATCACTATGTTGTGACCGACTTGTGTTGGTGCACATTGAAATTTATTCATGTATTGAGGCCGACTGAATAGTGGATGTAAATTCGTGTAGCGGATATATATATGAGATTGTTTTCCTCATTTAGAGGCAGTGCTCAAGTGTACAAGTGATGTACATGTGTGAATAAAGGTCAGATCATTCATGAGTAGAGCAGAGTGTGGAAGAGTGTGTAGAAGTTTTTGTGCACCTAACTGAAACTATAATTAGTCTTTTGTAGAAGCTAATTTCTCAGTTCAAATTTATTAGATGTATTTAATCTGATTACTATATGTAAGGCAGTGAGCCTTCCTTCTGAGCAGTGTGCTCTAGGCAGTGCACCTAAATGCAAGTGCATTCCTTTTTGTTCTTCATTATACTTCTAACAGGGTATAATCTTGTGGATTAACATCCATCGTGGTTTTCCCCTAACAGGGTGTCCACGTATAAAATCTTGGTGTTCATGTGTCTCTGATGTGTTTTTGATTTAACATTTGCACTGTTAATTATCAGATCTGAGATCTAAGGTTGATTAATACTGTATAAGTTTGATTTTGGTAACAATTGATTCACCCCCCCTCTCAGTTGTCTATCCTTATTTTTCCAACAAAAAGATGACTAAGTTTGTTGGTTGATCTTCTCCAATTTAAGTTAGGGTTATAAGTACGCTTGATGATTTGTGGATCCTGGTAGATACTCTACATCAAGTTTTAAAATGTAATTGGAAAGTGTATATAATTGTGTAATTTAAAATATGCACTGACAACCTAAGGTTATAACAAACAAACAATGATCAACATGGAATATGCAAAATAAAAAAATGAAAGCAAGCCATAATAGAATGAAATAAAATGTGTAAATACTTCACATAGATAAAAATCCAAAGCTTCAAATGGAGGAGTTCAAACTAATTATGTAGCCTTTGATTCTTCTTTCTTCAAAATCCTCAACAATTTGAATTTTTCAAAAGCTTGTTCCCCTCCAAACTTCAATTGTATATCACTTTTGAATGGAATTCAGGTTTGAGTTAATGTTATATTCCTTTCAATGTGAAAACTCTACTATTTCATGCAAAGGTGGTGGAATGTGAAAAACATGCATTCACACTTCACAACATCATCACAAAGCATCATTTTTTCATCACACATGCAAAACTAGGAGAATATGTAGAATGTGGGCCTTAAGATCATGGGTATATTGAGTTTTTTTACCATTTTTAGTGCAAGAACAAATGTTCTTGTGTTATAACGTGAGCATGTTATTTCTTGCTAAAATGACCACATCTCTACTTCTTCAAAACACGCTCGCGTTATGTGAAAAAAGATTTTTTTAATAGATTTTTTCTCTCTCTCTCTGTCTATACCCTCTACCCTAATTCTATATCTCTCCCCTGTACCCTTATAGTAGAGGAGATAGAGGTGAGTGTGTGTGTGTGAGAGAGAGAGAGGTAGAGGGAGGGAGAGGAGAGGATAGATATATTGTAGAGAGGGAGAGGGGTTGAGGGTTTTATGGTTTAAGGGCTCAAAGTTAAGGATTTATGGTTTCAGGGTAGAGGGTGTAGGGTTGAGAGAGAGAGAGTGGGAGAAAGAGAGTGGAGAGAGGGAGAGAGAGAGAGTGGGAGAGATGGAGATAAATAGGGAGGGAGAGAAGCAGAGAGTGGGAGAGAGTGGGAGATTCAGAGGGAGAGGGAGAGTGGGAGAGAGCAAGAGAGGGGGAGAAAGAGGGAGAGAGGGAGAGATGGAGGGAGAGGGAGAGTGGGAGAAAGAGAGAGTGGGAGTGATTGAACAATGAGAGAGAGACCTAAGAGGAAGAGGGGGTAGGACAGAGAGATTTGAGAGAGAGAGGGCGTGGTAGAGAGATAGAGGGTAGAGGGTTAAGAGTTAAGGGTTTAAAGGGTTAAGGGTTAAGGATAGAGGGGAGAGAGATATGAGTGAGAGAGAGAGAGACTTGAGACACTCAACCATAAAATCTAAATGCTCAAACCTCAACCCTTAAACCCTAATCCCTCAATCCCTATACCCTCTTAATCCCTCAACCCTTAAACCCTAATCCCTCAACCCTTATACCCTCTTAATCTCTCAACCCTTAAACCCTAATCCCTCAACACAGATACCCTCTTAATCCCTCAACCCTCAAACTTTCTACCCTCTACCCTATAAACCCTTAAGCACTCAACCCTAAACCCTAAACCCTCAACCCTTACAACCTAAACCCTCAAACCCTCTACCCTCTACCCTCAATCCTCTAACCTCTACCCTCTACCCTCTTCCCTCTTCCCTCAACCCTAATCCCTCAACCCTCAACCCTTAAAACATAATCCCTCTACCCTTAAACCCTAATCCCTCAACACATTTCTACCCTTAATCTCTCAACCCCTCTACCCTCTTAATCCCTCATCTCTTAAACCATAATCCCTCAACCCCTATACCCTCTTAATCTCTCAACCCTCAATCCTTAAACCCTAATCCCTCAACCCCTATATCCTCTTAATCCCTCAACCCTCAACCCTTAAACCTGAATCCCTCAACCCCTATATCCTCTTAATCCCTAAAATCTTAAACCCTATTCCCTCAACCCCTATACCATCTACCCTATACATTAGACCATCAACCCTAATCCCCTAATCCCCTAACCCTATAACCTCAATCCTCTACCCTCAACATTAAACCCACAACCCTCTACCCTCTACCCTATACACCCTTAAACACTCAACCCTAAAAACTAAACCCTCAACCCTAAAACCCTATACCCTTAAACCCTCTACCCTCTACCCTCAACCCTTAAACCCACTTAGTAAACTCTCTACCCTAATCCCTCAAGCCTCTTGATCTTTAATCCCTCAACCCTCAATCCTCAACCCATATACCCTCTTAATCCCTCAACCCTTAAACCCTAATCTCTCAACCCCTATACCCTCTTAATCCCTCAACCCTCAACCCTCAACTCTTAAACCCTAATCCCACAACCCTTATACCCTCTTAATCCCTCAACCCTTAAA